>WOFM01000036.1:21165-495556 GCA_011428145.1 Ericerus pela
GATTTGAAGTGGAGGATTGAATTTTATGGATTTTTTTCGTTTTTTTTTATCAGTAAACGAGTGAGCGATTGAGTGGGATTCAGTCAACTCTTCTAAAATTGAATAAGTATCGAGTAGGAGTGAATTACCAAAAGAGTGAGAGATTCCTTAAAATTGGAATCATTCACTCTTTTAAGGACAAAGCATGATTGGATTATTATTAGCACATATTTATCTATTTTCATTCGACCTGATTGCTGTTTATTCTTTTCTACCCTGTTTGTATTTTGATTTTTATTGGTGCATTTTTCTTTTTTCCTACTCCCTTATTAGGTTCTTCTTATTGCCACGGTGTGTCAACACCAGGGTGACACCAAAAGGGCTATTTCGCTTTTGCACGATAAATGCACCAATTGAATAGCAGAATTAACTCGAAAGTAGTGGAATAGTTTCCCTCAGTGTTATCACGATGTCGTTATTTTTGGAAAATAAAACAGCTATTGTTTGTCTTTCTTCCAGAGATCTATAATCACAAAATTTTGAGAAAAAAAAAAGAAAAAAAGATTCAGTCAGATTCTATTGGAGCGAATCATTTTTCTAACTGGGCTAAAATCGGATTGATTCGAAGTTATTAAATTCGAGAGTAAATAAAGAGTTTTATAAATGAGTGAAATTTTTTGGAAAGGGAATGAAATTGCATGTGAGTTTTTGGTTTCACTCCCAACATCTGGTTATGTTAGAACAAACATAAAAAAAATAATAATAATTAAATTGATAAACTATTCCTTTTTTTGAAGTCCGTTAAAAATGTTCGATAAGAAAATTGAAGTAGAATGACTAAAAATCGTTCATCGGTTGGTAGGGACTCTATAGTGGCATTGTTTTTCCTGTCGCAAGGTAGGCATAGACTTTTGGGACTCCAAGTGGTAAGGAATATTCGAACTCATTGAAGGGGAAAGATTTATTTACAGCATATTTAGTACGTTACTTGTATTTTTCAGTTTTGTATGAATTTTTAAATAAAAAGTTACAGATTTGAAAATCTAATTCACACTCGCTTTGAACGTAAAACACGGCTTTTTTTTTGACGGAGTCAAAGGAATATGTGACTCAGATCGTTAACTGATAGGGGAGGGGAGTAAGACCGGTAGATGCTAACCTTTTATTTATTTCGGCCCAAATTATTGCATGGCGGTGTCAGTTTTGAGTTAAGAATAATAATTATGATAAGTAGTTTCATAGTTTGTTACATTTTGATCAGTTTTTAACTTCGTTTCGTAAACATTCAGTTTGTCTCTGCGAAATGAAATCAACGTACTTGGTTATGTGATGTGAATTTGAAATTGAAAGATTGATTTTGTAGAATTGTACTTTTTAAAATAGCTCTTTCGATTTCTTTCTGTAATTTTTGTATTAAATTGCATTATCTTTTTGCATACTTCGTGCAGGTACTTGAGACCGCTCAAGCTGCTTACGCCCCATTTTTGGTCGGACGAACAGAAAGAGACCTATGTGAAACAGCAACACGCCGCCAGAGTTTCTGTATTTCAGCCGATTATTCAGTAATAATTCAATACACCGATTACTGCGCTTCGTCTGCAGCAATCGTTTGTGAATTTGATCGTTTTTTTTTTTTTTTTTTTTTTTTTTAATCTTATAGACGCTTGGAAATGCAGTTGTCGGAAAAAAAAAATTTTCCATTGCACGCGAAATTTCACGAAATACTGATTTCTGTGGAAGATGGACGCACTCCAAATTTATCAGAATACTCGTTTGCAAGTCATTGTTTTCGGAATCCGACTGTTTTTTCGCTGAAAAAATTGCCTGCCGAACACTTGGTTAGTTATTTATACCTTCTGCTTTATTTTTCAGTTGTATTTTCTATCGCTACATGCTAAATTATTATTTTTTGTTTCTCTATACTTGTAGAAAGATTTAATGGTGTTACACGGTCATAAAAATGTCCTATTAAAAAACGATTGGCTTGAAGAATGGGTTTCGTATATGCATCTGGTGGATGCTCGAATTAAGCACGACGGGTGGAGTCTCGAAGTTGTCGGTCGATAATTTGAAAAAGTAAATGTTATTTTCAAAAAGATACTTAGTGCCCATTGCTGTGTACAGGGTGTTTCATGAAATGTTCCCCAAATATGAAATACGGATACAACGGAGTACGACTGAGAAAAACTTCCTGCCTTCAATATTTATTTTCGAAATTTTGGTAGCCAGAGGGGATGCAAAGTTTTAAAAATTTTGAATCTCTTAATTTTTGAGAAATTAGTTTGGGAAGGGAGAAAAGAAAACGGTTGGGCTGCATCGTGTACGCTCACAGAAATAAAGAAACAATACTAGAACGTTTACGCTCCATATAGCCAATGTAAACAAACCCAAGTAAACGTATTGGAAAGAGACGGAAAATGAATCGACTAATGCTTTCCTTGTCTTTCACATTTCGTGTACTGTGTTTGCGGTAAAAATTTTCGTCTTCGTTGAATTTATCGAATTTTTTTTTCTCGAATAATTATAAAAAATATTTTTTAAATAGATAGGTTTTCTTTAGAAAATCTACTGATTACGCTTGGTGCGTTACTGGTCCCCGGGGTTAGGGATAGGTACGTTTTTCGTTTCAGGACCTGAGAAAATTTAGGCACCAATAATTCAAATTCATATATATTCTGTTTTCTTGTTACCACGGTACAGGTTGCAATTTTTGTTCGATAATCACGAAATTCGGGAGGAATATTTGTACTAAGCTAAGGACCAGACATATTCATTTTGATATGTACCAAATATGAAAAAAATATTTATTATAATTTATTGTAGCATGCTACTAATTTTGGTTTTTAATCGACCTAACGGTACTTCCGATAAAGCTATTTTTTCGTTTTTACTTTGGCTATAAAATGCTTAATTTTGAAAAATAGCTCAGAAGTTTTCGAAAAATATTCAGTAGGTATAATTGATTGTAACATGATACCAATAATTTTCGTGTAGATGGACAGAATGGTAGTTCTGTAAAGTTCATTACTTATTCATTATTAAAACTAAAATTTGTTATTTTAATTGATTTGTCGTTTCAAAAAATAATACTTTTACATTGCAGATTGTATAAAATTTCGTTAGAAGCTAAAAAATTGGATACAATCGTAAAATATAATCTATGTACATGAACTTACACACATACGTTACCATCTAGCTTTATAATTTCATTTTTGAAAGCCTACTTTTTCTAGCAAGGCCATTGCTGAGCTAGTTTTTTTTTTTAAGTTTCGAAACTACTTGTTTAAAACTGAGAATTTTATAGCCAAACTAAAAAGCAAGAAATATCTTTACGGGAAATACCGTTTGGTTGATCCGCACCAAAATTAGTAGCATGCTACAGTAAATTATAATAAATATTTTCTTTAAATTTCGTACATATCGTTCCAAAATTCCTCATTTTATGACTAATATGAAAACAAACACAGTGGTACCGGAAGTACCGTCTGGTTAATCCGCGTCAAAATTGGTACCGTACCTACTAAAATAAATTATAATAAATATTTGTTTTGAATTTCGTAGCTGTTGTTTCGAAATTGAGCATTAAAGAGCCAAAATAAAAATGAAAATGGCGGTACTAGAAGTACCATCCGGCCGACCCGCACCAAAATCAATAAGTTTGTTCCTTGACTTAGTACATATGTTCGTACCGAATTTTGTGATTATCGGACAAAAATTGCAACCTGTATCGTGGGAACAAGAAAACAATATATATAAATTTGATTTATTAGTGCTAAAATTTCCGTGAGGTTGTGAAACAAAAAACGTACCCACCCCAACCTCGGGGAATAATACTACACCAAGCTTAATAAATAAATTTTCTAAAGAAATCTTACTTAAAAGCTGATTACTTCAACGAAGGCGAGCAATTTTTATGGCAAAAAGAAGAAATACTCGTATAGACATATAGGAAATGAAAAAGACAAGGATAGCATTAGTCATTTTATTTTCTGTCCCTCTCTAACACGTTCGTTCGGGTATTTTCATAGCAGGAGCGTTGTACGACTAAAAAGCTGACGCCAAATCATTTTAAACTATTGAAGTATGAAAAGTTGCATACCCTCGAAATGAAGGCACTACCAAGAAATTCGCCTTTCTAGGTACTTCAGTTTTAAAGCTAGGGTACGAAGAAGTGTTTCTTAGTCGTACTCGGTAGCATCCATATTTCAGATTTGGGGAACATTTCATGATGCACCCTGTACACAGTAGTGGGCACTAGGTATCTTTTTTGAAAATAACTGTTTGATTTTATTAAGAAGATCGGAATTTAATTATGGCCTTTTATACTTATTAAGTAGGAATGTACTAGCTCATCGTGGAGTGCAAAATTTGGCGTCATTTGGAAAATAATAACAGCTACAATTTTGGTCTGATGAAAAAGTGCATATACTTGTCATGTAAAAAATTTTCGTTATTCATTTGGTATAGTGTCGTATGAAATGAATAAAATATAATGAGTTTACAGTTTATGATTTGTAAACATCTTAGCGCTTGATCTAGTACTCTAGTAGGGGCTAAAACAAGAATTATAATTATGAATAAATTTGAAGAAAAGGTGGTCCTACATATTTTTTAGAACGTCTCTACAAAGCTATGGGCATTTAATTTAAAGTAAATACCTTAGTAGGTCTAACTAGGAGATTCTTTTATAGGAATAAATTAAGAGTTATATCGAAAAACTGGTTTTCTTGATACATATTTTTGAACCATGAGACTTCACTTTTTGGTGAGCTATTCAACTTTTGTAATTTAATAAAATGAGTTGGCTCAAGTGGAAAGTTGACTGCTTATGCTGCAAGAATGAAGTGGTCAGCTTAATTTTTGCTGGGGCACCAATTTTGAGTACATACTACAATAGATACTAAAAAAAACCATAAATAAACGATGATTTAGAATAAGTTTATGTTACTTTTTCAGTTTTGCTTCCAACGAGGCGTTAACGCAAATGCAATGAACGAAGAGGAAATGCGCGAATACTTGGATAAATGGATAAAATTTAGTGAGCAGATATCATATGATTTTTCTAGTTTGTTGTTACATGCGCCGGCACTCTTCGGGTACAATCATAAGTCAAATCATTCTGTTACCGATTCTAGTAATTTATAATTTTCTGCAGTGACTAAATAAAGTTTGTGTTAGGTTACGCGCATATTTTATTTCTTTATAACATAAAATTGTTCTTTAACACTTTTTTATTGAATTAACAATCTGAATGTGTGGTAAGAAAGTGTTTTAACTCAAATTGTGACTTTTTTAGTCTTACAGATCCGAAGTTTGATCAAAAGAAAAGTAAAGCATATGAATTGGATGATAAACGCAGATTTGTCATTAATTTTTCCATATATGTAGGTATATATATATATATATGTATGTGTGTGTGGGTGTGGGTGTACACACTAAATTTTTTAACTGGGTGTCCTAGTTTTTTGATAGAACTCATTTGGACAAAACCAAAGTTAGCTACATGTGATTAGGTTCTCTCTTCAAAATCGCCCGAGTTGTGGGCCAGCAAAAAAAGCTGAAAGGACAAATTTTAAGATACTGAGAAAAAAACAAAAAATTTACAAGTTTAACACTTTGTAACAATGAGTGGAGGCGATTGAAAATGAATAAAAATTTAAAAAATTAAGAGTTGTTAATTTTTCATTTTCTTTCATTTTCGTATTCGTTCCATTAACAATGAACCAACGTTACCACCTCCACTTTATTTTTCATAACCATTTTCTCCTTTCACTTTTTTATCGTTGTTATCTTCCTCTCTCATACAATTCAAGTATAAAACATTGGTAAAAATAGAGTGGCAAACAGTTTTTCACAACTTGACTTGAGAAGCATTTTCAATACTAAAAAAATTTGAATGTCTTGTTTATTTGTTTTGATCAAGTCAAAAACAAAAGAAAAGAATAGTGGATGAAAAGTTATTTACAAAATTTCTAACGTAATATCATTACACTGTATTAACTTGGAAATTCGTTCTTAAATTTCAGTTTCTTTTGTGTGCTTTGAGGCTTATTTTTATTTTTATTATTTATTATGTAAGAATAGACCAGTTTCGAAGAATCTTGTGAATTACAAGAGTCAATATTGTAAGTTCGTGGAAAATATTCAAACATATTTCAAAGTAATTCTACGGTCTGTATACCTATAATGTTCGAGTGTTTTTAGATTATTGGGTATGGCCCTCACCCAAATAAGAAAAAAGGATAGGTAGCTATAGGTAAAGGATGGTACCTAGTGCGAGGGAAAATTGAGAAATTTTCCCTAAAGAACAAAATTTAAAAAAGTTTTTATCAGTTAAGTCATGCCCTCTCTGAAATTTGAGTTGCCTGTGTTCGAAAAGGAGTTACGCTACCAGCCTACAAAGCCCAATTAAGCCTAACCTCCATTGGCATTGCGTAGTTTTCACCAGCGTTTTTTTTAACATGCAGCTGCGTACATATTGTGTAGCTCCGAAAAATTGAATTGAAGCTATCTTTAGTTTAACCTTTTCATTTTCAAATTCTTTTCAAAATCAAAATTTGAATTTCAAATTTGTGTTTGGCCTTTGGCCATTAGTTCAAATAGTTGACAATTCTAAACTTGTCAACAGCTAATGACAGCAAGTTTTGAACAGTGATTGTGATTCAAGCAATTTTGTTTTTGGAGGGGAAGGGGGTTTAAGACGTAGCTTCTAGCTTCAAAAATTTTCAATTTGTGCGCCTCCAAAAAGTTCGTAGAATGAGAACTGGTTTTCACAAATAACTGAAAATTTACGCTTGCCACCTTATAGTGTTTTGATTATGCGCAACAAATCGAAAATGAATTTCGGAATATCAAAATAAATGGTGACGCTAAATTACACGTGTCCGCTCTACCTTTTTTCTGTTCGCTCGTCATGAAAAATCGAAACAATAGATACGCATAGACAGAAGGCATAAAATTTACAAAAAATATCCCGAAATACTAGTACCGGCCATTTCATGTTTCATGGGTGCTCATTTTGGCTCGTCAGCAATCAGCATTGCTATATACATAGGCATATACCTACTTATGAAAAATATAGTCGTCATTTTTTTTCCCCATAATATTTTATGTCCTCCCATAACATGGTTAAAGATTGGACATAACTTATGTCAATCTTCCAGCAGCAGTGTAGCCTAAAGTGTGTATGTAGGTATATATGTTTGTATATATATGTGTGTGTATCTATTTGGTACTTTTTTTGTAAGTTTACTCTATTTTTCTAGGAAAGGACGACGAGCGATAATTACAGGAGCACGCATTATTCGACTGTGCAAAATCACGTGTTGGCGTTTTCCATAAAATAACGTCAATCGGCAGACGGTGAAAGACAAAAACGATATCAGGCCTACACGAATGTCAAACCTTGGCAGATAACCATGAAGTTCTTAATATACCAGAAAGAAGTACCAATCAATTAGTTCGACTAATAGATTTTTTTATAATCGATTAATTTTTACAAACGTAATCGATTAATTAATAATCGTTCAGGCTTGGGCAAAACTGCAAAAATCAGGGACAAATTTTCAAGGTCGTTATTTTTATCCTACTTTTCACAAGAATTTGATAAAATAAACTGATTTGATTGGCAGACTTGATATTATTTTTGTTGAGACCACCAATCCTTCTTTCCTCTCACTCCTGCGAACACACGATAACCTAAACACATAATTTATATATCTATTCGCGGCTACACTGTTTTACCACTTCCGCCGCTCACTCGTCCATTTCCGTTTACATTCGTTTATCACATTTAAATTGTACCTTTGCTTAAATTATGTAACTTTCTTAAAATACACTCGCTTCTTGGACGTAACTTCGTATAAAACCTTCTTTCATGTGTCATCACCGATCCTCATCCTCTATAATTTTGTTGAGACCACCAATCCTTCTCCCCTCTCACTCCACGAACACACGATTACATAAAATACATAATTTATTTATATCTATTCACGGCTACACTGATCTACCACTTCCGCCGCTCATTCGTTCATTTCCGTTAACACTCGTTTATCTATCTTAAAATGTACTTTGCTGAAATTATGTATCTTCTTCGAAATACACTCGCTTCTTGGACAGAACTTCGCTTAAATCTTTCTTTCTTGTTTCATCTCCGGTCCTCATCCTCTATATGGTAGCATCGCTCGGTAACAATCCTTGCACCTAAAACAATTTTAAAATAATTTAAAATCTTTTATTGTGAATTTTCTAAGTCAAATTTTTAATATTTTTTTTTTTTGTGAATAATTGTGTTTTTTAGTCATTTTTGTAATTTTTGTTTTTGTGTTGGGTAACATAGTTCCAACTTATTTTTTTTTTTTTCGAGTCTTGAGTGCTGTAAACGTTTAATGAGTTTTGTCGTTTGCTGAATTGGATTTGCCCTGCTAGTGTATAATCCGGCCAAGTGTACAAAGATTCCAAGACTCGTGGATTACTTAACTGTTTGAGAGCCCTGCTTGTTTTGCTCAAAAGTTATTAAAATCATTAGTGTCTGCCCTGCTTGTGTACGAACTAATTCGTCGAAGTCATCATATTGGTAATAAATCGCCTTGAGCCATCAGAAATTGATCAGAAACCAACGTAAAAGCTTCAAAATCATCATCATCAAATTCAAAAATTCATCATTTCAATCAAAGTTCATCATTTGGCATCAACATAAACCTCAAAATATTAACTCAAACACTCACCGAAGTACGTCCTACACAACCGAAGCGCAGTTCAATCATCAAAGTCCAGAGCATCATCTCAAAAATCCTCGAAAACAAAACTGAAATTAAGAAAATCAACAGTCAAAAGGGTAATAAACGAAAATTTCCGCTGAAAAAAGGTAATAAAAAATATATTTTTCGTAATTTTTCTCGTATTTTTCGTGTATTATTTCGTATTTTTGCATAACTTAACTTTTCGGAATCAAAATTTAATTTTTATATTTGAAAATACCGTTATTTTTAAATAATTTTGGCCTTTTCAAAATTTATCTAAGTACAAATTTCTGCAAGTTCATTGCAAAATTTTGCAGCCACTTTTGTCTTGGAGTGTACAATTTGTGACATAAATACGGCTCGTTTCGTTCTTTCGTTCGAACTTGTACATTAACCTTTTGTCAAGTGCAATGAACCTACGAACTCTTATCTTCGTCCATTGAATAAATACGTTGGCGTGGTTTTCAATTACAAACCACCATTTTGTTGCAACTTGAAAATTTTTGCAGTTGCACAATTGTGTCGAAAATACTTTAACGATTTTTTTTCGAATTTATACTCTACATTTTCTTTTATTTTTTTTATTATTCGAATACTTTAATTAATTTATTTCTATTTCACAATTTTTATTTTTGTTCAATTTATTACATTAATACGAAAATATTATTTTTTTTAATTTCGATTTTTTTTTCCCTACCATTTACAAATTTTTTTTCTACTGTGAATTATTTTCTTTTAATCTTAAGTTACCAAAAGAATTATTTTACCTCTTTATTACATTACATCTGGTGCTTATTTTTTTTCTTTTTCAAATCACCTGCAATATTTTTTTTTTACTATTTTCATTTCAAATTATTTGTTTTGTTGGAATACAGTGTTGGATTGAATTTTCCCCTGTTATCCAAATTTTTTTTTTAATCTTTCTTTCCTAATTACTTAGTCTGAAAGTAGCTAACTTCATTTCACCCTAATTTTTTTTTCTTCTTCTCTTATCCATTTATCACACTTTTTCATTAATTATTTCTTCAAATATTGAATTCTATTTCAAATCATATTGGGTTGTATGAGTCTTGTTATTTTTTTTTTTACTTTTTTTAAAGGAAAGTGTCCAATCTCATATTAACGTGTGTTGTCTCTTGCCCAGTGTGGACCTACTCGAGAATCACACAAGGACAAATTTAAATACTATCATCATTATATATACATTGTTTGGTTAACACAGGGACGGCAATCCTTTTCTTGCGGCATTTGCTGGGGATTGATATCCGTAATTTTTTTTAAATTTTTTTTTTTATTATAAGTTTGGTCAATTCATTAATTATGAATACTGATAACAATGATCGAGTCTCGAACATTTTCCGTGGAAATGGCTATGAGGGATGGCGTGCAACTGTCATCAGCACCCTAATTGGTAAAGGCTGCCACTCCACAATTTTTCCTTCTGCTCGTGAAACCAGTTATATCTACACCTCATCTGAAGAACGCCTTACGTCCAAATGGCTTAAATTTTTCCAAACTCAGGAACGGACCAAAGCCCACATTTTTGAAAGACTTGACAAAAGAATTCTTCATCATGTCAAAACTTGCGATGTTGTTTCTCAAATTTTTGAAATTTTGGATGCTCGATACAGAAATCAGACTGCTACTAACATCATGGTATTAAAATCAAAATTTCAGTCCCTTCGCTTCGATCCTAGGGGAGGTACCATCCTTAGATTCTTAGAATACTTTTCAACTATTGTGGAAGAACTACGTGATGCTAATTACCCCCTGTCTGAAGCAGATGAAATTGATCAACTAATGATGTCATTACCCGAAAAATTTGATACTGTCTTCTCTGAATTTCTTCAATTAGAAATAGAAAAACGAACTACTCTCAGGCTCACAAAAATGATACTTGAAAAATGTGATCATATTGAATATTCCAATAAAACGTTTCCCCGGTTTGATCAGCCCAAATCATCATACCAACCGATGAATAAAAAAAGAAACTTCAGAAACTTTCGAAATAATAATAATACTAATAATTCTAATACCAATTATAATACAACTAGTTATCTAAACGATCACAAAAATAACCAAACAAAGCCAAATAGTTATCCTCCTAAAGATAACATTTCCCAAATGGATGTTACATGTTTTAGATGTAACAAAAAAGGTCACATGTCTAGGACATGCCCGAATGAAACTTCTAATACAGGTAACACTCCTCAACCCCCTAATCAGAACAGTAGCTCGAAATCCCAAAATTCTACTAACACGAACTCCCAAAATAAAACAAATGAAAAATCCAATTTTTGTGTTAAATATTCTATGATGTTGCATTCAAATCTTAACCATTTAAGTTTTGATGACATCGAGGATGAATTTCAATGGCCCAAGCCCCCAACAGTATCAAAATCCGCCCCTCCAAAAAACCAATTACACACGATGTTACTAGACAATGGAGCAGATGACCACATGGTCAACGATCTTTCAAAATTAAGGAACATACGTAAAGTTGACAATACTCGTAAAGCACTTTGTGCTAAAAAAGGTGTATTTGTAAACCCCACTCATGTTGGATCTATGTATGTCAACGTCTGCAATTCTAATGCAGAATTCTCCACTATTCACTTAAAAGAAGTATATTATGACCCTGATTTAAGCCTTGATATTTGGTCAGGTGCTAAAATCATGGAGTCTAGAATATTCAAAATAATAACAGACACTGATCACACAGACATCATAAATAAACAAACTGGTGAAGTGACAATAACCGCTCCTAAGAGAGGTTCTATGTACTACATAGATTATGAGATAGTGGAAGATGAAGAGCATAAAGTCTATCAAGAGCTTGTGTGTATGCCTGTTCCTAGTACAACAGTAGAACAGGAAGATCATATAGATGATCTAAATCAAAACTTTGAAGAACAAATTGAGGCTGAAACTAGTAATCCACAAGAAAAGCAGGAAAACATTGACCAGTCCCAAAATTTACAAGATACTGCAGTGGAAGCAGTCAATCAGGAGGTTTATTCCGAATCAGAGGACGAATTAAACGGAGAGAGTGTCGGAATAAACAGGAAGCACAAAAAAAATATTAGCAAAACTAAAACACTTTGGCATAGAAGATTAGGTCATCTAAGTGGCAAAAGTCTCAGGGCATTATCTAAAGTAGTTGTAGGCATGCCCCAAAATTTGGTCTTTAAGGATGATGACTTTGCCACGTGCAAAATATGCATAAAAGCTAAATCCACCCGACTTGGTCATCATGGTGTGAGAACTCGACCAACTAGAAGAATGGAAGTAATCTCATCAGACATCATGGGACCCTTTCAAGAAGCTTATAATGGAGAAAAATTTATTATAACATTCATTGACCACTATTCAAAATATACTCTTGCCTTCCCTATATTAAGAAAATCACAGGCATTTGATAAGTTTAAAGAGTATTATTTATCATTCCATACTAAGTTCCTAAATGATCCCATCTCCGTATTAAGAACTGACCAAGCAAAGGAATATTCCGATTCTAAGATGACACAATTCTGCTCCGAAAAGGGAATAACTTTAGATGATGGTGTGGCATATACCCCCGAACTAAATGCCATAGCCGAAAGGCAAAATAGAACCCTACTCGAAAGAGTTAGAGCTATATTATACGACGCAAAAATTGATTTCAAATTATGGTCTACAATTGTACTAGTTGCCGCCCACATCATCAATAGAAGTCCGACCCGCGTCAATTTAGGAAATATTACCCCTTATGAAAAATTATACGGGACTAAACCCGACATATCCCATCTTCGAGTCTTTGGTGCTATTGCCTATAAACATGTTCCTATTGAACAAAGACAGCAATCAGCAGTAAGAGCCAAGAAGAATGAAGAGGAGCATCTTGACCCAAAGTTTCTACCCCGAGCCATAAAAACCATTCTAATTGGATTTTCAAATGTAGGTTATCAGGTATTGGACCCCGTAAAAATGAAATCCCACAAATCCTGTGATGTGAAATTTGATGAGACAAAAACATTAGCCGATTTTACCTATAGACCAGAGGAATTGCAAGTTAAACCTTTAGAAGAGGAAACTGAGGCAATCTATAGGGTCAATGTAATAAAACAAGCCTCACAAGAAGACTCACAATTTATAGAAGATTGTATGCCAGTAAGCTTCAGTGATATATATCAAAATCATTTCAAGAAAGAGTGGCTAAAGGCTATCAATGATGAGCTGCAATCAATGTCAGATCTTAAAGTGTGGAAAATAGTAGATCGCCCACCCAACATCAAACCCATTGATACACGTTGGATATTCACGGCCAAAGCGAATGAAAGAGGAATAATGTGCCCAAAAGCTAGGCTTGTAGCCAAAGGTTTTATGGATCGATCCGAATACACCATGACAGAAAACTAAGCACCTGTTGTGCAACTCTGGTTAATTAGGTGGATCTTATCCGTAACCAATCTATTAAACTTACAACTTGTTCAATACGATGTCAAAACGGCTTATCTTAACTCCAATATCAAAAATGACATCTTTCTAAATATTCCCCTAGGTTGTAATGTCGATAAAACAAAATTATTAAAACTCGAAAAATCCATCTATGGTTTAAAAACATCAAGTAAAAATTGGATTGAGTTACTGGATACTCATCTTTTAACATCCAATTTTACAAAATCTAAAATTGACAGATGTGTCTACATACGTAGAGATGAATCAGATGGCATTGCCTTCATGATAATTTACGTGGATGACATCCTACTAGCAACCAACCGTCCTGAATGGATTGACGAAATAACCACCCATTTTGAAACACGTTTCACCATGAAAGTCATAAACAATCCATCTCACTTTGTAGGCTTCGAAATAGAAAGAAATCGTGAATCACAAATTATAAAGCTCACACAAAAAAATCAAATCCAAAAGATTCTCCAAAAATTCAAATTATGTGATTCCAACCCTTCCAAAACGCCTATGGAGACAGGCTTAAAGTTGAGCAAATCCGAAGGAACTGATAACAAGGAATATAGATCAATGATTGGCGCACTATTATATGTATCTAGAGGCACAAGGCCAGATATATCCTTCTCTGTTAATTACCTGTCAAGATTCCAAAATTGTTCCGATGACACCAAAAAGAACCATGTACGTCGTATCATCCGATACCTAAAATCAACTATTGATCTTGCACTGGTTTATAGATCTAATTCTGAAGGCATATCCGCCTATGTCGATGCATCCTATGCCCCCGACATCGATGACCAACCTATAAATTTAACAGAATTAGAAAAAGGTAAATCTATAACTGGTTACTTAATTACCATGTATGGTGACCTTGTAAATTGGGGCGTTCATCGCCAAAACATTCATGCTTCATCATCCACAGCAGCTGAATTAATAGCTCTTCACGATTCTTTTGAGGATATCGAACTTGCTTGGCTCCTCAATCGTGAATTCTTCTCAATTGACACTCCTGTAACCGTATACAAAGACAATATTTCTGTCATTCATGTAATTTCCGGAGGAGGTTAAAAACGTCTTCGAGCCCTCATGATTAAATGTTATGGACTTGCCCAAGCCTATAACGACAAAATCTTCACTTTCAAACAAATAGCTACCGAAGACCAATTGGCTGACTTACTCACAAAAGCCTTATCCAGTAAGCAGCACATTACTCTAACCCATAAAATCTTAGAATCCCCAAATCTTGATCCATAACATGTTATATCCAATTCCAGATCCATACCTGTAACACAATAAAACATTTCACTTTAATAACTTAAAAGCTCCATTTCGAATAAATTTATCTTATATATACTTACATTTGTTTATTGCATGCTGTTTACCATATTACCTAAAAAAAAAAAAAAATGCATGTTACTATCTTAATCTACCTTATATATATACATTAAATAACCAAAATATGTACTTACCATACTCGTCCAATTTAGTTACCATTTTTATTTTTTTTTATATATATACACTATTTTACCATTTTTGTACATTTTTTTTCCAATTCATGTTAATTTTTATGTAATAATATATTTAAATGTAAAAAAAACTCGTAAACTTTTAAACACTGTTGTAACACCCGCAGTTGTGATCGGTTCAAAAGATTGTAGGGGGGTGTTGAGACTACCAATCCTTCTCCCCTCTCACTCCACGAACACACGATTACATAAAATACATAATTTATTTATATCTATTCACGGCTACACTGATCTACCACTTCCGCCACTCATTCGTTCAGTTCCGTTAACACTCGTTTATCTATCTTAAAATGTACTTTGCTGAAATTATGTATCTTCTTCGAAATACACTCGCTTCTTGGACGGAACTTCGCTTAAATCTTTCTTTCTTGTTTCATCTCCGGTCCTCATCCTCTATAAATTTTAATAAAAACTCAACATCGATTACGTGCTCTTGACTGGTCGATTAATCGATTTTCCGAATTAATCGATTACTTGGCAGTCTTACTAAAAATAATCGATTAATCCAACAGTTTTGGATTAATCGCGCATCACTATTTGCTGCGGCAGTTCGTTTCTCGTATTCGCTTTTTGTGATTTTTTGTTTCCGTTTTTCTATATCAAAAATAAATTTTTTTCGTCTCCCCTTTTTTTTTCGTCCCACTTTTCTTCATGCATGGATTCTTTTTGCGAAACGCAGCGAACGGGAAAAAGTCAGCAGCTCTTTTTTTCTTTTTCGTTTTATTTAATCTGTATCTGTAATATTGGTCTGTCACCCTATCTCTGTCTTACATGTTGCTAATGCCCATTTTATATATATATATATATATATATATATATATATGTACAGTATATTCTTTGAAAAACGAATATCTGCAAAAAATATGGCTCTCCACGTCTTTCGTCTCGTTTTTCGCCGGCTTTTTGAAGTGAGTTTCGAAACAGTAAGCGAAATTATAGGCATGGATGGTGAGGAGGATGTAAAATGAGTGTGAGCGAGTAAAAAGAAGGGTGCACGAGTAGGAAGAGACAGAGATAAAGTGTTGGAGGGTGAATGTTTGCGAGTGTACGTGCATATAATATATATATTTGTGTGTGTTTGTGTGTGAGAGAGAGAGAAAGATGGAAGTTAAGTTGTAATTTACGATGAGACCGCATTCAACCGCGAGTTAATGGTCCGGAATCTCTTGCACTGGCTAATTGATTTCTAGCCGCCACTGGTTATTACTTTTGCCAGCCAACTTTTGACTCGTGCGTTCATTATTTCCTTCTTCTTATTTTGTCTCTCTTCCCCTTTCTTTTCATCCCTTAACCTCTTCCTTCGTATAGTTTTCCCGTACTTATCCTTCCCTTTTTCTGTAGCTTTCTTCTTCGTACCGTTACATCACTGGCCAAAGAGTAAAACGATTTGGCAGAGATGTCGTTTCGTTTGTGTGGCTCAAATGTCAGCCCCATTACTCTTAATATGTTGCTATATAAACACGACTACTTTATTTTTAGCAGGTTTTAAAAAAAACAAAACAAAAACCGTGTACGCATGCAAATATCTCAATTTTATACGAAGGTATATGTAAATAAAATTGTCATACATAGACCCTACAAAATTTCAAACCAATCGGACTTGTGTGGGCAATTTTTGTGTAATTTTTAGGGCAATTTCTCTTTAGCATGATAGAAGACGGAATTTCTTTCCAAAAAGGGTACGCCTATACATGACTAACAACAAGCAGCTAGTAGAAAAACTTGTTAGAAAAGTAGGTTTTCGAAATTTTTTTCTGCTAGAAGAACAAAATTTCAAGTCATAAAAAATTTTAGAAAAACAATTTCTGTTAGAAAGGAGTTATAAGTAGGTGTAGGTACCTAATATTGCTATATTTTCTGATAACCAGTTACCAGCTGGAATTCTTACATATAAAATGAAAAAGATGGTTAGGTTTCCAGCCAAACTTGCATTATCTTGGTTATAATCAAAAAATTGATTCAATAACATTTTCTTTAGCAGATTTTCAAAAAAAAAAAAACAAAAAAAAAACAAAAAAACTGCTATTTAAAAAAAAATAATACTTAATTAAAAAACAATGTATTGCTTTTGAAAAAAGGTTTCCATTACATTTATTTTAATGATTTATAAAATAATTAGTTAGTTGTTTTCAATTCTGCATCGACTTCAGAATTTTGGTGTTTTCAATTATTTTGGTATCTGGCGCAAAAAATATAGTTTTCATTTCCAAATTTGGTTTCACTTTTTGTTTCCCAAATCCCTGTTTTTTGGTTTTCTACTTTGTCTTGATATTGATAAATTTACCTTTCTCTCGTTGTGTCTCAGTCAGAAGTTGCAGTAGTATTTTAAAGATCTCCTCGCATTTTCTTTTATTTTGATCTAAATTCAAATTGCCATATTTCTGTAGGATGTAGACGGTAGTTACAAAAATATTTTTTCTACAATACCTAATAAATATCGCTATACCTATTTTTCGATACTCCAAAAACCAGTTTAATTTTTGGTGAAAAATATCAGTATGATATGATATTTTCATCACTTCACGAGTGAACACTGTCTAAAAATTATTCATTGTTGGAAAATGAAATGGAAATGATTTATCATTTGGTTTTCATTATGTTTCTGTTATTGGTCTGGAAACAAATTGGTTAATAGTTTCTAATTTGGTTTCCATCTCAGAATTTTAGTGTTTCCATTTATTTCAGTTTCTAGCTCAAAAATATATGGTTTTCATTTCCAAAAAATTTGATTTCCATTTCTGTTTCTCAATCTCTGGTTTTAGGTACATGAAAAAAGTTTAGAAATCAATAAAAAAATCACCATATATTGTGTTAAAATAAGAAAAAATTACCAGGGTTGCGTTCAGAATGAACAACCAAAACATCAATGGTTGTTAGAATAAAGTTGAAATTTTATCCCAAATTTACTTAGTTCAAAATGATTAAAACACAATAGATCATTATCATCCATTTCATATTTGTTATTAAAATAATTTTGCATTAACCAACACAAATTGTTGGGGTACTTTTTTTCCAACTATTTACTGGAAGAAAACTTCAACATTCCAACAAAGGTATATGTCATAGAAAAAAAATCATTGGCTCTATGTGAAGAACAAATTTTTTATATGTATGAGATTGACAAAAAAATTTTGATGATTAATAAATTTTGAGAAATAAAGTTTTGAAATTTTGGAGTTTTTGTCCAAAAACCTCTATCTTATGGGGTGATTTTGAACAGACATTGGTGAGGTTTAAGACAACTCACAAAAATTAAGAAATAATCTTCGAAAAAGTTTTAAAAAATTGTAAAACATATTCTTACGTTGAACTGTTTGTAGTTTATTAGTAAGTTATAAATATTTGACCATGATGAAGAAAAATAATGAAAAAAAAAGTAATTTTTTCATTTTAATCGATTTTATATTTTACAAAAATGGTCAAAACAAGTATTTTTGCTTTTTAGACTTGTTCTTAGACTTTCTGACAACTGAGAAAACCCAATCAGATACGAGATCTTATTTTTATATCTCTTTTATTAATTCTCAAAATACACATCACATTAAACTTTAAACATCACATTACTTTCTATCAATTATTACCCCTTTCCTATACTATTATCTGCTTCTAATGAAACCTGGATTTATCCACAATTATTGGTGTGGACTCCTAACTTACTCCTACATTACTTCAGAAAAACAGACACAGGAATGAATTTGTCTTCAGATGTCCTGTACTTTTATTCATTTTAAAATGGCCGGCCTTTCATCAGGTGGCGTGACAGTATGAACATCTGCTGAATATGATGACTTAACTAAGTCAGCATATTTGGTGGAGTTCCTCTGTAGAACAGGCAGAATATAGGAGGCTATTATTCCAAAAAATAGGAATAATAGTTGTCTATATTTTGTTTCGCCCACGTTTCTATAGATGATAAAAGTCTATAAAAATATGACGGAGCAAGACCATTATTAGTAGGCTATGAACCTTTAATTATGAGAAAGAAAAAAAAATCAACAAATAATTTTTCTTTCTTCCACTACGCAAAAAATGTATATATAATTCATTAATAATAATTACCTGGGAATTTCACCCAGTACAACAAATGGAATATATTCAGCAATGTTTATGCTATCTGCCGAAATTTTTCAGTCTTGTATAATATCAGATTTAGAAGATGTTCCTCTTTTTTTGAAAATTAAAAACCAAATTGTTTTTCTACGGAAAAGCCCTTTCTATTTTTTACAGGCTAATTTAAATGTTCGAAGTAGAAGTTTTTTCTGTGCAGTTGTTAGTTGTTAGTGTTACCTACATACCATAAAAAGATTACAACTAGCTGAAAATCCATCTGTTCAAAACCTCCACCTGTCCGAAACATACTTTCTTTCTTCTAGGTTCATTTTTCTTTTCATGACACCAGGAAACGTTTGGCACTATTAGCTGAAATTTATATTAATGAATTTGGTACCTACCTATGTATAATTAGGGGAGCTGTGCCCAAGATTGCGCACCGCCCAAGGTTGCGCAGTGATAAGATACTGTAATGTGACGTGAGTGGCAGCATGCATTCACATTGTTTACAAAATACATGCATAGTAGAAACATCTAACTTGATTTTGGAGTTCTGGGGAGTTTTTCTTCTTGAGTTATCAGCCAAAATAAGTTTTGTGCACTCACTGATATAATTTCTAAAGTTGATACCGGAAGATGTCAAGACTATAGTTTTCAATTTTTTATAAGAAGTAAGTATTTGTTGAAAAGTAGACTATTTAAGCAATATTTCCACTATAAAAATAATGAAAATAAGTGAATTTAGAACCGCGAAACTTCAACATTTAGATAATTTTGTATTTTCCCCAAGATTGCGCATGAAAATTTGCCCAAGATTGCGCACTTGAATTTGCAATATTTTTGCCAATTTTATATTTATTATCAATTTTAGGATGGGTCAAGAACTTGCTGACCTGTCTGATGGTTCTGATAACGACAATCCTCCTTGCATATATTGTAATGAATTATACAGAATGTCAAAGTCAAAAGAAAAATGGATTAGCTGCCAGTTGTGCCACAGATGGGCACACTTAGTTTGTACTTCTCTCTTACAAGTACAAAAAACCTTTGTTTATGAAATCTGCAAGTAACTATTACTTGAGAAAACATATGAGTATTAATAAATTATGACTTGATGGCATTTTTTTCAGAATCTTATTCCTTGCGCAATCATGGGAAGTGCAATGCGCAATCTTGGGCATGATTGTCCCAAGATTGCGCATTGCACTTCTTTTACTAAAACTGAAATATCTCATCAATGGAGAATCCGAAGCAGTTCTGTGTAAGATATGTTGTACTCAACAGGATGAAGAACCTTCCCTCAAATTTTCAAAATTTATCATTAACACCGGGAAGAGCTAAGGACCTTTAAATATTAAGTGCGCAATCTTGGGCACAGCTCCCCTATGTATACATTATACATTTCTATGGAACATGGTACAGGTCGCAATTTTTATCCGATAGTCCTGAAATTTAGTATACTTATTCGAATGTTGACATGGACGAGACTTATTGTTTTTGGTAATCATTGGCCAGATGGTGCGTCTGGTACATCCTATTACGTTGCATTTTTGGAACTTAAATGATTATAAAATGGGTAATTTTTAACCAATAGTTACGAACTTTGGTACAGACATTGAATTTATTATATTCTGAAATTATGCAAAATTCAGTTTTAATCGGCTTAACGGTTCATTCGTAGAAGTGATTTGAAAAAATCACAAATTATTACTTAAAAAAGAAGATAAATTCCAAATGAAGCTACGAAGCTGGTCGAAAAACAGGCTTGCATTTTATTTGCTAAGCAGTCATTTAATATTAGACGTAATTTTCACCCGGCACTCGGCCAAATTATTTGGATATTTTAATTTTGTTATTGTATTTATTTATTTATTTATTCAAATTTTAATTAGTTTTTCTTCCGGTGAAGAAATCGACATTTTCCAGCGTCGCTTGCTGCTTTAGAGTTTTTGATTTTATTTTGCACGATGCCCACTGAAGGCCGAAAGATAAGAACATTTTGCATAAATTAGGGCATTCCGGGATTTTTAATCAATTCAGCCGATATAGTTTTTGAAATATTTAAACAGAAAAAATAAAATTCTCATCGTTAGGTCCTAATTATTTACGTTATACTTAACTGATAAATCGTGAAATATGAAAATTGATGGTCGCACTTGAGAGCACCTGGAAGGAAGCACTGATTTAAAAAATCGATGCTATTACTAGAACAGATCTTGCCCTGTATTTCAGCACAATCGCTGGATTAGACTAACAGAGTAACAGGCGCAGGCTCGTCCGATTTTTCGCTCGCAATTAATTCAAAAATATTTCAGAAATTTGTCGAGATTAATAGATCGGTATTTTGATGTTCTGATTAAGCCCGCTGTTTAATTAAATTCACTTTACCAACCATTTTCTCTGTATCTATTCGAAATTTCACCCATACTCTCATTCTTACAGCAGAGAGGGGAGTTGTTTTTTTTTTTCTTTCTTTGGAGAGCTTTGATGTACGTCGCTAATTTTTCCAGCAGGTAATTTGTCAAATTAACGTATGTTCGTCTTGTCAATGATGAATTTTCTTCAATTAAGGTCATTACGAATTTCTCGTGTAACGTAAAACTTGAGTGGAAAGAAAAAATTCTAACGCCGCAACAGCTCCGTTAGAAAAAGTAGGTTTTCGAAAATTATAAAATTGGGCAGTCACTAAAAGGTTATTAATAAATTATAATGGATATTTGTTCCGAATTATGTTCCTATTGGTCCAAAGTTGGGCATTTTATAGCCAAAATAAAAACGAAAATAGTGTTACCGGATGTACCGTGCGATCGATCGGCACCAAAATTTGTAGCAAGTTATAATAAATCATAACGAATATTTATTTCAAATTTCGTAGTGATCGAAAATTGAAAATTTTATTGCCAAAACAAAAACAAAAATAGTTATACCGGAAGTATACCGCCCGGCCGATTCGCAATAAAATCGATAGGTCAGATCCTTGGTTTAGTTTTAAAGTTCGTTCCAAATTTCGTGACTATCGGATGAAAATTGCGACCTGTACCGTAGTAACAAGAAATTGGCTTTTATATTATGTATATATTTTATAAGTAAAGTGGCGTACTTTTTAGATCACCACATTGTAACCCTACTTTTTTTTTGAGAAATAAGAAAGATAATGTTTTTCCTTTTGGAGGCTTATCATATTGAGCCTTAAAGTATATAAAATCGAACACTTACCACTTTTCAAGTTGATACTCCCTACTCAGCTTCCCAAATGTTTTGGACCATATTTCAGCGTGGTTTTCATGATTTTCTCAAGTATAAGGGTTGATTCTATAGAAAATTTTATTTTTAGCAAAAATTGTTCTTAGACAATTTTTTATAAATAAAGTGATTTACGTATTTTTCATAGGCCCAATAGTTTTTCAGCTATAATCAGTAGAACATTTTATGGTACAAAATTCTTCTTTTAGGGAACTGTCAAGGGGAGACCATCAGTTTTAGGGGCGGAAAATGTTTCGTTTTATGACGTGCACTACCCGACACATAATTCTATGCAATACTTTCTTTAAATTTTTTTTCAAATCAAGAGGTTATAGTTACGGCCACCTAGAAGGGAAAAAGTAACCTGTAGTGAATGGAAAAATATCAAAAATAGAAAAAAAAAAGGGGCACAATATGCTCCCACTCTAACGTGGATGACCGAACATATACAGTAGAAAAAATTCCGTCTCTTAGTCCTTATAATTTCTATGTACTTATATGAATTTGAGTTATTAGTACCAAAATGTTCCTTGTGTTATGAAACGAAAAATGTACCCACCCCCATCCACAGATCGTTCCATGACACCAAGATTAATAAGCAGATATTCAATAGAAAACCTACTTAAAAGAGGAGAAGTTGAGGTTGGTACTTAACGTTGTAATTTGAACGTGTACCTATACGAGCGTTTTTTTTTTCCATATTTCCATCGTGCCAGCAATGAGGGGTACGGAAAAAAAAACAGACTAAAAGCAGAAAAAGTAAGGAAAATTTCATTTTTTTTCGTTTTTCCCCCTCTTTATTTCTAGCGTATCGCCTTCGGTCTCACTCACTCCTCCTTACTCTCTCTTTCACTTCATCGTACCTCAAAACTGTCTCTTTCTCTCTATTTTTCTGTGTTTATCTACTCTCTTCGGCCGCCAAATGTTTACAAAACAAAAATGGAAAGAATATTTTGTTAACTCTGCATTAAGCCGAAGAAAGCCTTAATAAAATGTAAACAACTTCATTATGTGCTTTTCCGATATATATTTTCACGTCTTTCGAGAATTGTGTCGGATGCTTCTCCCTTTTTTTCTATCCTATACTTCTTTTCGTTTTCACTCTCTTTCAACCACTCTTCTATCGTATCTACCTCTCTCTCACTCTGTCTCTGTCTCTTTTTTCCTTTTCTTTATTCACCACAGTATTAATTTTTCTGAAAACATTTGGTACCCAGCGTATTGGGTACTTACTGTTATTTTTTTCTGTTCCAAAATGCATATCCTTTACCAGATTTATCAATACTTACTGCAGGTAACTAAAATGAACTAAAATCTAGATTAAAAAAATATCTCTGCCGCGCATCATAACCGCAGTAAGTGTGTATTTTCCAAAAGTGTCAAATTTTGTAATGGCAGCCATTCAAAAACCAGCTGACCGGCTCAAATTCAATACCAAACCATTCCCTAATAGTCTCCAACTACCATAAAATCTTTTAATTTACGGGAATTATCGTGATGACTACGTGGTGGGTTTGCAAAACTTTGAGAACCCCTTCCTCCGAAACTACTGAATGAATTTCAAAAATTTTAACACAAATGTGTTACCCATGAAAGCGTCTAATACTATCTTAAGTTTAATTACCATAAGTCAAAAAGCAGAGGCTCCACAGACTCCCAAAAAATACCAAAATCAGTAAAAAAAGTGTCAAATTTGTAATGGATACCATTCGAAAACCAGTCGACCAATTTCGCTCAAATTCAATACCAAACCAGTCCCAAACAGTCTGAAATTACCATAACAATTTCAAGCCAAAATCTACAAATTTACGGGAGTTACCGTGATGACAACATGCTGGGTTTGCCACACTTTAAGAATGCTTCCAACACTACTCCAAGTTTCATTGTCATAGGTCGAACAGCGGAGGGTTCACAGACTTCCAAAAAGTTCCAAAATGAGCAAAAAGTGGAAATACATATATATATCCACATATATATATATATATATATATTGTGAACAGAAGAATTTGAGTGACCTATATATTTGTGATCTACGACTCAGGATCTGGGCTTTTCCACAGGTCCCACCTCCAGGTCCCGTCATTGCACTGAATGCAATAGTTGTATTTTCCTTTGGAAAATACACTAATAATCGTTTGTAGTTTTATGTAGATTGAACTTGTTTTGGATGTTGTCATGGACCATTCTTTAAAATATCGTCTATTTGTTGCTTTATAGTTCATATATACCTACTGTGCTTCCACAGAGAGCTTTCTTCAGGTATCCTGGTGCTCTAACCAACAAAAAATTTAGCACTCCTTCTTGTGATCATGGCAAACCTTTTTTATGGACTTACTTATACCTTTAAGACCAAAATTTGACAGTAAAATGGCTGTTTTGAGTTGAAGGCAAAATTTTCTTAAATTTTATCAGAATGTTTCACTCCCGTATGAATCCATAAATTTCTTTTTCCTTATTATTTCCTTTTATTTTTTTTTATTTTTCTCTTTTTTTGTTGTTATAGTTCTCTGGTTAAACTAGAGCTGTAGTGAAACATGTTTGGGCACGATTGTAGCCAATAGGCCCAAATGAGTCGATGATTACCAAAGATTGATTTTCACCTAAATTTTCACTTTGATCTTTGAGGATATAATTATATATGATGGAGAAAACACATTACCATTTTACAATTGGATCAACTGTTGTTAACATCTATAGGTGCCGAGTAAGTGTACACGGGTGTATCAACCGACATCGACCAATCAGAATAATCAGATTCTCTGGAATGAAGTATTTTGAATGTCAGGGTTTATTAACGAATGCACGTGATGATTTTTTCTACCAATTAGATTTTTAGAAAATGTGATATTTATTCAAACGTCAAATCATGTCTGAACTTTTTGACTATGATTTTATATAATCTGTGATCATGTATGACTCATTTCTGTGACCATCACTAAATTTTTGTAAAACTCAGTTGATCTCCAGCTGCCATGTCTTATGAAATATATGAGATCGAGAATATGAAAATGTATGTATTTTTAATTGTTGAGTGTTACCATTTTATTTAATATGTGTTTGGTTCGAGTTTGTTAGGCAAAATATGATTCAGTTTGTTCATTGGAGTTAATTTCAAGTTGACAAGTCTTCGTTTATCTCGCAGAAAGAAAAACACGGGTTACCAGCAGTGCTATCCATAGGTGCGACACCAAAATCACCTTTATCTCATCACCATCATTTATAATATATCCCCGAAGACTTTAACTCACTGGGACAACAGACTGAGAACCATAAACTGTTTTAGTTGAAGCCATTACTGCTGCCTTCAGCTTTTGCAGTAAATGAGGTTACTCTGTTTTTGGATTTGTTTTTCAATCTGCAAAGTGTAGCCAACTGTTCGCTTAAAATCGACTAAAAGTATCGGCCCTTATTGAAAAAATTTATTGTTTGGCATCAAACCGGTTGAGGACAAACAAATTAAAAGAATTGTATAATACAGAATAATATCCCATAGAAGAACCAAATTGAATGTGAAATAAAATGAATGAAGTGCGATAGGTAAGAGAGAGTCGAAGTGAGACGGAGGGAGAGTGAATTTAATTAAATTATCCGTTGGCGCACAGGTATATACTACAGATAAATGTTAAAGAAAGACGACTGGATGGTTGAATGGTGAATTTTCCAAAATTTGAAAAGGAAATTTGCATTAGACAGACGTTTTCTCGCTGTGCAAGGTTGTGACGTCCGAAAATATCACAAAAACCAAACACACAAAAAACAAAAAAAGAGCCAACAGAAAGGCAGGTAAAGTATAGGAACCCCTGCATGGCCAAGTGTAGGAATAGACAAAAAGGAAGAAAAAGGAAAATTCACCATTTTAAAGCAGACACCCCAATTGCCAGAATAACCATCCACCCACCTCCCACCACATGCCTGATTATTAGGCTATCATTTTGATTTTGATTCCCAAGAAAAGAGTGACCAAAACAGAGTAATAGAAAAAACCATATATTTACTGATCCTCTGTGACAGCTCCGCAGCGGCTTTGAGATGATGCAAATTCAGGTGGTGAAGTTCTGTGATGCCTCTTGTCGCCCCGGCTGTTGTAGCCCCGCTGACAAACACTGGTACAGATGAAACAGCAAAAAGTTGAAATGAATTGCAACTGACTGGATCCTTTGCTCTGCTTCCATTGCTCAATTTGGTTGATGGCAGGTCCACTGTGGAGGTGCGGTTTCTGCATCCCTCTGTGGCCTTTTTCAAATTTTGAGAGCCAAAGTTCGAATTTAACCTTGAGGGTCAAATTATTTTTAATTTCGATTAACACAAAAAGGCTTACAAATTGGCCACCCTATTGGACGAAATAGTATGAAAAGTGTTAAAAATCAAAAATTTCGTGAGTTCCAAAAATAGGCATGAAACCTTGCGATCAAGGAAAATTTTATACACACAATTCGCGATTTATTATTGTAACATTAAACAGTGAGGGCAGGCCCTTCCAAGTAAGTTTTCTAATTTTTGAATTAAATTTAGTGGCCGAAAAAAACACTTTCGAGGCAAAAACCTCTACACGGCGCGATCCGACTGCTAAAATTCAACTACCTCTAGGCTAAAACTATAAGGATCGCGCCAAGCATCGAGAGAAATTCCCCCCAGAACTCACCACCAATCGCATCGTCTCGTACACGTCTCATACTATAAAAATATAGCCAATCCTGTAAAAGAAGATAAAATATTTTGGCCGCTGCATTCGAATTTAAACTTAAACGTATTTTTTGGTCCGTTAGGCGAGCAACCGAACGGACCGCCAAAAGTTAAGCAAGAACGTGCGAGAATACAGTGTAGGCTATTGTACAAATGAGCGTAATTGGCGGCTAGGCTAAGCGGCAAATAATAGGTAACACGGACAGGCGAACACGTTGAAACTGCGTAGCCTAGCCGCGTTCGACAATATAAAATACATTATGAAATGCAATTTCCGTCGCCAAATTCGTACATAATAATTTTCAAAATAATTCGCCGATCTAATTGTGGAGAGGAAAGAAAAAAATCATCGCAAAAAAAATAATTCGGCGAACGCATTTTGGCGTCAGGATCACAGATATTTCGGGGGGGGGGGAAAAACAGGGGAGTAGTGAAGGGAAAAGACGTGTATTTATTCGGGAAAAATCACGGGTCGGGCATCTCAAGGTAGTGGCGTAGGGGTGGGGACCGGCTCTGGGGGAGCTACTTTCGTCGTTAAGCGGCCTTTAGCGGATAATTTTCAAAAGCCCGTTAATCTTCTCGTACCTATATGTATAAAGATCAGTTCGAGTGGTAGCATAACCTCGAACACGATGCTTCGACGATTGCGGCTTTTGACAATAACCACGAGATTTAAATTATTACAGAGAAGCTGTTGCGAAAGGGGTTGAAACAGATCAGCACAGACGTTCCCTTAATTACCGCCAGCAACACGGCCGAGTATACTGACAACCAGAATGCTTCGCAAAGGAGAAATTGAAAGAAAGATGGAGCTGTCTGTGTGTGTGCATGTATGTGTGTGTATGAGTATGTATGTATGTGTGTATGTGTGTATTTGTGTGTGTGTGTTTGAGAGAGTAAGAGAGAGAGAGAGAGAGAGAGAGAGAGAGAGTGATAAAGAGTAGGACGTGTTGATAAGTGACCACAAGTAGGATAGAGGGTTGTTTTTGAGAGGATAAGAGAGAGAGGTGATGATTACTTTTCGCTGGCACTTTATGTAGTCATTTTAATGCGAATAACTCAACACCAGCGGCATCTACTGGTGTGCACGGATCAGACACTTCAGTTGAAATTATGTGAGCGGAAAAAAAAAGAAAATGGCGGTACGGAAGAAAAGAATGAATTTTTAAGAAACGAAAGTACTCGGCTGCGGAGGACCATTATGTTATGGCAACTGCTAATGATGGCAGTTATGGCGATGAGAAGAATGAAGGAAAATTTGGTAACACATTTAATTGTGACCGTTTTACGAAATCCGAATGACTGCAGCAATTCGGGTACGTAATTATATCCACGAATTATGATTCCGAGTCTTGGCAAAGATGAAACAGCTTTATACCTAATAGTTAATAAAATTGCGGACAAAGACTAAAACAGTTTTTGAAAACTAATATTATTTTTTTTACTTTTTTTTTTTTTTTTTTTCCCGGAGGTAGGTACGCACTGTCTACGTAGGTATGGTTAGTTCTGTTAGAAATTTTCAATATTACTGTCCATTTTAAACTCTATTTTAAAGCTAACTAGTAGCACTGTGTACTGTGTACTTCGTCAACAGAGTTTATATACACATTCAGGGTACGTAAATGTACATGGTGAATCAACAAAGTGAAGTAGGGACTTGTTATTATAGGGATATGCTGCCTCGCAATATAATTGAGGAACCAAGTATTTGGTGCTGAATATTATGATAATATTCACATATTTTCATAATATTCAGTGCGGGTATTTTAGATTGTTTTGAAGGAATTGTAAGGCGTTTTGTTTACATGGCCGAGTACCCGAATTACTGGTATTCAAAATAGTGTCAACAAATATGTTCGTCATTTTTAAAAATAGACGAAAATATAGGTTACAAATTTTAGGGTTAAACTATGCTTAAAACGTGAATTTTGTATAAAATGTTCGGTGTTATTAGAGGTAGTGAATGTGATTATTAATACTATTTTGCTCATTTAAAAAATCACATTGGTTGTTTTAGTCTTTATAATACTCTACTCATTTAACACATTTGTACTAAAATTCACGATCAATGTACAACACTGGTTGTTTTAGCGCTGAAATATTATAAAATATTTATTTTTGACATTGGTATATTTGAAGGTGCTAATTAAGAGGGTTCTGGTGGGGTTGAGACATTGGGTGTTCTTACATCGTATAGATGACACATTCAAAAACTCTTTGATGCAACTAACTCAAAAATGCCAAAATGTGACATTGGCTGTTCTATTTCCAAGGTACAGTATTATTTATTATGTTGAAGCACCTTTACTACGGCTCACCAAGGCATTAGCGTGTATATTTTATGTTTAACCAGCTTCCTGCAGTGTCAGCTTCGTTTGATGGATGTGTTTGTTCTTAACCTAAGATCTCCGAAAGTTCAAAAATTCATAAATTTTCCACTAGGAGGGTTACGTACCTCCGAGTTGGATAAAAACCTTCCTTGGGACAAAAAAAAATAATTCTTCAAAATTTCAAAACAATTGGTGAAGAATTTTGTTTATATATAGACAAATATAGATATGTAGATATAGAATAGCGTGGCACCATGTCGTCAAAACGTATTTAAAAATTACCTTTGTGGCACCATCTTAAAGCCACAATGCCATTTACTGAAGGTAACAACATGATTAAATATGTATGTCTCAGAAATCATTAGACATTTGGAAGTGACGAAATATTAAAACAAATAATGAATGACTATTCCTGAAACTAATAACTGGAAACTCGCGTACTATGCCTTCTTCTCATTTGAGTCATGAATGAGTAATGAAATACCTACCTAAAAGAGGTATTCTACATTTTGTGTATGTATGTACACGAAGTTGGATGGAATGTCTTTGGTCGGTGTAACTTTGAAATGCCAACTGTTGACCGCTAATAAAAATTCGGTGGTTGGAAGGGCTAGATGAGATTAGTGAAAAATATTAAGTCAAAAAGGAATAATTATAGGCCACATGCTGACTCGACTACTTGTACTATCCACTACCGAAGTTTTATTAGTGATCACTTATTGGCATTTAAAATTTATTCCTACCAAAAAACTGCTATGCAACTTTATGTACATACATACACAAAGTGTCGCATATCGCTTTTAGGTAAGTATTTTATTCACCGCTATTAAGTCCTACCTTATAGAGCAGTAATACATATAACGCTAGGGGTTTCAAATGAAAACAATAGTTATGGAAGATTCTATGGCTGAAATATAGTGAAGAAGGGCTCCTCAATAAGCAGTAAAAATACTCCACTCCTATTCTCTGTGCTATCCTCAGGGGCCCTATAACGAGTGATTACAGTTTCGGTTTTTTGAGTTTTTTTGCATAAAGTGATACAGTTACGATAAAAATATTTCTGTATACAAATATCGTATTTAAAATTTTGAACGACAAAGTTTGCATATACTTTTTTCATAATTATTGAAGAGGCTGAGATACAGGGTGGTAAAGAAGGGTTAGGGTGTTGTTTTTCGTTTTTAAAATCATAATAATTTGCATTATTTTTTTAGTGAGAAGCTGTAAAGATATGCAAAGAAATTAGCATACCAAGATTTTCTGTTAGTATGAAGGCTATAAATTGGCATGTCCAGAGCGTCATTTTTTTTGTGGGGTGTGGGAAGAATGCCAATAATTTTGAGTTGTGTTTTTTTTGCTCCTCCATTTTTTCCATTTCATTTTTGCCTCTTTTTGGAGTTGGAGGGAGATGGAATTTCTTTTTTTCCTCTCTTGAGCTTAATGTTTGTACATACCAGAGGTCCTGAATAATAAAAATGAGCTATCCAAAAAATATTGAAAAAAAAATTAAAATTTTTGCCTGATCTATTATTAGGCCAATTAAATTATACTTCTTCACTTAATAAAATCAGGCAGAAGGTTTTCCTCCGGAATTCGATGGTGTTCAGTGACCATTTGAACGTATTGAAAATCTCCAAGATCTGACTGCCGCTTCACTTCTAAAAATTCTCCTTTTTGTACCCCTACACGTTTTCAATGACTTATTTCATTTATTTATTTTTTTAGTCAGAATCTCAATAAAAAGAGACTTATTTCAAAATAAATAAATTTTATTATTTTTGTTCACAACTTAGCCCCCAAGAGAGCTGCAATCTCTGAGTTATGTTAAAAACTTCATTGGAACAAAAAAAAAATATGCAAGGAAAGTTAATGCTTGTTTTATGGAGTGGTTCTGAAGTTTTGGTGTTGCAAATAAACACACACACACACAAATTGCCATTTATTTATAAGTTATAGATACATGGTAGGTAAATTAAATTGACCGTGTATATTCGTGAACCTAGTATATAAAGGAGTCTGGGCCTCGACCAGTACAATACTCTTTAGTATGTGAAAATTTTTGAGTCATTTACTGTGCTTTCTGTGGCACCTACAAAAAAACGTTAAGACATTTTCGCCGTTGAAAATTTTAAATACTATACCTGATTATTGTTTGTTCGACAAATGTTTTGGCATCGATATTAGGAAATGAGTAAATCACTAAAAACTTTTTAATGGCTCAAAAGGTGAATTTTTAAGGGTGAAGCCGCGGTCAGACTTTGGTGGATTTTCAATAAGTTCAAAAGGGCACTTAAAACTACCGGGTTTTCAAGAAAAATTTTTCCGCTGATTTTATTGAGTGAAATACCTTTTCTTTATCTAAGTTGACTGGGTTATATAGTTTGAACGATTTTTTTAAAAGTATCTAATATGGATTTTTTCAGCTTTCATATTATCGACTCACTCAGATCTCCTACACTTACAAAAATGAAAAAGAGAAATTTGGTATTCAGTACCAATTTGGTTTATTTAGATTTGTGTGAAAATATGTAAACATGCCAATGAGTTGGCGAAGGAGAAGGAACGAACTTTGAAATAAGGCTAAAATTTTCCCAAAAATCGGTTAAAGACGTTTTAGACTTATCTAACTGATTCAATGGTAGGTGAGGTTTATAAAATTAATTTTCCATATATGTTCTTATTATTTTGTAGTACTACTACTTACTTCAAATATCATGAAAAGATTTGTTATTACTTGGGTTTAGAATTCGGTTCATTTATAGATGTGGTCTCCACCCAAAATTGAATGACAAATTCAATTGTTTCACTTCGAGATTGAGTGAAAGTGAGCAAAACTTTGAATTTGGAGATGAAACTACAAACAAGAAGAGCAAGTTTAAACATAGTATAAATGTGTTGATAATAATAATAATAACAATTATTATTATTATTCACACGTTTTTACCAGCAACAAATGCGCTCCTTTACCAAGTCGAATTTTTCTCACCTCCATTACGAACGTAAGTTTAGCCCGTCCGCTGAAAGAGCAATTAATTTTTCTACTACTTTTTCAGTTCCTCTGGGAAAGCTTATAATTTTTTCAAGCCCTTGAAACGCTGCCATTTTTTTTTGTTTTTTGTTTTTACCTCCACTCTGCTTTCTTTTTTCATCTGGAAATAAAAATAATTTCTCATTTACGTGCTGAATTAACGAGGCCGATTTATTCGAATCGAAATACAGGGGCTGAAGGGATGTGGGAGATGGTTTGAAATACGCCTACTACCCGAAAATTTTTAGAATCATAAAATTATTCCGTGGTCTCATACACTGGTGTGAAAATGAAGGAAACAACTACGACACCCTTCGCATTCCACCCTTCTCTTTTTGTCTTTCTTTCGACTTTACGATACAGGTTCGGATATTCTCGTTGAAATGAAGAAGGAGAGAGAGCGAGAGAGAGCGAGAGAGAGCGAGAGAAAGAGAGAGAGAGTGAGAGAGAGAGAGTGAGAGAGAGAGAGCGAGAGAGAGTGAGAGAGAGTGAGAGTGAGTGAGAGAGAGAGAGAGAGAGAGAGAGAGTGAGTAAGAGAGTTAGAGGGAGAGCGCGAGATAAATGTGAGAGTGAGAGAAAAAAAAACTCACATTTTGTTTCTAATAACTCCCGGCCGTTATTCATCTCCTCTATTGTTTATTATTTCACGTTACATTCCGGTAACGAGTAAATTTATAAACAATTCTGTATTTCGCCCTCTTTCTTAGCGTTCATAATTTATTAAAGCGTTATGCAATAATGAAGTTATTCGCCAACCAGCAGAGAAGCTGAAAAAAAAATTGCCCACTTTAGCTGGAGAATGAGATTAAAAAAAAAAAAAAAAAAGAGAAAAAAAAATTAACCTAGCAATCCAGAATAGTGAGTCGATAAAAACAGATTTTCGATGAAATTAAAAATCTAACGGTTTATGAGCGGATGGAGTTTGTAGCTCAGTTATCTAGTATTCCTGTCCTTCTTCACCCCCAAATATTTGATCCGTTTTTGTGCTCAAGAAGAAATTCGTTCCTACGAGCATTCTACTATTGCTACAAGCAGTGCCTGGTATATCAAAGAAAATGTTTGAGGAGAACTTTTTTTTTTTTTTTTCAAGAAATGATAAAATAATTTTTCCAGCGGATTGATCAAAACAAATTTTCGTACATTTTTTGTGTTCTAGAATATTCACATCTAACGTTTTTATGTTTTTTAAAATTTCTCCAGAGTTGCGTGCACTGCCTATATTCCTAAATTTTGGGAATTTCTAGAGAGTAAACTGACACCTACCACGTCTCGGGTTCTTAATGCCCTTGGCTACGTGCAGAAAAACTTGAAGATTTTAAATGACCGAATGAAGTTTTGGAGTTTATTAGTACCTTCTCTTCTGGTGGCGTAGCGAGGTTTGGAGTATCTCGAAGCAGGCATAACCTTGGCAATCCAGGTAAGGCTATTTACCAGCGGGTATGCTTATGAGGGTGATAAGAGATAAACTACAATTTTCTGCTTTATATATATATATATATATATATATATATTCATAGTAATAATAAACAATATAAAATTCATGAAAATACGAATAACACAATATGGCGGCTCATCTCTTACCACCGTCATGCGCATACCTGCTAGTAAAGAGCCTTATCCGAGGAGGCTACAATTAATACTTTTGTTATTTTTATTTTACCTGATAATTTATTTGATAAATTGGGTATTGTTTTTAGGTTGATAATGAAAATCGAACTGGCAGAATTTGTTTATTGTTCATTTGGAATTTGTTTACGTACTTGTAAATATTGTTCAGTTTTCTGTAATATTTTTATGCTCGAATGAACATCTAAGAACAATGTTCACATGGAAACGCTACAGTTGCACCCAAAACACCTGATGAGTGTACCAGCTCGATGCAAAGTTTATTTTTTAAATAATACATTCCCACCAATTCCATTACTTCAGTTCTGCGCATTTCATCTCAACAGTTCTGCGCATTTTCGCCTTACAGTTCCGCTCAGTTCAGCACTACAGTTTCGCTCGTTTTCAATTTCATTCTCATGGAAGGACCCTAGTACTACGTCAAGGACAAGACCATTCAAATTTGGTACCAATTGGTTTTGTAGTATGTTAGGTGTGGGCGATTATGTTGTATTTTTGGCAGTTTAATGGGTCTAAAATGAATAATTGTCGAGCAACAATCACAAAATTTTGAAATATACATTTACTCAAAACTATTCAAACAGGTTTCAAATTTGATTGCGATTGGCTTTATAGTTCATGCCTTGGGGCTGTTGGAGAGGCTACTTGTTTGTATGAAACTAGGTAAAAGTTGCAGTTTATGTTTAATAGGCACGAAACTTGATGAAACCGTACCTTCAACATAAGGATAAGACTTACCAACTTTGGTTTCAATTCGTTAGTTGGTTTCGAAGCTATTAGTTATTTAGAGTGATTTTCTATATTTTACTCTCCAGACAATAGCCTGGAAAAATAAATTTTTCAAGCTCGATCGAGTAAAACATTTGTTTCACCTTACAAAAAGCATAATTACTTCAAGATGTTTTATTTGTCATTGGAGAGGTGAAAATTAAAGTGTAAAAGTACGTGACTATCAAAGATGTCCCACAAAATTATCTTAATGTTGATGAATTTGAATCGCGTGGAATTGGTACATCAAAATGCACAGAACGGCACATTAAAAAGCACAGAATTGGTATATGAGATAAGGCATGTTTTTAACCATTTACCCAGAACTGGTATCCGCCCATTCACATGATCATCAATTCTTCTGCGAAGATCCTTACTGTTTAGCCAACATACATTATTTTGATCGGAAATTACCGACAATTTTTCTGGAACGAGTATCCCACTAGGTAATTGGTAAGATTACACACTCCTATTCATATTTCAACTCATCGAATCAATTTTCAGGCAGTAGAACTTAGAAAATTACTAAAAAAGAAGCAATGACCATCAATGCGTTGCAAAATGGAGATGGAAAATATTCTTTGACAATACGTATACTTCGAATTAGACCTGTAAAGGAGGATACTCATGTCTCAATTCTCTAATCTCTAATCTGTATGGTTTAAAGTTTAGGAATTTTAACTTTTAGAGAATAGATTAAGAGAAACGGTATAAACCAAACACAGTGGTTCCCTTTGGTGAACTTTTTATATATTAGATCATAGAGAATGAATCATTGAGTATATTGGAATTGAGCAATATTGATCCTGCCGATACTGAAGTTTAAAAATATCGATACTTGAGCATCGATATTCGTCGATACTTTTGTTTTATCATCATCGATTTAATTTAAATAATTAAATACCATAAAGAAGAAGGGACAAGGGAAAATTGAATTAAAAGAATAAATACTATAAAAAAGATATGAATTTTAATAAACTGTGCATTCACCTATTTATGGCGAGTCTATTAATTGCTAAATATCATGTAAAAACATTCATACCCATCTGTAATAAATGCATAGATCAGTTGTTGTTGATACAGTATTTGCTGCTTAATCCGTTTCAAGGGACCAGCCTGATTGAAACGGATTAACCCAAAAATGTAATAACCTTTACAAAAAAAAAAAAAAAAAAACCTGTTGATATAATTTATTATATTTTGTAAAATTTTAGATAAAAAATGCAAAAAGTTGGAAATAGTTTAATCTTGTTTTATGAAAAAAAATTAGTGATTCGAGTTTATTTCGGAGGTAAGGCTGTGGAAAAGATTAGATTTCCTATTTATTGAATTTTTTAATCTACAATTTAACGAAATATAATAAATTATATTTGCTGTTTTTTTTCTTTAGTAAATCACCCAATTACGACAGAACACTCTTTAAAAGAGGAAAAATCAACATGATTCGCGCTTTTCTTTCTCCTTTTCTTTTCTCATCGAATTAAACAAAAAATATTTCCGGGTTATCCAGTGAAAAATGTATAGAGAAGGCCATTTTGTTCTGTTCTTGTAAATTTTGCCGCTTTATCCGAAAAACGGGTGCAACAGGCTAGGGATTAAGCGGCGCCTTCTGTATTACAAAAAAGATCTATACTAGAGATGGGAATTTTAGTTCATTTTGCGGATTTAGTTCATTGAGTCTGCTTTACTAAAGTGAACTAGTTCAATTAGTTCAGTAAATTTTTCAGATCACTTCAATCAGCTGATTCATGATTGGCTCATATCATTTAAATCAACTGATTTATTATATGATATAATGATTGACTCGTATTCACAAATTCATGCTAGAAATATTGATTAATTGTTTGACTCACTCATCAACTGCTACTCACTTCAACTTCAGTTCGATCAATGGATCGAGTAGGGTAGACTGATAAGAACTGAGAATTATCAAAAAAAAAAAAAAAAGAACTAATGAACTAGTTTATTTAGAAGTGAACTAGATGATCGATTAGTTCACTTCTAGGATTTGTTTAAAAGAACTAACTCATGAACGAACTACCCATCACTAATCTATATCTTCCAAATCAGATATCCATGCTTGAAATATTGAGTAGTGAAAAATATTGAAAATACTCGATATTTTTTGGTTGATATATTGAAAAAGTATCGATATTGATAAAATATTGACGTACCTGGTAACTAACTGTGAAGCCCTATTAATACGAGTCCAGCAATACAACATATTTTATACCCTACAGGTTGTAAGTAAACTAAATGATTGTGGGGACCATGTTCCTCTTCTCCCTTAGGCTTCAGCCCCAGTCAACAGACTATGGACTTGGTCCATCACCAAGTTCACATACTTAAGTCAATGGATGTTAAAACACAAACGCATGTTGGTAGTACATGGGCTAACCGACAAACTATAAAATTTGTTCTCTGTTTAGCCTAAATGCTACGAACATAGCCCAGCATGAACATATGTATGTAAATATACATACGGCAGTTAAACGCTAGGCTAAGTAACAAATACGCGCCTATCTTTCCCAATACTCGCAGATAACATGCGTGTGTAGCACCTATACCCCAGCGATGCCTATCATTAGTTGTCAGTTCCCAATGTTATAAAAGGTTGGCTGTCTTACCAAAATAGTAATAAGGAACATGCAAATTCATATTAAACGCCTGTGGGTACTGAGGTTTACCCATAATGATATTTTTGTTAAATTTTAGAAATTATAATAGTCTTGCTTTAATTAATTTTATTGGTAGAGCTTTTTTGTTGCTTCACTTGATATCTACTTTCACCCAACAGGTTGAAGGTCCAAAGAAACAAGCCTCTTGTCATACTTAATTTTATGAGAACTGCCCATACAATCATTGTTGAAATTTTTCTGAAATACTAAGATAGATTTGCTCAAGATTCTGTGAAAGTTTCGCTGAAATTTCACTATTAGATCAAGAGATATAGCTAAAATTTTTAAAGTGTCATGTGATTCAAATTGTAGTCAAATTGTAGGTATAAAATTGCACATTGCCATAATTATATATATATATAGGGCTCAAGTAGCTGAAATGAAATAGGAAATTTTCTAATAAAAAATTCCACCTTTGGGGTGGATGATCGCTACTTTTATCTAACAAAACCACGTTGTAACTTATGAAAAAGCCTTTACCTAAGAATTATTCAAAAATTTATTTTCTCAAAAACCAAAGGGGGAAAAGGAAAGAGAAGAAATGTCTTGCGATTCGTTTCAGTTATATTTTCATCTACCATATTATAACCTCCTAGAAAATATTATTTGTTTAGCAAGGGTGTTGATATGTTTCTATTCATTTGGAGGAAATTTTTGTTCTTTCGGTTTAAGCAGTGTAAGTGTAGTGCCTACATCTTTTTGCAAAGAGCTGTGTATAATTAAAATGTGAAACAAAAATGAGATGAGAAGTAAAAACAAGGCAAAGAAGAAAAAAAAAATTAACCCATTTAGAAGCGTGTTTCTGGGATTGAAAAAAAGAAAAAGAAAAGAACAAAATGAGGGAATAGACTTTTTTCATATTAGTTTTCAACTTCAAAATTAAACAATATCGCTAGAAATAAAATAATGTGGCATTTTTTACATGTTTTTTCGTGTTTTTGAGGTCTTTTTAATTATGCACAAAGTAACTGAAGTCTCGAAACGGGAAACGAAAAGAGCTGATTTTCCATGGTAGAAGAAATTAAACGAGAAGGCTGATAATAATTATACCATATGAAAAATGTAGGTTTCTCTCCTTCGAATTTTGTAGCAGCACCATCCGAACGACCGAATTCAGTCAGATTAATAAATTATTCAAATTAACTGGGAGCAAGCAAAACTCTCATAAAGAATTAGAGTAAAATAATTAGGTTCGATGGCAGTTTGTGAATTGGTTTTTTCAGTTATTCATTGAGGCCTAGGTGCTCCGACTTTCCATTTATCTCCATGTGTAATATCAAGTTGGTCGATTCGCCTCACAAATTGTAGTTTTGATTGAACGAATCATTTCTCCAGCAATCTTGCGAATTTTTCATTTCTTATTCATTTGTGGAACTTCCGATAGATAGCGATAGGTAAAAGATAGAATGAAAGGATAATACAGAAAGTTGCCCAACTTATTGGAAGGTTTTCAGAAAAAATTTTCTAGCCTATATGTTCATTTTATTTTAGTATTACTGTGAGACATGCAAAATATTTTTCGATTCATACTAATCAGACCTTAAGACCCATAGGCTATGGCAACGCGTTTTTTTTTTTTCAATTCACTCATTTTAAACTAACATTTGTTCATAATGCAGTAACAGCTATATTCTGCTCATTGACATTAAGAAGCAAATTTTTATAATTTCTAACAGTTTTCTTTGGTCACTTATCTTTACACCGTTGACTATAAAGTATATGGACTGAGCTAACAGATGAGAAAATGTCTGTAACTCTGCTAATATGGAATAAGGAAAAATAAGTTAGCGATGTAAAATTTTGTAATAAATTCAACAATTTTCCAGCACAATTTGTGAATTGAGCACACTGTGCTAACTATATCTGGTAGTAGGTGAAATGTATGGCTAATTTGTGAAAAATAAATCATTGTTTAGTGTGGAATACCTTGTTGTGAAAAGATATTCTCACCAGAAGGTCATCAACAGATATTGCATGTTCTGCCTCTTCATATGTAACACATACTTGTAAGCCAAAACCTGGGTAAACACTGGCGATTTTAGAGCCAGTTTGGACGGTTTATATACGAGCTTATTTACACACACACAGACACACATACATAGTAATTATGTATGTTTGTGTGAACAGATTGGTGCGTCATTTCTTGTAGTCATAAGAAATGGGGGACTGGTTTGTGTACGGAATCTAGATGTCATTGTTATTATTGAGATTGGTCATGGTTTGGTATTTGTACATTACTTGCATGTACGTGCAAGTAATTACGATCAAACGTAATTTGTGTTTTTGGTATTACATCATAGAGACAAATATTTTCCAGCCTTGCGATGGCAGCTGTTGTTGAGGGGTGTGAGCCCTTTTACCTCATACGAGTTGAGTCCCTGTCCCTACATTTAGCATAATTCATAAGTATACAATTGGTCTTTCCAAAAGTTCAAAAATTAAAAAAACTGCAAATTTAATAGTAATATTTAAATTTTGTTTCAAGAGGAAATTACTTATAGTAAACCTTATTTTGCCAACAATAATATTTCTACAAAAAATTACTTGAATGAATCATACAAATAAAATATAGCATTTAAAAAGACCTATGAATTACATGCTACCACTTGTACATTTGCATGCAGCCTAACCACTTGCGAAGACACCTTCAGCTGTCTGAATAGAGTCTTACTCCCTGCAGGCAGAGTATGTTGTTCGGGTGTAAATCTGATTTAATCTTATTTCTGTATGAAAAAAAAAAGAACTGAAGCAATCAATGCTAAAAATTTTTTACGAGCATTTCATACAAATTTACATCTGTTACAATAATTATGTTATTTGTTTTATCTTTAATTAAATTAGATTTATAAACATATTTTATTTTACAGGTACATGTACGTGCAAAGAATCGTTTTCATTTTTTATTTTACAAATTTTGTTAAGGTCACATGAGGAACTAGGTGATGTAAGAGGAGTGAAGTAAAATTTTACCTGAGGAGGAACCAAATGACAAAAAAATTAGGCATCTTTTGGCATGGTAAAAAGTGATCTTGTCTGAAACACCATGTGCCTTGTCGCAAACAAGCAGCTAGTTACTGGCCTGTTGTTACAGTTTCTAGTAAAATAAAGTAAAATAACTCCTTGCGACGTAAATATGGAAAATATACTTCAAACAGAACAGACAACTTGTCTTCTTTAGCTATGTTTGTTTTGGATTTACACTATTCTCGGAAATTACTAAATCAATATGCACCAAACTCCTATCAGATCTGGTGTTTCATAAGAACTACATTTAGTGAAAATTTCAGCATTATCCAATTTGCACTTTTTTCAAAATCTTAAGAAAAACTACTTTTCTAACAATTTTTTCTTCTCTAGTTTTCTCAGAATTTACTGAAATAATAGGCATCAAACCTCTGTGAGATTTACACATTCATATGAAAAAATTATCGTGAGAATTTCAGCTGAATCCCTTTCATAGTTTTCTCAAAATCCAGGAAAAACCACTTTTTCAGGAATTTTTTGTTCTCCGGTTTTCGTGGAAAGTATTAAAGTAAACCAACAGTCAATAAACTCCTATCAGATTAGGTTCTATACACTGAGTACGCATTACAGACTACCTTTCACGAAAATTTCAGCCCTATTCTTTTCGTAGTTTTTTTCAAAATTGTGAACGCAAAATTTTTTTAACAATTTTTTCTTTCCCAATTTTCTTGGAAACTACTGAACGAAACTTCTATAAGATTAGCACATACTTGAGAAAAAGTTACTTATTGTGGGAGTAATTTTCTCAAAATCCAAGAAAATCTTATTTTCCACAAATTTTTTATTCTCTAATTTTCTCACAAACTACTAAACCAATAGACAACAAACTGAAATCAAACCGGTCACAATAAAATGACTACCTTTCCTGAAAATTTCAGCTTTTTTCCCTTCGTAGTTTTCTCAAAATGGTGAACACAAATTTTTGGGGATATATATAATTATATACATAGGTATGCACTTATACTCTGTTCACGGGAAGAAGTGCATAATGTCAGAATCACTTACTGACGTGGCGGTTGGTTGGAGAGAGAAGAAAAGGTATAGACAACATAATGTTTTAGATTAAACAAACGTGGTGTTTCAGCCAGATAAGGGTGGATATGGTTTATGACGTCACGCACTTCTCAAAATGAACGCAGTATATTATACTCCATCCTAAATAAGAACGATGTGACGTCATATGAGCTGATCGATCAAGGGGAAAAGGAAATATAAAGATTCACACAACTCAACAAAAGCTGCATTCAAAACTGTTTCTTTTACATTTAAGCTAATGTTTTTAGCTTTACGTAGCTGCGGAAGGTGATTGTCTCTGTGACGTCACATCTTTCCTATTTGGGATAGACTATAGAACTACATATTATATATAGGTATGCATAAAAAAAATTAGGCGAATTCGAAAATGCTACCAATCGTATCCTTTTTTCATGTAATGGATAATTTTATTCATCCCCTTCCCTAATCCTTTTGCGAGGTTAATTTTAATATTCCGTTTGCAAGAGAAATGGGTAAAAATTGGCGGATCCACTGGACGAACTTGGGGATAGTATAAATATAATTATTTGTGAACCTGGGCAATAAGAGGAGTCCTCAGTGCCAAAAACAAATTTTACATCAGAAGTGACTGAAGAAAACTAACGTTTCTTATCAATTTAAAATTTTTGTTCAAGTTCAAAGTACAAATTAAACCAAACATATTCAACAGCGGTGAGTGTACGATTTCGATTAATTAAATTGACGAGTTGGAAAAAGAACACAGGATAGGTAGTTATGAGACTACGAAATATTTTATGACGTATTTGTGAGATACCTAAATTTGTTTTGAGGTAGAGTAGTGGACCTGTGGAGGTATTTTAGGGCATATAAACGAAAATAAATATACAATTGTGAGCAAATGAGAGATGATAGAGTGATTTGGGGGTACAGTATGTGAAAGAGCCGACCTTATTTAACGTAGACGTTAAAAAACCCTTGAAGTGAAAACTGATTTTTTGGCTCAATAAGGGCTTTTTATTGATCAAGGACATCGAGGTCACACATTTTTGTGTAAATCTAGCATAAAAGTAACGATTTTAAAAAAACTCTGACTCAGCAGTCTTTCGGCTAGAAAGAACAGGGTTTCAAAAACCAGCCAAATTTCAACTAAAATTGGTTACAATTGAACTTACACAGTAATAGTTACAAACAGGCTTAAAAAGTTTGCTTAAGATTTTTCAATCAGGTTATATTCATTCAATTTTATTTTAATTAATTAATTTTTTCAAATTTAAATTTGCTACCCTCCACGAAAAAATTCTGAATAAATCATTGATGACAGAAGAAGGATGAGTTGACCATAAATATGTTGTCCAGTATTTATAAATAATTGTGAAAACAAAATTTCTTTATTTTCATCAAAAGAGTCGAAAGGAGATAAGTTGCTTACAAAAAGGGTCAATAAGTCATACAGCTGCAATAGGTAGGTACTTAGGCACACTCAATTTTTACATCAGTTGGCAGGTCTGACTTTATTTCTCTGGGTAAAATTGGACCATTACCCAGCAACGTAAATCTTTGCTGTATATTTTAATCGCATAAAACCGTCCGAAGATTAAAATATGGAAACTCGCATTTCTTGTCTTTTGAAATTTCATAACTTGTCACGTCAATTCCATCATAATTTTTGCCTTTAAGCTATATACCTACCGGGAAACGAAACCGCAAAAATATAATTAAATTGAAGGAAATTTTGATGAAAAATTTCAAATTAAGTAAGACAAAATTTAAGGCATTGACGACGCCATCATACGAATTACAAAAAAGATTTCGTCCGATAAATTTCGAGGAAAATTATTCGATCTAAAATTTATTGCTTCTTTTGTAAGAGAAACTCTCGGTAAAAAGTTTACATTCAATTTTAAATGATTTTCTGTCGAATGTTCCGAGTTCATTTTTTCAACGTAGTATATCGAACAAAGAGCCTAAATTTTTAGAAAACTTCGTTGATGTTTTATCGGAAACATTTTCGGTTAGATGTCAAGAACATAACCGCAAGGTTCCGATGGAAAGATGAGGTACAAATTCTAATTAAATCTTCCAGTGACAAAACCAATCTTCAGGTAGGTAGGTACCTGCTTTTGAAAGGAGAGGAGTATAATAGACCAACCAGGGAAATTAGATATTTTACTAGAATAAAATCAGGGAAAAATTTTTTTCAGAATCTGATAGTTGGAAGTGCCATTCTCAACGTATTAACAATCCCCCAAAATTTGACCGCTGCTTCACCACTAAAAATTCGCTTTTTGTGCTCCCCAACAGGTTTTTAATAATTTGCTCTTTTCCAAAATAACGACACAAAATAATTGTTCGAACAAACAATAGAATATGTAGGTATTATAAATAAAATTTTCAACAAAAAATTTGTTTTGATTTATTTTCTTAAATGCTGTAGAAAGCACACAAAATGACTCAAAGGTTTGGGTATACAGTGATGGAAAGTGTACCTGCTGTATCAGATGAGGCCAAATCTCCCATTTTATTACTTTTTTTTTTTTTCATTTTTGATGAAACTGTGGCTCAGTTTGATTGGACTACACCAACTTATACAAACTATATCAGGGGTGTTATTATACAAATGCTGGAGTAAAAACTGGTGTAAAGTCGCATTACATTCTTATATGTGAGGGACAGCCCTGTTGGTTAAGGTTAGTGTAATTTGGTGTAAGTTGGTGTAGTCCTATCAAAGAGAGCTAATTTCAATAATTTTAATAAAAGTATGATGAAAAATTTTAAAAATCAAAAAACCACAAATATCGATATCATCTATCGATATTTGGAAGTGCAATATCGATATTTTGGTATATAGGGTAGATTACCGGGAAGGAGCCACCTACCCATTAATTGCCACTTCAACATTTAAATTGATGAAATAAATCGAAAAAAAAAGTTATGGCACAATGGAGTTTTTCTCCCTCAAAAATGGCCAACCTTGTTTATTTGAATTCATGTTTCCTTATGATATAATGAAAAAGTTCACTTATGAAAAAACGCATTTTTAATATTTTTATCAGCTAAAAGAGGAGGTCTGTTGAAGTGCTATATTTAGATTCATTGAAGTAATGTTTAATTAAGCTGCAAAATGGTGTTTTGAGTTTGAAAAGAGTGTATCTCAGTACTGTAGTAACTACTTCTATAGTCAATGGTTTAATTTAAATCGATTTTTGAAGATGGCTAGTTTAGGATCTTTTGAAATGCACCTTTTCCATTTGTAGGCACACGATTGTTACAAATGGAATTCATTATTCCTTTTGAGGCCATTTAACAAATTCTAATTAATTCTTATCAATTTTATGGATTTTTCTCTTTGTTTCTGTTGATGTTTTTCTATGCCTGTGGTTTTTCTCTCGATGGTAAAAACCAAGTTCCATTCAGGGTTTTTTCCCACTATGAGTTTTGGCGTTAGTTTCTATTAAATTGTATTTTAAAAATTATGGTTTTAATGAGTTCGAGTAGCCTAATAAAAATTATTTAAAAATTTATTGGTTTCTTTTTCAATTAAAACCAGAAATTCTTCATGTGGAACAGAAAATGTTTCCAAAAGAAGAAATGAATCTTCTTTTTATATTGCAGTGGTTTATTTTGGGATGATTTTTCAGGAGTGGTATGTGAAAAATGTTCAAACTGCAAAAACGGACTCTTGAACAGTAAAATTGTAAAAGTCCAGCAGAATATAAAGTAAAAAAAAAAGTAATACATACAAAATCTTTGTGAAGTTCAACGAAAATCAGTATCAAATAACTTCGGGCTTATCGTCTGTACCTTTTGTGTTTTATAGTTCAGTTTTTAAAATTTTATTTTTATTTTTTAAAATGAATATTTATGTTCTGTTTTATTTTTATTCTCTCAATACCATCAAAATAGGTTTAAATGCCTTCTTTTTTTTCTTGAGTACTTTTTTTTTTTAGAGGCGTAAAAATGCATTTAAACTAAAGATGTCTAACCTTGAGTGTAAATCTTTTCAGAAGTTAACTTTAACGAGTACCTATTACTTGCAGTAAAACACAAGGAAAACTAAAAAAAAAATAAATATTGTATTTTGTTATTTCTACTTTTAGTCAACGCCATAATTCCATAGTTCATGCCAAAAAAAAAAAAAAAAAAAAAAAACTCCAAAGATAATATCGTGGGTGAAGAAATAAAACTTCGAGTTAATTTTTTGTAGGTACGTTTTTTTAAAAAGTTTTTCTTTTTCCTTCTTCCCCCGCCTATTCCATTTTTGTGTTAAAATAATAATTACACTGCTTAAATGACAACTTAGCCCCCTTCATTCACCACCCTTCAAAACTATGCGCACGTTATTTTTTTCGACGTGGTCCCAAGAAAATTGTTAGGAGCTTCTTTTCATGTCGAAGAAAAAATTAGCGTAGAACTTGTTGAAGCGTTTCCGTTTTGGAAAAAGGTTGGAAATGTAAAAAGGAGAGGTTGAAGGGTCTTAGGAAACGAAGAAAAAAATGAAGTCAAAAAAAAAAGCGCGTAAAAAGTTAAAACTAGAAATTCGTTTTAAAGATAAAAATTCTAAAAGTTTTTGAAAAAAAAGAAAAAAAACAAAACAAAACGAATAAAGAAGTGCAGCAGTAGTAGTTGTAGAAGAAGAAGTAGAAAAAGGCGAAAAAATAGCACGCGAGCATAACAATGGGGGTGGGAACGACGACGACCTGGCGCCAATTCACCAACGATAACAATAAAAATAAAACAAAAAGTTTTACATCATATTTTAAACTTTCACAAATCATATTCCGATCTCTCTCCATCGAAGACAATACATAATGTAGAGGAGACTCGGACATAAGAGGATGCTGATGGATGGCGAAACGAAAAGAGGTTGGGGGTTGGGGTACTTTTACATTATTCGAAATTGGAAAATACACACGCGTCTCGATATTGAAGGGTGGCAGAGGTGGAAAGACGAGAACGGAACAAAAATTGATGATAGAAGATGAGTCAGATGGTGTAGGGGGAGGGGACAGCGTGTGGAAATATAATGAAATGTAAGTTTTAGTTTCTCGCTCGCATATGATATCGTGAGCTGTTTAAAAGATGAAAGAATATTATTTATTTGAAAATATTGTTGATGGAATGGTGGAAACGATGGTTCGATAGTTGATAAAGAATATGGAACCATAAAGTAGAAAAACTCTGCAACACTTTTCAAAGTTTGTTTTTGCTCTTGAAATTATTCCACTCTTTTGAGCTTGAAAAATGGCGTCTGCAGTTTAGAGTTGTTTCAGTGACGTAGCAAAAGGCTTTTTTAGAGAGGTAGAAAAACGAAAATTTTCAACTGAAATTTTTAAAATTTTAAACAGCTAAGAACTGTAAAATCAACTGCTAAATTTGCTAACAATTCATATAATTATTGTCAACTGTTGCAAAATTTTGAGTTGTCAGAAAAAAAGACAAAAAAAGGTCATCAACCTTCACGATTAGCCAACTGTTCAACGGATGAGCGGAAATATTCAACTTACTCACATTCCGGAGCGTCAATGTGCCTCCTTGCCTTCCTATCTCCGTCCCTGTGTTGTTTCTGTGATATCTTTTCACAGTGTTAGTGTTTCATCAACAGGCACCAAAGTCAAAACTACAGCTATTGATGTCGCCGGGCAAATAGTTATCGACATTTTTACAATTTAAAATTGAATCCTGATTTTTATAATATTTTCGGTGGGCCTCTGAACTCTGAGGCTCTATTGCACTGTCCCGGATGCCGAAACTTAGTTTGAACCTTGATCACCACTTAAAAAATATATTCTCCTTTGGAAATACCAAATGGATTTTGAGCCTAATTTGATGAAAAAAAAAAAAAAATGGAAAGTGGTCCAGAGTCCCAGACATTGGTTGGCTGCTAGGCGGACGTAAATAGAATTTTATAACACAAGTGTGGAATACCTTGTCGTGAGGAAGTATTCTTACCAGAAGGTAAATTCTACAGAATTAATTGCGTGTTCTGCCACTTCATACCATAGGTATGGGAGAACCAAATCCTCGGCAAACACTGGCGATTTTAGAGCCGGTTTTGAGAGTTTATATAAAGGATTTGGTACATGCACCCAGACACACATGTGTACATATACATATGTATGTGTGTTGTAGAAAACACGTCATTTCTTATTCATTGCTAAAGCAACTGATAAGAAATGACATAATGCGTTCGTGTACTGGTCCGAGACATTACCGAGATCCTTATCTATCATTTTGTCATCGGCCAAACGTTGCATCTTACTTGCCTGCGTGTGCAAGTAAGAGCATACGAACAAACAGTGTGTATAATATACTGTTGAATATAATACACCTGATAAGGAATGACATCTACGAGATGTATAGTCCCCACAACAAGTGTAAAGCATAGTTATGAAAAGTTGCCAATTCCAAAACTTAAGGAGCCATATAGTTTTAAAACTGGAATATAAACTTACAATTTGTTACTCACGATAGGAGGATGGTTCATTAGGGGAATATATTTTTTAACTATAGTGAATGGTAGTATTTTCTTTGGTGGAAAAAAAAAATCATGTCACCATGTTTTGTCTATTATTAAAATTAAAAGAACTGAAATACATTGAAAATTCAGAAAATCATAGTTTTATCGAATAGCCAAAAAAGCTTTTTTTCGCACCATCACTAGGCGAATAATTAATAATTTCTGAGTTATTCCAACTATGGTTATTTACTGTGTCCTTATTCAGGTAAAATAAAAATTACTATCTTAACTTTTAAGAATTTCAAGTTATGAAAATATGTCAGTTATCATACTTTCCAGAGTACCCACGGTAATCCGTACCTTCGAACTAAATGAGAAATAATCATTAAGATGAGAAATAAAAATAAATAAAAAATGCATTCGAAATAGAATAAGTTTAACTATTAGTAAATTGGGTTCCCTATTTTTAAAGTGAAATGTCATAGGAAGTAATTATAAATTATTCAAATGAAATGAAAACAATTTGAAATTAACTGAGTGGCAAATAGGCGAGGGTGTTTCGCAGTTTATGATCATTTTTTATTCTTCATCTAATGAACAAATTTTTTTTTTTTTTCACCAGTAAGTGAACCCAAAAAAAGTTTTTAGGGACAAATTTATTGTTAGACAGTCGATAATATTTTGAAAATTAACGAATGGCCACAAATAGGTATCTTGTGGTACCTAAGGGGATACCTAAAGTATTCCAAACATGTTCGGTAGCTTTGATAATTTGGATTTTCTGATGATTTATTGAGAAATAATAATTGTTCTGCATAGATTATGGCTCTTTAGAAGAGGTTTAAAATTATTCTTGGTCATTTTACCAGATCCAAAGTACTGAATGGAAAAACACCGAATTACTATTTGATCGAATTCTAATTTACTAAAACTGTTTTACCGAAAGATTTTTCACCGAAACTTTTTTTTTCCCAAATAATTATTTCCATTTTCAATTTTGCTAAAAAGAATGAAAGGAAAAATACGATTTCCTAGTCTCTTTTATTAAAAAAAAAAAATCACCTCACTTCCACCATACGATATATGCGTGGAGAAATATTTTCATATATTTTATTAGAAAAAACAAAAAAAAACAAAACTTGTTTCTTTTTTATTCAAGAAAACAAACAACCTACGTAACCTTATCTCCGATAATATAATAAAAGCATAGAGAAATGCCCATTTTCAAGTATATTTATTTAAAAAAATAAATAAATAAAGAGATATTCAAATTTTTGGTTTTTAGGAAAATAGTTTTTCAGTAAAATTGATTTCAGAAAAATGGTCATTCGCTGAAATGGTTATTCGGTAAAAAGGATTTGGTAAAATCTCCGAATACCGTTCAAAATTGCTTTACTATACCTACATGATTAAATTAGGCATCGACTGAAGTTTCATTAGAAAACTCGAACCCTAATTAAAATGGTGAGTAAAATTAACTGACAGAAGAATTAAAAACGTACATTAAAAAATACTCTTCGAATGAGAGTGTTGGCCACTGATGGCTTCAATGTCTGAAAAATAACGTAATTTCATATACATGATGCTTTGGTAATCGACTTTTAACATTGGAAATGTTTAACCTGAGATACATAGTAAAAAGATGACGTCTTATACAACGAAAAGTGAAAATAAAGTTTGCAACAAAAAGTGATAAAAAGTCAGAAGCCCCACAAAAAAGTTTCTTAGGTATCCATCCTATATATTCAAATTCAAATAGCCAAATCCAAGAGGTTTTTGGAACAGGCTAATAGGTATTTACAAATAGAAAAACTAGGTAATCCATTTATAAGTTCCCATTACTTAGGATAGTAGGCCTAACAAAAAGTGAAAACAAAGTTCACGAAAAAATCACGATTGCAAAATACTTTCAAGCGAGGATAGTGTTTTTTAATAATATGAAAATTGAAGACAAAAATCATTTCCAATGTATTCTCGACTGTGCAAGAAATACAAATCGTGTAAATTTTTTTGGTAGTTGGTAGAGTACGTTACCTGGATAATTGATAAAACAAATAAAAAACTTTATTACAAACAATTATGTCCATAAGGTGGATGCACCAGGGATTTATCATGTTAAGGAAGTTATTCTTTTTTTTTCCCCAATTTTATTGAAAATTGATAGAAATTTAGTGAAATATAGATAAAATTGTAGCTATAGGACTTCTCTTTCAGATGACTACTTATTTTGGCTTAAAATGTTGGTAATCAGTTAGTCAATAAAATTCAAATTCAGAATTTTGAAGAAACCAATGATTAATCGGAAATTTTATGGATGTTCCAGTAATTGATCCACCAGTAATTGACTATGTTCCAATAGAGGGTCTATCTGTGATTGATCATATTCTAGTAATTAATCCATCAGTACCTGCTTGATGAGTCATTATTTTTAGTAGTTTTACAAAAAAATAATTTACATTACAATTGCCTTTATAAGGGCAATTTGAGTTTCCTAGACAACTAATTCTAGTTATCTTTAAAAAAACAATTTGTTTTATATACCCAAAATGTAGGGTATCTTTTTCACGTAGGTATTCTGTTTCTTGCTTTATTAAGCAAATTATTATCAACATCGACGTTTGGCACTCAAATCCTTTAACACCCTGAATACAAAACTCAATTTTTTGTTTTGGAATATTGAGGTTGAATACGGACGTAGTGTAACGAGAATATTGGTTACAAAATAATTAAATACTCATAAATGTTAAAAGGTTGTATTAAACAAGATATAAAACTGTGAAATACTAAATAGTAAGTTACATAGGTAAGTTACAGTAGGAATAATAATATTAATAGAAAAAGTAAAGAAGATAAAATGTACATGATTACATGAGTTTTTATAGCTAGAAGTTTTGGGAGGAGAATATGGTGGTTTCTTGGAGAGTGGAAATGGTAGTGATATGATTGGAGAGTTATAACAATACAAGTTTAGATATTGTCCAATAGGAGTTTAAGGAAATGACATAAATGGTGATTTTGGGTATTTGCAATATCTGCAGAATAGTTTCATAGAAAAGAGTTGTTATGAAAAGTGTATTTATGTTTGTTTATAAACATTGAATGTAGAACAACTGAGTCAGTAAAGGCAAGTAAAGACTTGTTTACATGACGTCAATATAATGAGAATTGTTTTAGGTGATTGATATATATGTGAAATATATATATAAGAGAGAGATATTATGAATGATACGAAATTATCATTACACGTAGTAATTTTTAATGACAGATATCATCTGTAAAAATTAGGAAACTAATATTCACGAAGGTTTATTTTTCATGTGAAAAAAAAATTTCTAGTTTCAATTTGGAGAAACGGAAACCTGCATGTTTTTTCAAAAATATATGTCACGTGAAACGTGATTTTGTAGCTGTGAAGTGTCAGAAACCATATATTGATAGTAAGTCACCAGTCAAAACTAAATATAAGTTACGATAGGTATAAATTTATTATGGTTATTGTTTGAGTTAGAATTAATCAACGTTTAAAGTTTTTCTGTTTCAGTAATGTAGTCTATGAAGAATACGAAAAAAAAAAAAAAAAAATTTGGTAAAGAATTTTGTGAGAATTATTAGGCAGCCTTAGATAACATCCTGCTCCTACCTTATCTGTTTTTCTATCGTAGCTTTCTTATCTTCTTCTTCAAAAAAAAAATAAATAAAAAAATAAAACACCATTACCTACCATTAATGGTCTACTCATAACAATATTTCACCAAATAAAATCTATAACCATCAAATTCGAAGCCAAAAACCCATTTTGAACCAACATCTAATGAAGGATTATTTTAGGGTTGACAATAATGGTGATTTGGTATACATATTATACTGTACTATAGGTATGTATGTGCGGGTGTGTGTGTGTGTGTGTTTTTTCTTTCTCGTTTTTGTTACCGCAGTGGAAAAATCAATTTCCACTGCAATCAAACGAGGCATAAGAATAGCCGAATCACGAATTTCGTTGATTTATTGTCACCGATTGATGTTTAATAACATCTGCTAAATTTATGAAGCTGAGATGTATGTTTTTTCGTCTTTCCCCAGAAAATGGTCCAATTTTTTCATTTTTTTTTTTTTTTTAAACCATTCATTCAAGCTTCGTTTTTTTTTCGACTGCTTCTTTTTCCTCAGCTGCTTCTGCTCTTTCGTTTTTTTTTCTTCTTTTTTATACCATCGCAAACATTCAAATACTAATAAATTACATCCGAACAAGGCTACAAGTTTAGAAAACGAAAAAGAACAAAAAAAAAAAAAAAAACGAAAAAATAGAAAGCTTGACAAATGTTCAACAGTTATCTCGTATATGTTGCAAAAATATTCGTCTCGAGGGAAGACTTGGTGAAGAGAAGAAGAAAATAAAAAGAAAATATTTATAGGGTGTACGTAAGATAGACGAAGATGAAGAATAAAACTAAGGATGGGAAGGGTGAAGAGAGGAGGAAAAAAAAGTAATAATGAAAAACGAAAGAAGAGAGAGGGTTAATATATAGGATGGGTTATGTTGGTTGGAGGGTCAAAAATGGGTGCTAATGGAGCATCCAAGAAAAGATAACGACGCCAAGCGGCGTCCGGCATCAATTTGTAGTGCACCCTCTCTATAAGGGTATACTGAAACTTGGCCAAAGAAGGGGATGAGGAGAATGGGTCGAGGGGGCGTAAGAAAAAAGTACGAGAACGGGGCCAAAAACTTTTCTCTCCATCTTTCTCCATTTCTACGCTGTAAATTCAATGGGAAAAATGTTTGTTGATATTTTCTTCGACTACTAAGTGCTACGGTCAATACAAAAGCCTTCAAATACAAACTGCAAACATTTTCAAGAAAAGGTTATAACCTAGATGGTCGCATCCGCTTTTTTAACATACATCGTCAAAAATACATAATATATATATATGTGTGTGCAAAAAAAAAAAAAAAGTAAATAAAAAAGAACTCTAACTAAAAAAAAATGTTGAAGCGATAAAAAAAGGAAAGGCGAGTGAGAGTGTAAGAGAGAGAAAGAGAGAAAAAGAAAGAGAAAAAAAAGCTGTAACGGAAACTGCTTATGTCCGATTTTCCCCAAATGTTTCCTTCGCTGAGGAAAACCAAAATCCCAAACGTAAATAAGAAAGGCGTTGAAGTTTATTTACATTTCGCATAAATCTTAAAATATTTATTTTGCCTTTTCTTTTCTGTCAACCGAAAATGGTATATAAGAACGAATGAGAAAAACCGAGAGAGGAAAGTAACCCGAAAAAGTGAAAAAAAAAGTAAAATAAAATGTAGGCCTAAAAATAAGGAGCTCAAAATTTATTAACTTTTTACTTTAATTTGCTCGACCCGAAAGTCACCGAAGCGTGGACGTGGTGTGTTTGGTAAAAATCCTGACTTATGTACCTTCGCCACTTCTCCTTTTTTTATGTTTTACGTTTTCCAATTTTTAGTCGTAATCCGACGTTTTTCGTTTTGCATTTTTTTTTGTTTTTTTTTTTTTTTGTGACAGGATTATTTTTTGCAGTTTATTGACAGTATAAACGTCAAAAAAACATCATGTGATTCGAAAACAGTTTTATAGGGAATTAGGTCCTATTAGGAAAACTGATGAAGCAAAAAAAAAATTTTTTATGCAACTTCGGTCCATGGTACTTTTTCTGCCCTAATTTTAGTACTGAAAGTTCATATTTTTGGATCAGAGGGATAATTTTTGGTGACTGAAAAATTCTAACAATTGATCAAATTCAATTTTTTTCTGGTTCGAGGATGAAAAAGTGAAATTTAAACACCTGAAAAGTTTGCTTTTCCGTCCCTGGACCGAAAAATCAGTTTTGCCAATAAAACATCATGAAAATCTTGCTTCGAATAATAACATTTTTATTTTGAGAAAAACCTATTGTCTCTTAATTGATGATTTCTCAGTTGCTATTGAAGCTAGAAAGCTGAGGTTGGTATTTCTGAAAAAATAAGAAAATTTACTCTATTTTACAACACTAATAAATTTGTTTTTATCGATAATGTCTTATTTATAATAATGGAATAAAAAATAGTTATTTAACGGAAAATTTGCCGTTTTCTAAATTGTTGTTTATTTAAAAAATTAAAAAAATTTTTTCGGCGATAACCCCCCTATTTTTTAACGACAAATTAACTTCTATTATCAGATTTCACTTAAAACTAAGTTATTTCGAGTTAATAGTGAGTGAAAATATTAGAAAAAATCTTAAACTTGTTTTTTCGCCATAACTTTTTCCCTTTTTAATTTTACTGTACTAATAGGTCTTCACAAAAATAAAGGCCATAAATTTTTCAACAAAACAAATTTACTATAATTTTTTCATAGGATCAGTGTTGCATAAAGTACGTTGGGCAGTAGTAATTCTATGGCCACTGTCCTGTACAAGTGTGTTTGATAAGGTCAGTGGTCTTGTGAAATTTTGGATCACAAAATATTGTCAGGATTTCAGGGGATAAACTGTATGGGCCTCCCCCATCATACCACACAACCACCTTATGTCTTATCACAATCAGTTCATATGGAGGTGGAAACCTAATAATTCAAGCCCACCGATAAATTAATACAGTGTCATATCATGTATTTCCTTGCTCAATGGACATTCCAATCCAACGATCTCACTCATCCAATGTTTCCACGCAATTGTCTCCAATTCCTTTTAATTACACTAAAGAAATAATACATTCCTACGTAGGTATTCGTCAATTTGATTTAATATTCTACAGTCTTCTGGAAAGAACTTGCAAAATCACCTCATTTTCATTCATTCTTATTGGACCATGTGAATCCAAACTATCATATCACAATAAGTATTAATTTCCTCGACAATTAGGACATCGATTTTGTATACCTCTAAACTGAAGAGATCACTTCTTGTGCAACCATGAAACATTAAGTGGGTTAATAGTCAAGTCTGCAGTGTTCTTTGAATTAATATTATAATTTCAATTTAAAGTTGAAATAATATTATGGGGAAGGGGAGGCTCCTCAAAGAGCGCTAAATTCGCCTCATACTATCACAGTCTGAAAACAGGAGAATGTATTTTTCCATAAAAAAAGAAAAGAGTTTAAATTGATTTTCTGAGAATGGGAAAGACTTTAATTTGGATGAGCACTAATCGTTAGAGGATAATCTTTAAATACTACCCAACAGTAACGATAAAAACTCATTTTTAAAACAAATTTTTGTATTACAAGATCAATACATTTATATCTATTTTCATCCATTATCCTGTTTTTGGCCGATTACTATTTTCGCCACTAGAGTGCGTATTTTTTGCCTCCACTTTCCAAAATATAAAAGCCACTTTTGTAATGCGTTCAGGTGACCAGTTTTATACAATATATATTTGGCTACACATATATTTGAATCTAACTTGAAATCATTGTTTTTTTCATAATATCATATTAAGGCACCTGGTTAATTGATAATTTCGATGCATTTATGCAAGTCTGTGTGAACTATTTCTGTCTAGCAGCATTGGGTACTCGCTAATAAAATTATAATATATGCAGTAATTTTGGTTCCAAGTAGTATTAAGTAGCACCCAATGCTGCAATACAGCAATAATTCACACAGACCTAGATGAATGTGTAGAAATTATCAATTAACCTTAAGGTGCTTTGATGTGATATGAAGAAAAAAATGATTTCAGGTTAGACTCGATGCATAGGCAAGTATAACTATCTACAAAACTGAACATGTGATAGCGTTACAGAAGTGGCTTTTAATTTATACAAGACACCAAATTTATTAAATTATCCGAAGTTGTTATCACCAAAATCGTTACAAAATTTTTTCTAGTTGTAAAATTCGAAAAGAAAAAAATGAGATTTCCATTGAAAAACTAAAACAAAATAGGTCCGGTTTTTGGTGTTTGAAAGGGTCTAAAATAATGTATTACGATAAATTCGGTATTTTCGTTAATCTTTAATAGGGCGAGTTACCTGAGACGATTTTTTTTTATCTTCACAAATAAAAGAAAAATAACGGTTACCTACGCGTAATAAACGTACCACCCTGTATAGAAAGACGAAAACGCTACTTATCGACTGCACTTGATGTAATCGATTTTACGTGCACGTTCCAAGCAACACTTCCAAAGTGTAGGTACCCATATCTTTATTGGAATTCTAAAATGCAAGACTCACCCCCGTTTCATCGCTGTAGTCCTCTTCCCACCCCGTTCCGCAGCATTGGTTCATCTTCCACACACACTCACACACATAAACACACGAAAAAAAAAAACTACGAAAAAACCCACAACACATACATCGCATTTATCTTCCAAAAGCAATTAGCTTTAAACCGTTCTTCTATCCTCGAATATTCAATTTCTTATCACTCCATTAACGTATGGTAAACGCATTCGCTTAAAAGACTTACGGCAAATCCCTCTGAACCGCGTATTTCAAATCCACACTCTTCAAACAGAAATACGAACGTTGAAGTATGGAGATGGAAGAAGAAGATGAGGTGGCAAAAAAAAAAAAAATGGAAACTAAAAGAACCAAAATGAACATAAAAAGCTATTGAAATTTCGTATTCCGGACGTCTTTAAGAAACGGTAGAGGAAATGTAAACTTTCTACACGACTAACTAATTAATCACGTGCGAACAGTATAGTATAGGTAGGTATATATATAAATATATATATATGTACATAGTGTATATACGACTGTATATGCGGTACAGTTAACTAAATAGTGTTTTGGATTTGATGGAAATACTTCCTGAGTTGTCGATTTTTTCACCCCTGCCCCCAATATTATTGCTCTTCGAAATATTTAAAATGTGGGTAAGTACCTAGTAAAAAGGCCAAAATATGGTGAGAAGTGAAGTGAAGGCGGAGAGTTAAAATAAAAAATATATAACGAACGAGAAGAGGAAACGGATATAGTGAATGGAAAAAAAAAGAAAAAAAAGAAGCTACCCACCTACTCGTAGAATAAAATGAAGAATAGAGAAACGTAGGTGTCAATCGGAAGAAGGAAACGTTTATTTTGAAGTTAAGTACGGATAAATGTAAAAAGGGGAGGATAAAGGAGTGCTTTAACCTGAAAATGCTGAAGGTGACGAGTAGAAAAAAGAGGAAGAAGAAGAAGAAAAAGAAGAAGAAGAATAAAAAGAAGAATAAAAAGAAGTAAATATATAGCAATAGAAAGTGAGAAAAGAAGAAAATATGGAGAGCGGAACGAGGGGAGTATACAAGAGATGCTGCCGTATTAGCAATTCAGATCGGATGAGTTTAAAAAGCTCTCGCTGTTTTTCTTCAATTCGCTTTCTTCCTTTAACTTTCTCCTATCTATCAGTAGTTAAACTTAAATCCGTTGGCAATTTACGTCTGAATGATCCGCAGACGTTTGCCGACTGTCTAATAAACGCTTTATTTTCAGTCAGTTCCATCTAATCAAAACGAAATTTTCCGTTCTCTAGCGTAAGAAAATATATTTTTTCGAGTAGTTTGTTTACGTTTTTCTTCTGAATAAGAACAAAAGGGAGAAAAAGTGAGAGAGTGGGAGAGTGAGAGAGAGAGAGAGAGAGAGAAAGAATAAAAGAAGAAGAGAGTAGATACTCAGCCCATATGGACGTTAGCTATCTGGAAAAAGACTTAAGAATGAGGATGATAATTTTTTCTCTTTTTTCTGCTCTCTTCACTAACGGCAGACTCATTTGCCAGTCTAGAAAGCTCATTAGTCAGGTAGTGCAGTTGATCGTCTTGTGGCTCAGATAGGTACTGTAATGATATTTTCATACATATTATTTCAAAATATTCTCGTTCTTTATTAATTCGTATTTTCCCACATTATTCTTCATATTTCCGTCTATTTACACTTCCTTTCTTTCACGTCATTTAAGACTAGTTCAAACTTGTCTTTCAAGTCTTGACTTGTCTGATGACATCACCTCCGGTACACCATAAACGGTTTTCGTCTATATTCCATGATGTCATCTTTTCTACGAATATATTTCTATACCTTACAATAATTCCAATTCTTATTAATTTCTTAAACACTCCTACTTTTGTCATTTCCTTTTAATTTCATTGGTTTTACCTAAAATACGTATTCCTCAAACAACCAATCATATTCATATCTCCCACAATACCCGATTCAAATCACTCGAACTTCACCCTTATAAATAGTCTAATGTTCTGTATATTATTATTATTCATTCATTCATTCACTTAATCTTACTTCATTTATTAATTCATTTTTACTCTTACGTTGTTCATACTTTTGTAATAATCTGTTTACCTTTTTTATAATAATATACTCTTAAACTACTATTGTGTTTATTTGTAACAACTATACCATTACAAGTACACTTCGGCTTTTTTTTTTTTGTTTTTTTGGGGGACGAGAGAGAGTCATTTTGGGTAACCATTTTCTCTTCAGTAATGCTTCTGAAAAGACTTTGCTGCACCAATAGGCGGATTTTTGTCAAATTTTTTGGGTGGAAGGGCAATGGAAATTTTTTTTTACAATACAAGTGGAAAAATGCACGATTTGGTTTCTATTTTTAAGTCTCAAAACATAGAATTTGCGAACAGGAAGCAAAAAATAGTTTCACCTAATGCTTCGAGTTTTCGAGACGCCAAGCTCAAGTGAATCAATGTTGAAACACAATCAATAAAATTAGATTGATTAGAGATGTAGGTACTTGTATATATCATAAAATTCTTTCTTATTCTAGTTTATCAAGGTGCTCCAGATAATGCAAGCAACAAAGCAATCGAATATAAATAGCGAAGTAGGTACAAAAATTAATTGACCAGCGATAGTACCAGTTACTTTTATTGTCAGTTTCATAAAATAAAGTATAATTTTCCATTTTTCGAAAAAGTTTGTGTTAGTACTAATTATTTTGTTTTCAACTTTTTACTGAATTGAAAAAGAGAAACTTCGAGCTATCTTGACTTCCGACTACCAATATATTTTTTTACCTCTAAAAATTCTGCTTTTTATTTATTTTTTTTTACTCTTCCTGAAAAACTTATTTAACCCAAAGTACGTACTTCTGTTGGTGGTCGATTACCAACTGGTTATATCAGTTAGTGAAAAATTAAGAAGCTTTTAATCTTTCGAAAAATTCAAAAGAAATGTTTGAAATGTTCGCATGAATGGCGATTATGATGTCAAGGGTCAGCAAAAATAAAAGAAGAAAATTCCCTCGAGTAATTTGTGGGAGAAGTTTTCTTAGATTTTTTCCACTCCTTTAGGTCATTTAGTGGGTACTTGTGAGCCAAAAGATTTTGCATCGATAAATTTTGTATTACGTAAAATTATCGTCTGTTAAAAGGCCTCGTCATTGGTAGTATTCGCATTCGAAGCCAAAAAGGAATATTCAAGATTGTTCCTTCGTGTTTAAAAAGGCTTGAAAATTCGTTCAGAAAGTGAATAAAAAAAAGGGGTGGAATGAAGAAGGTACTACTCAAAAATATTTTTTGCTTTAAATCGAAATCCTCGATTCCGAGTTGTTAAATAATTAATTTTGAAAAGAATATTTTCAAAATGGTTGACTGGGTGTAATAAAATTTCACCAACTGTTGAAAGTTAACGAACTCTGTCGAAATTCGCAAACTACCTTTTGACCTATTTTGGATGTTAAAAATGTACCTAGTGGATGTTCAATTGGTAGCTGAGAAGGCTGCATTTTTGAATAAAGACTTAAAATTTCGGTGTATTATTTGGTTACTTATAAGCTTAATTAGGATTGTGGACAAAAACAAGGTCTACATCAAAGGTAAATCTTGCGGTGAATTTTATTTTCATTTTTGTCTCTGTAAAATTCTTGATGGTAAGAAAAGGAAGAAAGTACCAATAATTTCCCTTCGATAACCTTGGGCTGACTTGCAATGATGGAAATGAGATTAAAGTAATGTAACTCATATCATTGCGTGTATTTTGATGTAGATAGCTTATAAACATTATTTGGAGTTACATGATGGAATAGGTAAGTCAGTACAAAGCTGAATCAATTTATTAACTCAATCTAGTTGGGGAATTCCTGCAGTATCTCCAGAACTAAACGAATGATTGCTGTTAAATTTTCAGGGAATTTAAAACGAACGTATCTTGATATCTCAGCCTAATTTCAACTCAATTGTTTTCATGATTTTCATGATATCGCTGAAATTCTGTTCAAATACCTATGTGAAAATGAAAACAATTGATACTGCTTGCAGTTATTTTAAATATCTAATTTTTTAATGCTAACTTGACAACTGCGGTTCATAAGGCATAAAAATACAGCCAAATTTTAGTTTTGAACAAAGTTTTTGTTAACTTGAAAGAAATTATCATAAAGATTATCACTGAAACATAAATTTATGTTATCATTTTTGCAGAAAATTGTTTGAGCGCTTCTTTCGGTTTATCTTTAATATATGCAGAATACAGTTAAAGTAAAAACTGTAACTTACAGTCGACTGAAAGTGATCAAACAAACCTAGTCTGTAGCTCTCTCTCTTTCTCCCCCCCTCAAAAAAAAAATCAACCTATTTAAAGTACATTTGCACAAATGAACTGCTTTTTATGTGAAAAGTGCTTCTACAACTTTTTTCAAGTCATTTTAAATCGAATCGGGAATAAATGTGTATATATTAATTTAAAGTTAACTATAGACATTTTCTAACCTATAATTTGCAAAATATAAAAATTTTACAACTTCATAAGAGTAACATACCCTGCCAAACCGCTCTTACTCAATGACTTTTTTCACTTCGAGTTCCACTAACTCAAAGTCTATGTTTTCTCAATAGTTTCTCTTATTATAGTTTTAGAAAATTTGAGAGTTAGTTATAACGGTTTAAGAAAGAGAATGTCTTTTTTTTTTTTTTTTATTTGCCATAAATTTGAAAACTGACTAAGGGTAATTTCAAATTCATTTTCTCAGTTGACAAATTTAGTATCCTACTATTTTTTGCAATTATGTTGATCACATATTACACTGTTTGGAGCACTGAATCGGAATAAATTTTTGACTCTGGATAAACAACAGGACAGATTGACATCAAAATTTATTGCATATTAGAATAAATCGTAGTAAATATTCTTCATATGGCTATCCAAAAATTAAAACTTCTAGAGTTATACAACCTCAAAATGGAAAGTATCGTCTGACCATTTTCTGTGAAGCATTTAATCAATACCTAATGTGAATACCTACTCGAAGTTGGTCATGAAATAAAAATCAATAAATACATTTTCATGTAAAAAAACTACTTAAAAAATTAACAAAAAGAAAATAAAAAAAAAAACATTCTGACCCTAATGTCTATGCATACTTATTATCCTAGATTACCTTATTTTTCACATGTAATTTATTTGAAAAAAAAGAAGAAAAATGCCGTAAAAGAACCAAAAAATCTTCCATTATTTCAGAAGAAACTGTTGCAGTTGGTTAAGCATGTAGCTTGTATGCAAGTCAGAAAAAAATTCCTGTTTCAATTCTACAAAAGGGAGGGGCAATTAGAAAAACTGACTTTTTGAAGTCAGTAAATTTGTTGTAGACTGAAACAAGGGTTTTTCTGTAACAATTTTGAAAACTTGACCCTTTACAACATTAAGAACAACTATTATATTTGAAGAAAAAATAAGTAGCAATCACAAAAAATTACTCTATATGACAGATGACTCTGGGAAAAAATTTTACCAATCAAGACAAAAATCAATAAAGTTTATCTGAATTTTAAAGGCTATCATCACTTTTGTAAGAAAAGTGCGGATATTAGAACTATTAAACTTCCAAGCCATAAATAAAATAGCTTTGAGTGATGAACTATAATGCTAATTGCAACAAAAATTAGATACTATTGATAGAAAATTAATTAGTTACCTATTTTAAACCAACGAAACCTTTAAATCAGAAATAAAATAGTTCCAAGGCATGAACCATATTACCAACTGCAACCAAAATTGGTAGCACTCAGAATAGGCCATAAATGAATACCTGTTCCAAATTTTGTGACATTAAACAAATCCTGTATTACAGTGTTAACAGAAATTGGTCAAACTCATAATACATACATAATTAACGATGGACTTCAGGTTTTGGTGCCAAAAGTATGGCTCGATCGTGTTACAAAAAAAGTACTAGGTCCCAGTCCTAAGTTTTTTCATAAGATTAATTTTAATAAAATATTTTTAACAAAAAAAAAAAAAAAAAAAGCTTTAAAAGTGTCTGCCTGTTGAACATATTATGCCGTTATTACATGTTTTTTTTCTTGTCAAAAATCTTGGGGTTTTTGGGAAATCTTCGGGATAATCCCCCAAACTCCTCTTATTTGCCTTTACGTATAATAGAGCCTATTATAATTAAACCATGGTGGAAAACGTGTCCAATAAAGGCCTGATTTAAGTTCAAGGCTATGGAGGTTATCCATGTCGTAGTTTCGAGCAGGTATTCTACAATGGATACTGTGTTATTTTCATAATTTGATTTGAATTTGTGAAAGGAGGAATTCATATTGGTAATTTATGGTTTCAGATTTTCTTTGCCTATTCTAATTTGCATACCACATGCATAATGATTATGACACTTGTATTGGTCGAGTGAGTTCATTTAGCTGGGTATGTACAGAGATTTCATATCTGTGATACAGAAATTTTTGTCAATGAATGGACGACGAAGGGTACTGAATTAGGTAGTGTTAAGATATTCCCTTATCTGAAAAATTTCACAGACCACTTCTAAAACACTCGAAGCGCTATTTTCATTCAAAATGAGTATTCCGGTGGGCAAACATACGTCTATATGTTTGCTACCTGCGGTACATATGTCTGACATGCACCCTTTACTCCACATTCTTACTGCGTGTATACAAATCTGGTTGTCAAACTTTCTACATATCATAATATCCTATCATTTCCCTTTGAATACCTACCTAACCCCTTTCAGAACCAGCCCCCATCCAAATCAGAACGTAAGGATAGTACACAAACATGCGACACTGTCGTCATCATCTTCGTTCGGAATTTCTATTCGTGAGTTTTGCATCGACAACACGTACCAATTAACTTTGATTTCTCGATCTACTTTTCAATTTGGAAACGATGTTGACAAAAGTTGCTCAATTTTCCGCATAAAGTAACTGCTCATTCGATCTCCTTTCTTGTTTCCTTTCTTGTTTTTTACCCACCGTCGCTGTCACACTTTCTCCTCTCACTCTCCCACGCCCCTGTTTTCCATCAGCTTCTGTCTCTCCGTTCTTTTTACTCAGTTTGCTCGCAAACGAGGTATTAAAGTAGACTTCGTACAAGGGTTAGGGATAATCTGTTTCATGAAAAAAAAAAAAAAAACGATTGGTATCATTTTCCATTTTGATCTCATTTTTTTAAATGTATAAATATATATATTTTACGAGTCTCGATGCACCGCTCCATGGTGCTTTGGCTTGTGCCAGTCCTGGATTTTTACTGGCATCTATGTATAGGTAGGTAACACTGTTGAATTTGTTGTTTCGGTGGAAAGCAATGAACATTTTTTTCTGTCTCTATGTTGGTAGTGGCGCATGCACATCGAATATGAGGGAATAAATGGCGAAATAATATTGGGGAAATAATTTAATGAAATAATTAACTGCTTGTACGTTTATTGTAGCGATGTACGTATGATTGCCTAAAATTTTGTGTGCGAGGTTTTGAAAAAACTACAAAATGGATAGAGCTGAAATTCTCAAGAAAGATAGTTCTTATATAGGAAAAAGTTAGAAAGAAGTTTGGTGCCTATCGGTTTTATAGTTTCTGAAAAAATCGGAAAATAAAGAATTTCTGGAAAAGTAGTTTTTATAGGATTCTGAGAAAATGACGAAAGGGATCAAGCTGAAATTTTCACAATGGATTATTTTTATGTCGTTGCTAGTCTGATTGAAGTTTGGTGCCAATTAGTTTTGTAGTTTTCAAGAAAACTAGAGAAGAAAAATTGCTGGAAAATTTTCGTGTTCATGGTTTCGAGAAAATTATCAAACAGATGAAGTTGAAGTTTTTATGAGATAGTTATTACATAGGAGCAGATCTGAAAGAAATTTGGCGCACATCGATTCTGAGGTTTCTGTAAAAATGGAAAACAAAAAATTCTTGGAAAAGTAGTTTCCCCGGATTCTGAGAAAATGACAAAAATGATGGGGCTGAAACTTTCACAGTAGATTGTTCTCATGTACTTACAAGTCTGATAGAACTTTGGTGCCTATTAATTTGGCAGTTCTGAGTAAAATTGGAGAAGAAAAACCGCTGAAAAGACTTTATTATTGATTCAGTAGTTTTTGAGAGAACCAGAAAGCGATAATTTCCTGGAAAGTCGGTTTTTAACAAAAAAATGTCGACAGATCGTTTTTTTGTTTATTAAATACATTGTGATAATTATCGATAATTTTTTATGATTTTTATACCTAAAACTAGCAATGAAATATCAGTGTTGGTCAGATATCGATAACTGTCGGTACAAATACTGATCACTATCGATATTATTTTTTAATTTTTTCCTTGGTAATTGGAATTCAATTTCTTTTTTTTTTATGTTTGAATTATGAATGAAAATTAGCAAATTGGGTTTTTTAGCGAAGCATTGCTGTGATAGAGTTTTTTTCTTTGTTTTTTCAATAATATTCTCTTTCTCCCATCCTTCACTGGTTGTGTTGTCTGTTTGAATTCGTTTCGTCGTTGATTTTGTTTCGAAGTTGTGCACCCCTTTTAGCTCTCCGTTTCTCATCTTTTTTTAAGGTTCGCGTGTTCGCGACGAATTGATTTCGTTCGCCACTGCGATGTCAAAATCAATCGAATTTCTAACAAAAAACAACAAAACCCTTCTCGCCCTGAAAAAATGAAGAAAATTTACAAAATACGAACGAGAAAAACTGCTTATTTCTACTTGAAACGGATGGCAAAATCCGCATACCCGAGAATAAGACAATTTCATCGTTAAATAAAACGCTGATTACAGTGAAAACCAAACTAGATCACACAAAAGAACTAATGTCAAAATAATGTTAATACGGACTGTTGGTTGATTCATTTTGAAAGACAATCTAATTCTATACTGTCATGATTAGACGTGGAGCGGGGAAGGGGACGTTGGTGAAAGGACGGAAGCGAGAAACGCATTTATAAATTAAATTTCACCCTGCAGAAGGAAGATGAGAGAAAAAAACGAGCAGAAAAAACCACCTCTTTTTTCGAAGGCAAACACGAATGAAGAAAAAAGAGCATAGAAATGGTGGTGGTGGCAGTATGGTGCTGAAAGATGGGTAGATACTTAAGTTTTCACTGGTGCACTAAGTTTCGCGGATGATTGCTCGTTCAATAAGCGCTAAATGGCTGAGCAGTGATTCCATCGAAGGGTTTAGTAGAAAGAATGGAGTGCCTGCGTACGACGCAGAAACTTAATTCGTTTTTGAATAATTGTATCTTCCCAGATGAGTGCTCGGTGGCAGGGCCGAATTTTAAGATAATGGGGCTCAAGGCCCATAAAACTTTTTTTTTAAAACTAAATTCAAATTTCGATACAAGTAACAGGTGTGCCTTTTGCTATGATTGCTTAAATGCACGGGGCTCGGGGGCCGGGCCCCCTATGTACCCTTTAAATCTGGGCCTGATTTGTGGTTATCTTAAGAAATATGATATAAATATTTAAGTAATACACGAGTCATCACAGAATCACCTATATAAATAGGTTTGTTCGCGGTGGCAAAGTCTGTACAGATTATGTAAAATTAGGGAGCTATTCTGCAAATAAAAAATATTTAAAGCTCTAAGGCCCATCTTTAACCTCCCTTCACTTAAACTTCATTTAAAAATGACTTTTAGCTCAATTTTGTATTTAATAGCGTGGTAAGATTTTATTTTTACATTGGAACTCTCATAAGAGATACAATGTTCCTACAGTTTTATGTACGAAATTTTTCAAAAAATTTTTTTAAGTGAAATTGAAGTGAAGGGAGGTTAAAGTAATTTTAAAAAATTTAAATTTAATGTTCTGTTTTAAGGTATATAGTACTGGACCAGTAAAGAAAGATGATTTCTGGTTAGACATGCCGGCGCTAAATAGGCAACAACAGCGTACCTTTTGACGTACTTTTTTTGTGTTTAAGTACGCTATCCTTGTGAGTTTAAGCGATACCTTTATCAGATGTATTCTAAATTGGTGAATTCAAGCAAAACGTCGAAAATACGCAGAAGGTACGCTAGGGTTACCTACTTATTCACCGGCATGTCTTGACGTTAAAAAGTACATTGGTTTCATGGAGCTTTATTGGTCCGGTACTGTATAGGCAAAGATTTTATCGGAATATTTCTCCGATTTTACAGAAATTGCACAGAAATCCATAACGTTGAACAAAGCTAATATGCCAGAGAATTTTATGACCAACAGACTGAGATTTTTAATGCAGATGGTTGTAGGAGTCACCTCAGACGAGTTTATGAATGAATGTGCCAGTTCTTTCAGCTTTACTCATCAGGCCATGAAGTAGATAGAGCCAAGGTACCTAATAAAGCTTGAAACTACGTTGGAGGACCGATATTCATTCATATGCGATCATAATTATAGTGAAAAAAATGACGAAAATGATTTGCAAATTTACGAAGAATTACATTTTAGGGATTAAGAAATTTAAAAACCATCTCTAAAGACATTAGTTTTTACAAACTCGGTCTCTCAGATATCAATTTTGTGACACTGCAATTTGTTACTTCGCATTGCTATTTGTCATTTCAAGGAAAAACAAAAAGAAAATTAAATTTATTTTTGCATACTACATGGAAATTCTGATTTTTTGAGACATGTATGGCGTGCGAAAAGTTGCCAATTTCATACATTTTCCGCCCACCTTACTGACTTTTTTTTCAATTTAGTTTTACCCATAGGTAAATTAATGTCGCGATTTGTCCAATCCAACATTCATTTTTCCATACAATTTATAGGGTCGAACTTTTTGTCATAAAAAACTGAATTTTTTTTCTAAATCTCTCAACTCCAGAATTCCATGTTTCGTCATAAACAATTAATGTTGTGTCTAACAAGAAGAGAAAAGGTAATTTCTCTCTCCTGCCATGTTTTGCAGCACTCATCTATAGTTTGTGCGAACTTCACACTCGTTAGAAAATTGCCTACTTTCAGCATTAATTAGACAATGATTACACTCTTTGATCACATATGTGTATGGAAGTGATGTTATATCGAAGCATTTTCTGTAATTATGTATCATTATTTTTGAAAATTGTGTCATATTCGATATTGTTCTCCTTCGGAATACAGAAAAAAAAATTGACAGGCAAAAACCAAAACGAAAAAAGAAAGAAAGTGGTCATTTAGCACCATTTTGCTAACTGAGATTAAGCTGAGAGGTAGTTTTTTTCTTTACCGTGATATTTATGAATGTCGAAAATATCAATATGTATCGAGTCGTGTATCGATATATCAATACATCATGCGTTTAGGTACCTAATACCTATGTATCATATTTTTAACATCACTACTGTACAAATACTCAGCAACTGTGTCCCGCCAATGTCAATTGAGTATTTCATGTTTGATAACCCTGAATTGGAAAACGGATTTCTGTACATGCGGAGTAAACTAGTTTTAATAGTTGGTTGTGTGAATCTAAAGCTATCAAAAGACTTTGCTGTGAATTTTGAAAATTGATTGGAAAACAGACGCAAAAAGACCTACTGCGCATATGAATAAAATCTATTCCTTCTTTTGGGTTTTTAAGTATAATGTTAGCACCAATTCTCGTGTTTACCTGTATGCGTATCCATATGTACATCTTTTATATAATTGAAGAATAGATATACTATTTTTTGGGATAAATTCTTTTTATTAGGTATATCCAAAGCGATTATGTTGACAGCCATAGGGGACACAGGAATAGGCGCAACTATAGCTCTAGGTAATCATAAATTTAAAGGAAATTGTGAACTTTTTAATATTATTCTAAAAAAAAAAAACAATATAAAAACAATTGTGGGAACCGGGCGAGTTACCACACATCAAAAGGATAAATGTCGTGTCTCAATAAGTCTACGTCGTTGGTGTGTAGGCAGCCAACCTATGTAGCGTACAGTGCCGGGAAACTGCGGGTACTGCAGGGCAAACGTAGCTGGTATGGCGCGGGTATATGCGGGCCGCGCCTGGCTATGTATAAGCGAGTGGCTACGTATATATTTACGTAGCCCGCTTCGTAGACAACCGCACTTCGTCTATATAGACGATGTGAGAGTTCGTAGTTTATTTATTATTTGTTGATACGTCGATCTTCTATCGGCGGAGGCCGAGCCTCAAGGCGGGACAAATCCCCACAGTACTCCCCCCAATTTTTGCGCCGCAAAAATGACACCTTGAGCAGCAATTGGGGGATTTCTATCGCTGTGTGCCTAACTATGGTTCCTATCTCCTACTGTCTCGTCGTTCCATCTCCCAATTGTGGATGGTGGAAGCTAATGCCATGCCCAAGCTTTTGTATTGGTTGGTGAGGGCGGCTTGTCGGGCTTTAAATGATTGCCGACTGTTTCTACCCCTATGGTGGGGAGCGCCACGTCCACGATCAGAGTTGCCTCGTGAGTAGGGAGTATAACGAGCAGACGAGTTATTTTGTTCTCGTATAGGAGGTATATAAGGAGGGGGTGGTACCATAGCCACAGGAACAGGAATTGGTCTAGTTTCTTTTATGTGGAATACTGGAACTTCGACCACCTGTGGAGGAGGGGGAACAATGGGTTCCACGGCCTCTACCAAGGGGACAACCTCCATTGGGATTGCCAGTGGCTGTTGTTCCAGTGGTACATCGTCCGGGATAGGATCTAGGCAAGGGGTATCTTGACCCATTTCTCGCAGGATACCACAGACAGTGCTTGGAGGGGGAGAGTAGCCAATTAGGGCATCTTCCTCAGCCTCTTGGAGTTGAGCTAATTCTCGGGTATGATCGACATTGCAGCATCGTCACATCTCATTGGACAAGCGCTCTTCAGACTATTCAACATACCCGAGGTTCGAAGGATTATCGGACATGTTTGAGAGTTCAGGTCGAAATAAATTTGAAATAAGAGAGACAGGATAGTACAATAAGTACAAGGCTTAAAAATTGCAACACCAAATATAGTGTAAGCAAGAAATACGAAAATTTTTAGAAGGCAAGTAAGACGTTGTCAATCAGAATGCAAAGACACGAGTGAAGCTTTACAAAATGTACTTGATCGACTATGGTCATTTTTTCTCTCGCCTTATCTGTCCGTTTAACATTCACAAAGATGATCGTCTTGTCAAGACTAGTAAAATGATACCAAACTCGATGTATTTCAGTATTGTAGTTTTGGCAGAATCTTCAAGTATAGATTTGCAATAATTTGAATAGAATTCATATTATTTTTGAATACAGGTAAAAACAATATTTTTTTTTTGTTTCGTCATGGCAACGAACTTTGTTTACACACACTAGCACATGAGTGTGTTAACATATATGGTAGTGTGTTTTTGTGAATTACTTTTTGCACTTTGCTACGTAGGAATTTCGTCTAAGTTCGTTTGTTTCCGTATTTTGTTATTTACAAGTGATTTTTCATGCGCTGAATTATTTTGTTCGGAAACTCGCGAGACGGGTTCAAACCCAAAGTCAGGCGGAAGTCAATTTTTGATTTTTCACGAATTTATTTGTTTTTGTTGGTACATGGGTAATTATTTTAATTTACCCTTGGTTGTTTTTAGAGTGTTTTTACCAATTTCTACCATAGTTTTTTCTTTTTTGTGATTTTTTTGTGCGATACGGGCAGACTTGCGAGTAAGAAGCATGTTTTTAATTTTGTATGAACCTCTAGGCCTACCTTTTTTTCTAAGGATGATAGGCTTTGAAGGATCAAATTCAATTTCCAAAATGTTGTCATCAAATTTGACGGATTTTTTATTTTTATTTAACTTCGGAGTGACCAATCCTAACACTTGTGAATTGGACTCGGAATTTTGTTCCATTTTATTTTCGTATTGTGAATTATTTTTGATTTCACTTTTTGTCTGTCCACTATTTGTTTCAACTAACTCGTTATCAATTTGTTGTGAGTCAGTCTTATCAGGCAATGTGGGGTATGGGTCATTATTATGCTTGACCTCTAATTCCTTTTGTCTGATGGTTGCTGTCAGCCTTTCCTTGTCATTGGTAACCAGGAATGCAGGTTTTAGTCTGTCAATTGAGACTTTTTTATGTTCACCTGCTATCATTATGACGAAATTTTTCTCATCTCGTGATATAACCTGGTATGGGCCGGCATATGGCTTTTCAAATGCACCTTTGAGTCTGTCATCTCGCACCCACACATGAGTTGTGGTGGCCAAGTACTTTGAGACATAGACTTTAGGCTGGCCATGTCGAGCTGCTTGAGTTATGACGCTGTTTGCATCATCTCTGATGTTTTGAATCATCAATTCGGGACTTACATCTTGAGATGTTGTAAAAAAGTCTCCAGGTAAGCGTAGCTCTTCACCGAGCGCAAGTTGCGCAGCAGAAAATCCCGTATCTGACTGTAGTGCAGATCTGAGTCCTAACAAGATGGTGGGTAAAATATCAGCCCATCTTTTTGTGTCTGATGCCATGATTGAGGCTTTCAGAGCACGATGCCTCCTTTCCACTGCACCATTGGCTTGGGGGTGGTATGCTGTTGTGTGATTATGTTTTGCACCCAGCTTGGACGCAAGTTCATTAAAAAGTGAACTTTCAAATTGGTGACCTTGGTCTGTAACAATGACTGCAGGTACACCAAAATGGGCGATCCATGTTTCATAGAGTTTTTCAACCACTGTTGGGCTGACATCTCTTTTAATGGGATAGCCTCTATCCGTTTAGTTGCTCGATCTATCATAGTCAACAGGTATCTGTTCCCTCAAAATGGTGGTAATGGACCAACCAAATCGATGTGTATTATTTTGAATCTCTCTGTATTTTTAAATTTCTTGAGTGGCGACTTTGTGTGCCTTCCAACCTTACATTGTCTAGCCCATTGGTTACAGTCGGCTTTCACTCGTGGCCAAACAAATCTTGATGTTACTAAATTAGCAGTACTTTTGGGTCCTGTGTGTGACAAATTGTGCACACTATCGAACGCCATTTTATGATATTGTTTCGGCAGGAATGGCCTATCCTTGCCTGTACTGATATCGCATGTTACCAAGATATCTGTACCGGGAATTTTACGTTTCTGCAGCTTCAGATTGGTTTTTTCATTGGTTAAATATTCCTCGAGTTCCAAATCTGTTAACTGATCTCTTGCGATTTCAGCATAAGGCAGCTGGGCAGGGGCAGAGACAGCATTTATTCGACTCAGACAGTCGGCAGGGATATTTAATTCTCCCTTGACGTACCAAATATCAGTTGTGAATTGACTTATTAGGTCTAGCTGTCTCAACCGTCTAGGAGAGACGGGATCAGTTTTCTGCGTGAAGGCATGTGTGATGGGAAGATGATCGGTATATACTGTGAACGATCGACTCTCAACATGGTGTCTGAAGTGCCTTATTGCAGCATAGACCGCCAGTAATTCCCTATCGTAGGTACTGTAATTTTTTTCAGCTTTGGAAAGCTTTCTAGAGAAGAATGCGAGCGGTTGATTTAAGTCATTTTTTATTTGGTACAATGTCGCACCAATCGCAAAGTCAGAAGCATCGGTTGATATGCATAATGGCAGACTGTCGTCTGGGTGAGCCAATAATGTCGCATTTGCTAGCAGATTTTTAACACTTTCGAAGGCTTTTTCAGCTTCAGTGTCTCAAACAATAGGAGTTTTATCCTGTTTTTTGTTTGTGGTGCACAATGCAAATAGCTTGCTTTGTTCAGCAGCTTCATTGGGCATGCAACGTCGATAGAAGTTCACCATCCCCAAAAATCGTCGGATGTCTGCAATTGTTTTAGGTTTTGGGAACTCTAAGATTGACTGCACTCTGGTCTTCGTTGGAGAAATACCTTCGGTCGAGATTGTATACCCGAGAAAATCAATAGTTGCTTATGCATATTCGCACTTTGCAGGGTTGACAGTAAGGCCGGCAGTGTGTATAAGCTGTAATACAGCTCTTACATGTTTCTCGTGTTCCTCCTCACCACCTTCTGAGCATATGCATATATCATCCAGATATGCATATACAAATGGTAAATCTCTAAACAATCCATTGATAAATTGCTGGAAAGTTTGCGCCGAATTGCGAAGTCCAAATGGCATTCGAAGATATTCGAATAATCCAAACGGGGTGATAACTGCAGTTTTATGGATATCCTGTGTGACCATAGGTATTTGATGGAATGCCCAATTTATGTCCATTTTAGTGAACAATGTCTTTCCCCTCATATTCACGTTAAAGTCCATTATATTTGGAACAGGATAACGGTCAGGGATTGTCTGGGCATTTAAGGCACGGTAGTCCCCTACAATTCTCCATTTGCCATTCGCCTTTTTCGTCATGTGAATCGGCGAGCTCCAAGAACTATTTGATGGTCGGACTATTCCTTCCTTGATCATTTGATCATATAGTTCTTTAGCCTCATTAAGCCTATCAGGAGCAAGTCTCCTGGCTCTCGCAGTACATGGTTGTCCTTTTGTTTCAATTACATGGACTGTTTCATGTTTATAGGGAGCGTCTCGTTTGAAACATGGCTGGTTTATGCCAGGGAAATGAGAAAAGATTTTCATCAATTTCTCATTAAGTTTGCTGCAGCTATCTATCTCTTCGTCAATTTTGTACATTAGCGATTTGCCTTCCACAAATAAACCAGTAGTTGAGTCGATAGGCTTAGAATTTTTCAAATTGACCAACAAGCCAAATTGTGCTAGAAAGTCGGCACCAAGGATCGCATTTGGGACATCTGCAATCGTGAAGGACCACGTCATGTCACGTCTCAAACCAATGTTCACTTCGCTAGTCTCTAAGCCGTAGGCAGAAATGTTCAGGTCATTTGCTGCACGGAGATAGTATTTCGGAGTTTGTACTTTTTGTGTTTTGCTAGCTGGTATGATACTTAGGTCTGCACCTGTATCTACCAAGTACCTTCTCCTGGTTGTCCTGTCCTTTATGAACAGGCGGCGTGAATATTTTTCCGAGGGGGCATCAGCCGCAGAGAGGGCCTCTTGTTCTAGTTTGATGACTCAGGCCTTTTTACTGCCCACCAGGCACATTCTGGTGTGCATTTAGTGGCTTTCTCATCAAATAGATTGTGGTAGTAGCACCACTTATTGTTGTATGGTTTTCAGTTGGGACTTTTAGATTTTGGGCGAGGGGGAGTTCCTCTTGGGCTACGACCCCTTTTTTCTGAATTATTGTTAGGCTTTCGGTCTCTGGACCTAGATTGCCTATTATTATTTCTATAATCTCGTTTTTTCGAGTTATTATTTTTCTGATTTGAATTCATTTTTCTTAAGTTTCTATTTTCATTTTTTAATTTGCCAAAATTTTTGTTTAGCTGGGCTATTTGTGCTCTCAGCTCATTAGTCTCAACCTCTGATGATAAGGCAGCTACAGAAGGTCGGTTGACACTGGCCTGTAGGGCATCATCAGCAATCTTGGCTAGATATTCCAGTCTTTCTACATTTTCTGCACAATTTGCACCAAGTGTGTATATTAGTTGTGAGACACTGGTGGGTAATTGCTTACAAAATTGATTTGCAATTACCATTTGTGTAACCATTTTGCCACCAGTCTTGATTAATTTGGCCATGAATACTGAAGGTTTTTCATCTCCAAGTTTCTTGCCACCCATGACTTGGTTGATGGCTTCATCATCGGTTTTACCATAAATGTTTCGGATTTTATTACAGAACCACTCATATTTATTAACTACATCATTTGGACATTCCATTATATTTGGAACAGTTCTCATTATTTCAGCTGGCATATCTCCACAGATGTGTTCATATCTGAGTTCATCTGGGAGTTTTTCTTTTTTGAATTTGCCTTCGAGTAATGATAACCAGACATCTACTTCCCTTGGGAGGAACTCTGGTACTTTTATTTTAATTTTTCTTGCATCGAAATTTGCATTTGGAGCTCTGTTCTGCTCTCGAATTTCCATGAATCACATGAACTGGTTGAAAATGTCAAAATTTTCTTGACCAACGGGATGACCAGCAGGTAGCTGAACCCGAGGTTGTTCATGCTGTATTCTGAGTTGTTCTAACTCTTGATGGAGCCTTTCATTTTCAGCTTGCGTCTGTTGTTGTAGGCGCAAGGCTTCTGCAGCTTGTTGGGCTGCTAACCTAGCTCTATCCTCAAGAGATTCCATCCTATTTTGCAGATTTGCAGAGTTTACTGACTGACCAAGAGTATTTGTGTTGCAACCTAAGATGTGTAGTTCAGCAACAAAACTAGAAGTTTCAGCTAAAATGGAATCTGCAGGAAGTATTTTACCACTTCTTAATTTGCGAACTGCTATTTCCTCTTGTGAGATATTGATTTCTAACAATTGTGCTTGATTTCTTCTAGCTTTCCTATCTGTATCAGATGTGGATACAGTAGGTTGGAGGTTAGCTGCAGAGGCAGGAGGGGTGAGAGGATGATTCTCACTTGGGTCCTCCAGTGCTGTTTATCCCTGCCCAGTCCTTAATAGACTGGCAAATATATTTATCAGGGGGGTAAAATTCCACTAACAGACTTTAATTTGGGAGTGATCACTAGCAAATTGCATAAACTAGATCACTACCAATTACATAAAAATGACTCCAGAGAATGGTTGTAAAAATTTTTCAACCACCACAATTGTAATATTTATGTTTAGCCTCACCTCATTTAAAGCGCTGCTAGCGCCAGCTCTTCTAGCACCCAGAGGGAGTAATAGCGCTGCTAGCGCCTTAAGGGGTCCAAAGACCTCTTATACCTCAAGACTTACCAAAGTCGAGACTTACCTAAAACGTCGGGGTCACCAGCGTGTGGGAACAGGGAGAGTTACCACACATCAAAAGGATAAATGTCGTGTCTCAATAAGTCTACGTCGTTTGGTGTGTAGGCAGCCAACCTATGTAGCGTACAGTGCTGGGAAACTGCGGGTACTGCTGGGCAAACGTAGCTGGTATGGCGTGTGTATATGCGGGCCGTGCCTGGCTACATATAAGAGAGTGGCTACGTATATATTTACGTAGCCCGCTTCGTAGACGACCGCACATCGTCTATATAGACGATGTGCGAGTTCGTAGTTTATTTATTAATTGTTGATACGTCGATCTTACGATCGACGTATCGCCTATAGGCAGAGGCCGAGCCTCAAGGCGGGACGAATCCCCACAACAATCATTATAAACTAATAATAAAACCCTATTAACAAAATTCAAAGAATAAACAAAAATAATCAATATTATTAAATCACTAATACGATTTATAAAAATAACTACTAATCCTATATTACAAACCATTTTATTATTATAAATTATAACCAAAAGAAAAGAAATTAATCCAATCAGCGCACTTCTCAAGATTGACAATTCAAGAAAAGATGAAATATCTTAAAGGCACGCATTTATATTATTTTTCCATACTCTATCAGCATATCATCAAAATGTGTACAAGGTCTGTAACCTTATACTGTATCAAAAAATGATACGATGATATGGTACGACACATTCATATTTGATGTTTGTATTCTGCCCACATCAGAAGTGGTACTATCTACATTCGCAAAATTTTTAAAAGCATTTGAAGATACAATCCAATCCCAGGCAACGCCTCACAAAATGAGAAGGATATCATTTGTGCATATCGCATCATGATATGAAAGATGAGGCACGGTAAAATGACATAAAAGTATACGTACCTTTCGCCAATTTATGTCACTTTGAATAGTCCCAGTGGGATGGATGGGCAAAAATTATATGTCCTTCTCATAGACCCTAAAGTGATTTATCATGAATTGTCCCCCCAATCGATCTCTTTTGGGTTCGAATTTGTTACATATTATTTATATCAAGCGAAGTTTTTAAAATTTATCTTTTCCACATTCACCATTCCATCATTCAGTACTGGATACCTAGTCTCATCAACGTTAATGAAATATGCCATCATTATGCAGCCCTAAAATAGACATAGGTTTTCTGAGCGTGTGCAGTAGGTTTTTTCACCTGTTTTCAGTCTATTGGTCTAGTAAATTTAGAGTTATCTAAATACGTTGCTGTAAATCCAGTGAAATCAAGTGAAAATGAAGTCCATTTTGGGCTTCAGGTGTTATTGTTGGCATAGATTTGTGAGTTTACCTGGGTATCCAGTGTTAAAATTCTCGAAGGTTTCACCATGCATTTCATTATTTACGAGTCGGGACAGTTGAATTTAATTTTTTTAAAGGACTTTTAAAGAGGATCTGAAAAAGTTTCATCATAATCATCAATTCTGCTATTGGAATTTGTTCTACTTTTTGATTCAAAATTCTTCATTGATTTGTTTGAACTTCAGTCAGTTTGTATGTACCTTTCCTTCCATTTTCTTCTTGCAGAAAAATGAATATTCTTATAGACGGATAGATGAAATATAAAATAATGTAAGGAAAGAAGGAAAAAAATAGAAAGTCGAAAAATCACGATGTTTGAGAATCACTGATTTGTATACAATGTTGAAGAAGCTCCGATACACATATTTTGGCATAATATTTTTTTTTTCTTCAACATCCCGTTAGGAGAAAAATTTTATTAAAATCAACTTGCTTTTCACGGAACACAAAATTGAATCGTCATACATATGTAAATTGCTTTTACATTTCGGCACATTGCATAAGTCAAAATGTCATATTCAATCCGAAAAGGCGACGAAAGTGACAAAAGTAAATGCATTAAACAGAGTCAGGTTCGGATTTTCTAGCGGTTTTCTCTTATCCCTTTCTCTCTCTTAGTTGTTTGTGCTTAGTTTTTGTAACGACGTCTTGAGTGCAGACATTTTTAAAATATGGAGTTATAAAAGCACTTGGAGCTGGCGATGACGAGCGAAGAGCATGTAAAAAGTGTGCCATCGATTATTACTTGTTAGGTTCGTGTGCGTTATTTTTCTAACGATTCAAACCATAAGGTGTTTCAATTTTTTGAAGAAAGATGGATTAGCAATCCTTTTTTTAAATTCTTTTATATTCGGCGAATGTATAAGGCTGACTGTGTAAACCGAGACCAAGACTTGGGATATTGACAAAAGTTGAAGATTACCATGATGTTGGATTTGATCTTGCGGTTTGATTTTCAATACTTATACTACTATCCTCTTTTTCAGAGAAATATATTTTATACAAAAACTGAAGCGCTGTGGACCGGCACTTTGGCTTGGGTCAGTTCTGAATTTTTTTTTGGTAACACTGCAGAATTTGTTGTTTCAGAGAAGATAACATACTTTTCAATGTGTAAAAATCTTAACACTCAGTTTACAGTAGGGGCTAAATGAGAATTACAATCATCAGATTTACCTAACTATAACTCTTAAAATTGTAACACTCATTTGTGTATGTTACATGATGTATAAGTGTGTGATTATGTGCTTGTGCTACACATTGCTCATGCACACAACCACACTGCAAAATGAATGCACCTCCCTGTAAAAACATGAAGCATCTTTTTACATGAAGGATCGTTCACTTTACATCAAAGTAGGGATTAAATTTTCTGAATGAAATGTTAAATCTGCCATCGTGAGGAGGTTGATATTTTGATCTTTTTTTTTTTTTAAATTTTTGTCTAAGACTCATTATTTGATAGAATTTAAACGTTTTATCACTTTCTGATTATTAATTATATAAAATATATTTCTCAGCTAGGTTCAAAAGTGAGTTTACATGACTCGGGAATTGCTCACTTTCTGCTCTTTTTCTGAAAACTGAAAACACTCATTTTTGAACCTCGATGTGTAATTTACTACGTAGGTGCCGCTTAATCCGTCACATGTTAAACCAGTTTTTTGAATGAAGTGGCAAAATTTCTATGAATAGAATAGAAGGGGCTTTTCCTATATGTTTTTCACCGGATAAACTGTATCCAGTTTTTTTTTTTTTTTTTTTTTTGTAAATGGTTATTACATTTTTTGTTTAATCCATTTCAATTAGGCTGGGCCCGATTGAAACAAATTAAGCAGCTCTTACTGTATTTTATAATACATGATTCGAAAAACAATGTTCACATTTATATTTTACAAGCCAAAAATAGAACTTTTCATAGATTGAAGCATAACCTTGATGTAAAGAGTAATACTGCCTATGCGTAAAAGTGTTTACATTGAGGTTACAAAGTGAAAAGGTTAACTTTTTTTTGATGCAGCATTAATCTATAAGGTGGGTATTCATAGGTGACATTTAGGGTTCACTTACCTCGGGGTCCTTTTAAAACTTGCATTTCTCAGCTATATTTCTTAACAGAACTAATGCGTTTCTCATAGTTTTGCTATTGTTTGTCTCAAGGAAACTACGTTTCTTATCATTCTCAACTCAACTATTTTTTTTGCAGCTTTACATTAATTTGAAAATAGACCCTTAGGTAAGTGAACTTCAAGTATCATCTGTGAATACTAGCCTAAGACTTTACCAAAATGATGAAATTCAACTTACAGGTAATGTTTTTATTTTTATTTTGATAATATTAGAAAAAGTCACTTAACCTCCGTCCTTATCAAAATTATTAATGGAGATAACATTTAAAAAAAAATCATACCTTGAGTGAGATTCAAACCTGGAACATCTTGCATGGTATTCACACTTGCTACGCGCAGCTCCACAATTATTAATACAAATTCTAGAATGTTTACCATATTCTAATACATTGAATGTACTTCACCATGAGACGATCATTAATTATAAAAAATATATTTATAGTTATAATACATGATCAGAAAGGTAATGTTTAAGCTGGTATTTTTCGAGTGAAAAATAGCTCATACCATTGATGAATATAATCTTTATATGTAATGAACGCACCTTCGTGTAAAAACATGAAGCATCTTTTTGCATGGAAGCAAGTTCAGTTTGCATTGAGGTAAAGGTTACATTTTCTAAACGTAGGTAATGTTAAATCTACCACAATGAGGAGTTTGATAGTTTATTCTATTTTTATAATTTTTAGAAAGACTCATCATAATGATAGAATTTTAACATTTCGTTGCTTTTTGATCATTAATTATATATAATATCTACCTCAACACTCACTGTGGTATTTTCATGAACTTTCACTTGCATGTGAACACTCACTTTTGAACCGTGGTGTGTAATATATTAGGTATTCAGTTGAGATGATTTTTGATTATTTAAACCTACAATTACCTGTTGAAAAATGTCGAGAATCTACTATTGTTTGTCATTTTTTGCAATATTGTGGTGAATCATGTTTTGAAACTAAATTTACTGTAACTCTATAACCAGTTTTTTTTTTCTTAGAAACTTGGCTTTGAAACTGAAAATAGCTACAGAATTACTAGTTTAAGGTTTTTTGCTATTATAAAAAATTTTCATTCTCGTGTAAACTTCAGTAAGTGGTTACAAACTATGGAAAAGAAAAATAGTATTAGCAATCAACCAGAATCCGGCTATACAGTGAGCACTCACTCCGCTGGGACGGAACGGCTAATTTTATTTTTGAATAGTTTAAGTAGTCCCACATTTTGAGGACTTGGTAATAATGAATTTTATACTTGAAATTTCCAAAGGTATAGCATACAGCTGCAGATGAGATTATAATCGAGACGAATTTTCGCTTGAATTTAACTTAAAACTAATTACGTTTGGACAACGAAAAAGTTTCTATAGAAAAAAAAAGTTTAAAAAAAGTAAACAAATCTTACCCAAAGTTTGGTTTTGCTTACCAGTAGAAATTAAAAGAACAAAGTCCTCGTAATGGTAAAAGCAATTATCACTTTTTCGGATGAGAAAATCAAAAATTTTTCTCACGTCTGAAATGCAATATTCACCCTCACCTGCCATCTTTCCAAATTTTGTCGGTCAGACGACCTTCAAACTTTTATTAACACAATTAACAACATTAATATCCAACAGAAGTCACGTTTTCTCTTAATTATTCGGAATCATTAATAAAAACAAAAAAGAAAATTTTCAAATAGGTACCTTACCCATCTATTTTTAAAACGTGATGTTTTCGTGTCTCAACTGTTTTAGATAAAGTTTTAGGTCTATTTTTAGCCGGTGAATGACTTATAAAAATTTGACTAATTTCCTTCATTTCAATAATGTATTTTTCTTCCTCTCAAATCTACTTATGCTTTCTGGAATCTCTATGCAGACTTTCTTTTAAATGGTTTTTCAACTCGTTCTGCTCGTAGGTCATAGGCGTCGAGACCAGTTTTTTCCAGTGCGGTCAAATTTTGTAATTTTAATTTGTGAATGAGTACAAAGTGTCAATTGGATGGAAAAATTAATTTTAGGTCTGGGAGAATGGATTTTCAGTGTTGCGGCAACACTGAGAATCACTCGGGTGTTGCCTTCGTACCTTCTGCATCCAGAGGTCGGCGAATCATTTTGGAGGTACTCACTCAGTAATATCGCCTTAATATGCTTTCAGTTTGATACATTTTTCGCATTCAATGACCAAGAGTTGTTTCGTAAATTTTTCTTTACGTAAATTATTATTTACCATTTCGCACGTTTTCATCTTAAGGTAATGTGCTTATGAGAAAGGTATGGGAGGTAGAATTCAACACCAAAACACAACCAATATGATCAACCAAATTGTATTTTTTCCTCAGAAAGATCCAAATTGCCTTCTCATAATTATATTAGTAGTCTACATTGCAGAATGCATTTGTCAAAGCTGGATTGGCGCAGCAGGTTGCTCGATTCGGACCATTTTCCACCATATTGTTACTATAATGATCGCAAATTACTAAGTCGAGGTAGAAGAGGATCACTAGTTAGATGTTCACCAAATTATGCGAAGGTGCTCCACTGCTGTAGCTCTACTGCAACCAAATGATTAACGTATCAGGTCAGGAAAGAGACCACTGATGTACAGTAGAATTTCGATTATCGAATCCTCAATTTTATTATCCAACACTCAATAATTATCAGACTTAAATTAACCGATCATGCTACTTTCCGTTTGAAGGTCAATAAAAAGCCTAAATTAGAATTCATAAGTAATGAATTGGGGTTTGGTTTTGGTGAAGTAATATGAAAAATAACCTTTTTATAATAACAACTCCGAAAAATAGACATTTTTACGCATCCAAAGTGTACGTGAAGATAGATAAATTTCCTTATGATGTAAAAAAATTAAGAATTTAGCATCTGCACTCTAGAATTATTTACGTTTCTGTACTGCCATCAAACCATCTGGGCCACGCATGCGCAGTTTTGATTTCGACTATACTAGGCGCACAACTTTTTACACATCTCTCACTCGAGCAAAAAATGAGGCTACCTACTTTTTTCTTCTTCGTTATTTCTCTTTTGGTACGATTTGTTTTAGGTCAGTCTTTAACTAAGTGTATAATTATAGCTTTGGAGCAGTAAAGAACGAGGATTTGTTGGTAGACATGCCGGCGCTAAATAGGCAACCTTTGTGTACATTTTAATGTACGTTACACTACGTTTATGCACGCTATCCTCGTGAATTTAAGGGTTGGATTTATAAAATGTATTCTAAATTGGTGAACTTAAGTAAAGTGTCGAAAATACGTAGAAGGTATTCTAGAGTTGCCGACTTTTACGCCGGCATGTCTTGACATTAAAAAGTATATTGGTCTTTTGATGCTTTAGTGGTCCAGTACCTATAATTATAATTGATGGGGTGAATCAATAGGGTGTGATACACGTACAAAGTAGATGATTGCTTCTTGTGTGATTTTATACTCACGCCTAGGCTTTGGCTACAATCATTATGTTAGTATAGCAATCATCTACAATCGTAGATCATAATATAAAGATCACACGAATAAAATTTGACACTTTTAGAGAATATACTTCCTATAGTTGATGATTTGAGGAAATATTGTAAAATGAAAATACACATCCGAAATTGGAATCAAATCAAACATATCGGAAGAGTAATTAGTAATTTTAAACAGTGGCGTAGCGTCAAGGAAGACAATTCTATATTTACAGCCGAAGAAAAAAGAAGAAAAGGAAAAAGGAAGAAGAAATTGATAAAAAAAACAATGAAGAAGAAACAGCAGGGATTTTCTACGCTATAATACCCTTTTAGTACTGACTCCCAAAGGAGCACACCTATTGTAATCTACCTGATCTACCGGTGGTAAAATCTTGTTGGTAGACATTTTTAAAACTGTCTCTGCCAAAATAAACTTCATGGGTAAAAAATCCAATGTGTTCATGTTTTTTTTGTCCCAGTTTGTAAAGGGTAGGAAAGACAATTTTGAATTTGTTTCCACGTAGATGAGCGCTCTGGTTGTTTTTTTCTTCAAGCTGTATAATGTTATATCTACATAAAATCTTATAAAATAAACTTAATTATCTTCCAAACCAAATTTTCACGCTATGACACTGCTTTTAAAGAAGTTCCGAGTTCCTTGTGCAGAACTGGTAACTACAAACGGTGTAGAAATAGTGTTTCACTTTATGTGGAACTGGTAACACACTTAGGACCATATTACGCTGAACTGGTACAGTAATTAAGTGACAGCGCGTGGTGTATCATCACACTCTCCTAGGAGATCAGACTTTGACTATAATTGCTGAATATAACAGAACCCAATTAAAAAACCAAGAGTTTTTCTAAAATTGAGAAAACAGGTGCTCAGGGCTACGAGTGTTGGTTTTTTTAAGGTGGTACAACCACAATGGCAACAACAATAACAACCAGTGGCGGGTCCAGAGCGTTGGTTTTTTTGGGAGGGAAAGTGACAGAGTTTTTGTGAAGCTGAGCTTTTTTTTTTTTTTCAACAAATTTTTGATGCTTTTTATATGGATTCTGTGGTCTACTTTCATTGTTTCTCATAAACTTTTGTCTGTTTTATTATAAGCTTTTATTCTACTCATTACTGCGATTTTCGAATATACCAATACTGCAGCCGACCTTCGCCAACGAAATAATATTTATTTCGTATGAAGCTAAAGCCCAAAAAAAAAAGCTTATCTTTTAAAAACGCGTTTTGAATGTAAACTTATTATACGCTTTTATTTAACTCAGTCCAGTTATTCGGAACGTTAAGTTTTATGTTAAGGGGAGATTATGCGTGAGAAATCGACTGTAGCTTTTTCAGTGTTATAGATAACTATGTGATGAAAGCATCGTAAGTATAAATAACAATTTTCAAATTTTTTTTGGTTATTTTCCTTAAATAACGTTTGGGTTTTCATTGGACGAGTCAAATTAAATAAGAAACTCTAATGAATAAAATGAGACCAAGAACAATAATTGTGAGCCCTTCGAAGCAGAGATAATAAAAGAAAACGAAGAAATTGTCAGAATTTTATTGTTTTTGTGGCTTTTCATTAGTTGGTTGCATTGTTTGTACACAATGTTGAACTATTTTTCCGAGGCGACTCTGTGCTGTGACGTCAAAATTAAAATCTCCTTGCGAAGATAGAATTTAGACTTTTTATGATAACTATAGATGAGCCACTCACTGGAGAACAAAAATGTAGTACTGCAGACGACCAGATGAGTACGCTACGTTTAACACAACGTCGCATTCCAAAAATTTCGTTTTTTATTAACTGTTTATATTTTTTCTGGCATTTTGGGGGCGAAATTTCTTCATTTTCCTCCCTGGAACCGCCACTGATAACAACACCACAAAGGATAAACGGGTTTCGCAAGTCTGTAAGTACTGTACTGCGGTCATCGGAAAGTGTCGGCGGTGAGGTGAAAGTTGTACTTTATCGAATATCCATTTTTATTAAGATGTAGTCAAACGTCAAAAAACAAAATGGGTTCGGCTTCATACCTCATGGGGTACAACAATGCGTCAACAATTCGAATCTCTCGTACATTTTCTTCCAAATCAAAATCGAATAATTAGTTATGCGCAGAAGAACTTAATTCTTTGTATACATTACCCTCAATTAGCCATCTTCCGTTCAATTGCTGAAAGTTTCTATATTTTACTGATTCATCGATGCATTTTATCTAGAATTGAATAATTTCAAAGAATTTTATTCGCGCCTGCCGTCATCACATTAAAAATTATCAAACATTTAGAAAACATATACCTAACAAGCGCGAATTTTTTTTGCCTGACTTTCTCGTCGAACACTTTGTCTTCCTCTGCTCCAAATGAATAATGAAAATGTCACGCTTTTTAATCGTTCGACCAGGCTAAAAATTAGATAAGTACTATGAAAAAAAACCAAAAAAAAAAACCGTCATTCTCTCTGGTTTTTTTTCTTTTTCTCTTCTCCGACCAAAATAACTGTTTCGATCAATCGACAAAACATTGTACATTTTCACGTACCGCTACAAGCTTTTACTTTAAAAGATGGACGACTAAAATTAGTAAAACTTCTAACGATTACAAAAGAGTCGAGAGTGGTAAAAAAAAAAATAAGAAAAAAAAAGCAGAAAAAATTAACCTAAACGAGCAAAAAATTTTACACTACCCTGCACTTGGGGGGAGAAAAAAAAAGGGTAGAGGGCTAGCCGGAGTAATTTTATTGTTATTTATCATTATCGAGAACGCCTACACACGAATTGACGAAACCGAAGCTACGCGAAGAAGAAGGGGTGACTAAAATTATCGTTAACAGAGACTTTAAGGGTTGTTGGTGGTGCAGAGGATACGAAAAAAAAAGTTTTTTCTTTACTCCTTCTTTTTTTCTCGATTTTTTTTTTTTTTTTTTGTCGATACCTGATATCGCGTCAAGAAAATAATTAAAATAGAAGTGAAAAGCGATACGAGAAACGACGTGGGGCTAACAAAAAAAAAAAGTGGCGAAGGGGTTGGAGATGGTGTAAGCCCAGAATGACAAAAAAAAAAGTACGTCTCTTAGCAGTGTTCTGATGGAGTAAGGATGGGAGAAAATGTCGTTTAATCACGGTAGCATACTTGTCAGCAGACGTGGAAAGGAGTTACGGTGTGGAGGGTGTGGGGGTGCAGACAATGAGGACAGTGGTTACAGAAAATGGATCCGGGATAGGTAATGATTGATGGATTGGGCAAGTTTTAATTAAATGCACAACTAAATAGGAGTTTTCCGCAGCACCGGCATCGCATGGAGAAAGAGTGCAAGAGAAGGCGGCGGGAAAACGTGAGAGCGTTAAGGTGGTGAACGTGGATGGCAGCGATGAGTTGACTGTGGGATGATGGTGATGGGGGGGTTGCTTTTCCTGCTGATGAATGCTTTGCGGCCTTTTGACAAATAACTGACGGTAGCAGGTCTCGAATAAGCGTAATTTTTAGTTTGGCATGTTTTTTTTTCGCCTTCTTTCATTGTGGACGAACATTTTTTGCTTTTTTTTTTTTTTTTATCTGTATAAATGTTCGAAGATGAAACATATACCCCAACTATTTCGATGTAGAAGGTGACTGAAAGAAAAAAATAATTTCAAACGTTTATCAGATTGACGTAGGGATTATTGGCTATGTAGCTATAGATGTAGGTATGTTTCTATAAAAAATATCTGGTGAAAAATATTTTACTCAATTCGTACTTACACAAAAAAGAGGATGTTATTAAATCGATTTTGGTAAGAGAAGTGAAAAAATTCAAAATCAATTTTGAATGTTCGATAATGATTTTCATTATTTCACTAGTGTAGTAATGTAGTTTTTACTTAATTGTTTTTTGTTTGTTTCGTAAGTATTGAAATGTTACTGGAAAAAGGGCCGTTTTACATGGTGATGCCTACAAATAAAACCCATTTCACCTCTTTATAATTATTTGATTATGTCTAAAATTCTGTTCATAAATGAAGTTTACCTGTATCTAATCATACGAATAATAACCTCTTTAAGGTGATTCGTTGAAGAAAATATTGTACTCAACTAATTAGCCACTCGCAATAATTGACTCGTTGCTATTACAAGACTTGCTTGTGGCTCGTGTTGCAACAACCACACAACTCATCGACAATCACTCATTTTGCTAACTAGTTGAGTAAAATACTATTTTTTGCAACGTGTGTGCATACCGGTATATTGTTGAGGCACCTAAGGCCTAATGGAAGTGGCCAATTCCACAACTCTTACTTGCCACCCACGTTGCTCGCTCCTTTATTTATTTTTCTCACTCCTTCAGTTCTTTTTCGCACTCTTCTTTATTTCTTTTTTTCGCCCCAAAACTTCTTTTTCTCAACCCTTAACTTCTTTTTCTTACTCCTTAGTATTCTCACATCTCAGTTTATTTTCTGACGCGTGATTGGTTCCTTAGTTTATTCATACCTTCAATGACTTACATGGAATACCTTATTGTGAGAGATATTCACAAAAGAAGGTTTTCTACAGAGTTTGCGTGTTCTGCCACTTCAGGCTGTAAAGTATGGGAGAGTCAAATCCTCGGCAAACACTGGCGATTTTGTAGCCAGTTTCGAGAGTTTATATACTGAATTTGGCACATGCACACAGACACACATATGTACATATACTTATGTGATTATATGTCATCTGTTACGTGGTTTCCTGCCTCTGTTGAGGTGATAAGAAATGACGCAACGCATTTGGTACCGGGTGTGACATCACCGAGTTCGTTATCAGATAATTGATCATGGCCCGTGCAATGTATCTTACCTGTACATATGTACAGGTATGAACATACAAACGCACAAGTGTGTAAATGGTTTAATGTCTTGGAGACGATTAATTACCAGCCTTTGAGCAGCGACTGTCATCGAGGGGTGCAAGCCCCTAAAACCTCATACAAGTGATGTCCCCATAACTTATTTCATCAGTTTAATTTAAATTATGATTTTCATTTGTTTTCTTGAAAATTCTGTTTGCCACAATGGGACAACCCTTCTAGATGATTCTGGAAGATTACCTAGAAGTTGGTGATATGTCAGCAAATCTGGCACACTTTTTTGAAGGTTGTTGACGAGTATGGTGCAGTTGCATTCCTGTGAGTCGCCTGGATTATGTCCACACAATTTAATGGATTGTGTTATACAAGGTGGATGACAGTTTATTGGTATGACGATTTATATGAATACGAGAGTTAATGAGTAGAAATAGAACTTATTATTAGTCTATTCTTCAAAAATTCTGTCGATGAAAAAAACTTAAATATTTAGGAAATATTCAAATTCATTGAATTAGCTCCAGTGAGAATATTTTACACTTGGTTCATATTTTTTACGCTTTTTGTTTATCCTTGATATTAGTCTAGCTACTATAGTGTTGTAGGTATCTACACACCTAGTTTTGGTCATTGCTACTACTCATTAATTTTATTTCTGTGAAGATTAGATCATCGAAATTCACGTTTTCATTAAGTGTGCGATATTCGTTAAAGGCGATTACAGTACTCATCAATTTTCTCCAATGCCAAAAATACTTCTCAATCTGCAGTATTACATCTTTCAATTTAGTCTTTTATATACCTCCTCGCCACCTAGTACACGTTTGCAGATGGATTTTCGTAATTTCATGCCCTCTACTCCTAAATCGTTTCGTATCACCCACCCTCGACTACTTCTCGAACGTCATATCACATTTAGAAAATGAATTCGCCTTAATCGAGAAAAAAAAAAGTAATAATGGCAGTATCGATTTCGCAGCACCTTTATCGCATGAGAGTAGGATATACGGTATGTGGTGGATGCAGAAAGGACGACAGACAGAATAAATCTGCTTTTTGCTCATTTCTAAATGGATTTCCTGTACAGGCGGGATTAAGCTTACGAATTACTTACGGTCAGTGCTACGACTCAAAACAAATACACAATTTCGTATCACATTTAAATGATGCAGACAGTTTTCTCATATTCTATGAAGGAAGTATATGTACACAGGAGCTACATACTTACCCTGTACGTATAATATACTGGTTATGTACGTATATATATATATATATATATATATATATATATACACACGTATTGTATGTATTTGGTTTTTTTCACGATGGCGGTGAGGTCCATTTCGACCTTATAAAAGTTATTATTCGCGAAATTAATGTTATTTCCCTGACCTGTCAAATCGTTCGTATTTTAATGTCTAGAATGAATATACCGTACTTACCTTTTTTTTTTTTTTGAGGAAGACAGGAGTAAGAAAAAGTGAAACAAGACGAGTGGAGAAGGTTGCGGGTATGCGGGGGAAGAAAATGATACGAGGCGAGCAGATATATCGAATTTGCTTATCTTTGATTTATTGTCATTTATTTTTATTGATACGCCATTTATTGCGTTTTTTTTCGTCCCCATTCGTATCCAAAAAACGTTTCTCTGGTGTCCTAAGATTCTTCCCAACTACAAAATGGAAAAACTTTTTTCGTTATGTCGATTTTTGTTTTTTTTTTCTCCCTCCTAACGTTAGTATATACGTTAGTTGGGCACGTTTTTCTTTTTCTTAACCAGCATTCGTTCTTCGTCTCACTTCAATGCCATTTTGAATTTTGTATTTTGTATTTTTTTTGGTGGTCAATGTACTCGTATTGTATACTTGGAGGGTTGCAAATTAATTTTTTTTGCCTGTTATTTCTTGAGCATGAACGAAAATGACTGATTTCAATAATTCGTTTGCAAACATAGCAGAAGTGTTCAGTGGAAACAAGTCGGTGGCTGGATATCCTCCAGTTAGGGAGGTTCAGAGTATTAAGAACTGCTTTTACATGACTTCGAAACTTTTCTCATACCAAGCGATTCACATAATATGATCCTTCAACTAATACCTACTAGTTAAATCAATGAAATTTAATTGACGATTATTTATAATACTATACGGGCACTGAAGATTGAAGGGGGAAAAAACATGTAACTGTAAATTTTTTAATTATCATTTCTATAATTCTGAATATTTTTTTTTGTGTTATTTACGCAGATGAAAAATGTTGCGCTTGCATGATTTCATACTTGAGGGATGAATTCGTAGTCACTCTGCTTAAACAATTGGTTCGATCGTCATTTGGACTTATGGAAATTTTTTAAATACCGAAATTCATTTTTTTTCGATTTTCCAAAAATTACGCAAAAATTATTCAAGTAAGTACCATCTGTATTAAACTGTAATTTCGAAGGTGTTCCAATAGGTATATAGTGAAGCCATTCATTTTTTTTTGAATTACTGCAACAAAAGAAAATAAATAAAAGGAAAAAAAACATTACAAAACTTCACCCAAAGTACGTAAAATATATAGTATATGAGAAGAGTGACGCAAACATAATATTTTTATTCACAATTTCCGTCAGATTTGCACAAAATCTATACAGAATAGTCTTTACTACAAGAACGTCGTAATAGCTTTTCAGGTTCCTCATTGGTAAGTTGAAAATGATGATGATGATGATGATGATGATGATGATGGTGGTGGTGGTGGTGGTGGTGGTGATGATGGTGATGATGATGATGATGGTGATGATGATGATGATGATGATGATGATGATGATGATGATGATGATGATGATGATGATGATGATGATGATGATGATGATGATGATGATGATGATGATGATGATGATGATGATGATGATGATGATGATGATGATGATGATGATGATGGTGATGATGGTGATGATGGTGATGATGGTGATGATGCGAATGAATACTGAACTAAACTTGACTGCTATAATATCGAAAAAATAATTTATTTTGCGCTAATTCAATCGATGCACTAAAAATTAAACCACACGAAGTACTTGCTGTACGGCAAATTGCATAATCTGTTCGCCGTAAATTTTCAGTTCTCGAATACTAGTTTTCTGTTATTTTATTTTTTCTAAATTTTTGCTCCAGGAATTATAACAGAATCCTTTTTTTCCGAACTAAGAAATTTGTTTTCGTTTTTTTGTTTTTGAATGTTACCAAGTTTAGCACTTCAGCCATTTATTTTTTGAAAGAAGTGTGAAGTTACTCAAACATTCTTAGGCGCCATGAACCATTTTGATTGAAAAGAATACCATAACATGCAAAAAGATGATAAAAGGAAGTAACACAACGAGAAGGGGGTTTTACGGTCAACTCCTCCACCTAAAGCTCAAAAAATATGGAAAAAACGAGAGAAAAAGTGACAGCCTCCAAAAAAGGAAAAGGACATCAAAAATTTGACCGAAAAATAGGAGAATAAAATTGAAAACCTTCGGCAGAAAAAAATTCTTGTTTCCTTACTGCAGAGGGGTAACAGAGAAAAATTAGAAATATCTTTATGGTGAATTTCGTATAAACTTAATTTAATAATATGCTGAAAAATACAATTTTTGGATGGATAATATGATTTTGTCCATTACATAATATAATATTATGCAAAGATGAATTAAAACGTGTTAATCCTCTTGGTTCTAATTTTTTTCCTAAATAAGATGGTATTTCCACACTAATAGATTTGTTCGATATGACAAAAAAGTGCGGCACTTTTAACGCATCATGAAAACCGATTGTTTGATTTGGAAAAGTGTGGCACTGTTTTTCCGAAGAAGATGTTCAGTTTTCCTGGATCGTACTCGAAAAAAACATTTGATCTTAAAAACTATTGGAAGCACTAATCCTCCTCTTCTCGCACCTCTCTATATTACAATGTTTGAAGAATATAAAATGGATTGTACAGTTTCGCGTATGACGTCACTCAGTATGTGACTTCAATGTATATGCATCTTGATGTTTCACAAATTTTAAACTTCTGTTTAATACACATTTACGATTTGATTCGATACTGTTGTTTCCTTTTTTTACCGAGTTTGCATGCAAAAGGGGTATTAAAATTGACCTCACAAAAGGATTATGGGTGGGGTTGATGAACATTATCCGTATCATGAGAAAAGAAAACGATTGATACCATTTTCTCATTTTGACCTAATTTTATATATATATATTATATGAATCGTCCAAATTTTTGTTTTCATGGTATAATTCTCATATTGGAGCAGCTAGTCTAGAAGAAGTTTTTTACCTATCAGTTAATTAGTTTCAGAGAAAAATGGAGAACAAAAAATTTCTGGAAAAGTAGTTTTTGAGAAAATGACAAAACAAATCGGGCTGAAATTTTTTACGATAGACTTTCTTCATGTTGGTGCAAATTTTTTAGAAGTTTGGTGCCTATTAATTCAGTAGTTGTCAAGAAAACTGGAGAAGAAAAATTTCTGGAAAAAATTTTGTGTTCACGGTTTTGAGAAAAGTACCAAACAGATAGGTGGAGCTGAAATTTGTACAAAAGATTGCCATTGTATGGGAGTAGATCTGAAAGAAGTTTGGTACACATCGGTTCTGTAGTTCTCGAGAAAACTGGAAACAAAAAATCTCTGGAAAAGCGGTTTTTAGCGATAAAACATCGATTGATCGATAGTTTTTTTTTTTGTAATTTCTTAACCTGAAACTAGAAATGAAATATCGATATAAATATCGACCATTCTGGGTTTTCTACCGAAGCGTTGCTGCGCCAAAGTTTTTTACTTTCGATCCTCAACAAAAACTGGTGAATTTCCTGACCGGAATCGTTGAGTGTAGGTTCTGATAAAAAGTTCTCTCAGGAAGGTATTAGCGCTTTCGTATCGCGTGAACTTCTAATGAAAAATTGTGGTTTTTGGAGTTTTCCCATTTCACAGGGCTGATATAAAAATAAAACTTTTGATCAGAACTATGGGGAACTAATTTTTAACCGAACTTATCCAGAAGTAAAACTTCAATTGCAGCACTTTTTGTTTTCTATATCGAACGCTGTTACAATGACTGTGTAGTCCCTTATAAAATGTCAGCTTGAACTGTTGAAAAATCTCAGATGACTTCTTCAACCATCTGGATTTGAAAACCACAATATAGTTTAGTGATTCTCTGACACATCACTATTCGAGCGATGGCTTTCAGACGCTGGATAATTTTTCGGTTAGACTTAGCACAACGGCACACTCGAGTGCTCCTTATACCAATATTGGTTTTAAAATCGACAAATGAGGAGGAATCGTTTGCTGTGTGGGCTATAGAAAAAGTTCATCAGTGTGTTGGTTTAAGAGGTACCTAAAGAACAATTAAAAATTTATTTTATAAGAATTGAAAAGTTTCAAGTGTTGAAGATTTGAAGAAAAACAGTTTACCTTTTCCCGTTGAAGCAAACGGTTTTACAAGACATTCGACTGGAAAAAATTAATGTAAACAAGACGTCAGCCAAAAAGAAAAAAAAAAGGGAGAGGAAAAAATATGAGACGACGAACTGCGCGCTACGGTATTCGCTTGTTGCTGAACTTTACGAACGGCTAATTTTATTCGGGTTTTGAAAATGAAAAGTCAGAAGTGAGGACGTAAAAGAGGTGCCGGGATGGTGGTGGGGAAAGGGAAACGGTACGAAAAAATAAGAACTTTTTGGCGGAAAAACGAAAATCGTTTGAAAATATACTTTGGATACTTTCTTATTAGATTCGTCGAACATCGTTTTCTTTCCCCTCCTCCTCCTACCCACTCGTTTCCTGATATACCAGTCATGACTAAAGGGTATATTTTCGTTTCCATCGCCACCACCCTTTTCCACTGTTCCATCATATTTGTTGTAAAAATTCAAATGCAATCCACCGGCGATGTGCCTATATCGTCAAAAAAAGAGGGTGTAAGACGTCGAAAGAAGAAGAAAAAAAAACGATCAAAGACAGACGGAGAGACTGGAGACGTGTGCATGGAGAACAGTCGGAGCGAGTGGGACTGACAGAAAGGTCAATGAGTGGTGGGAAAGTACAGACGAACAACATACTAAGAAACATTATTTTTATTATTCTGATGCCGTCGCGTTCGCGTTAATTCGCAGTGAAATTTGACGCTCAATCGGAAACAACCAATTTTTAAAGGGGTGGGGGAGGGTTGTTACTCGGGAGACCGATAAATGAAGACGAAGAAGTACCAGGTTTTTTTCTCTCGCTGGAAAGTGGCTGCCACATCGCCATCCTATCCTTACTCCATCTTTATTTCTTCATTTTTCTTCTTCACCCTATCTCGCATCTTCTTCCATCTATCTCTTTCTATCTGTAGAACTGTGTTCCTGTTTTCCACTTTACCACCACTACCACCACCACCACCACCACCACAACAGTACTATCCTATTTTAAAACATTATCGAGTGAAGGCGAGTGTATTGTCGACGTCGAATGAGTAGCTGATATCATTATATAGGTATAGTATATCTATATATATTGGGTACGAAAGATGTGTATACATACAGTATGTCGGATGCGAATAGCATAGCAACAGAGTATTCATATACGATTTTTTTTTGCCCTCTTTTCGTTGGACTTGGGACTACATCATTTTATCCCCCCACATTTTCACTTGATACGGTATGTGGAGCACGTTTTTCTTTTATTTTCAAAATCACCTCCAGGGTCTACTTTCGAGCCTTGCTCGTCTCCTCGTTTTGCAGTGTTTTGCTTTTTTTGGCCTTGTTTTTTCGTTTTGATCAGCATGCTACCTTTATACAGACTTACGCACCATCGATGCAATGAACACCTTAAGGCGGAGTATTATGCGACAATTTCCCTGGAAGTAAATATTAGGCTTTCGTGTTAAACAAGTCCAAAGCCAGTATTGGAAGTATGATCCGATATTTAAGTATAAGTGCTCTGTTTGATTTCTAAAATTGTTTTCCAGATCTAGAAACGTCCCGACTGGACGGTGAGGGGGTGAGTAATCCTCTAGTTAAAATAAACATTCGGAAAATCGGAAAATTTTGAGAACTGTCGGCAGATCCGAGTATTTTTAACGAGCTTAAAAAGGTAATTCAAGAATTGATTATTCCACTTGCTAAGAATAGTTGGATTCTTTATGAGTATAAAATACTTCCTTGGAATATATCTCTCTCTGTCACTAATCTCTCTCTCACTCGTGCCTATAAATATACACTTGCATATGATGGAGATATTTTTGGCAAATGTTTTTGGGCAAATTTCTTCGTCAACATCGAGGATATTAGTGTTTGTATTTTCATAATTTTTAAATTTTTATTTAGTTGGGGGCTTCGCACTCCAAACCCTGTTTTTTCCTTTTTCTTTTACCTCACCTCACCTGACAACCCACAATACAAAAAATTTATAAAAAAAATTTACCTCACCTAACCGTCAACTACACGAAAAAAAATATAAAAAAAGCTTACCCCTTTATAATCACTCTACGAAAAAAATTTATAAAAAATCTGAAAAACATTATATTTTGTATGGGAATCAAACCCAGCACCTCCCACAAGGTAAGCATACACTGAGACTACATGCTGCAACAGCTAATGCAAGATAACAAATCATTTATGATATACTATTTTGGCTGATCTCTCTCCTTCTCCTGCTTCCTCTTTCTCTTCCTCTCCTTCTCTCTATCACTCTCTCTCACTCAATATTTCCCTTTGTCACTTTAAGAAGTTAAATAACTATTTTTCTATCTACAAAATATAAAATATCTCATTTTTCTTACAATACAGTAGGTATAATAGGTATAGTTATTGATTATTAACTTTGTAACTTTTTGCAGCTCCATATCTCAAGAAGGGGGACAATATGCAGCCATGAAATTTTGAGGGTATACTAATGTTATTAAGTACAATACGTTTTTGTGAAAAAAATTCTTAAAAATATTTTTTAGGGGTGAGGGAGGATCAAAATCCGCAACTTCGCCCACATGGGAGATGCGGAACTTGAATTTAGCTTAAAACCTTTTTTGGGACAACACAAATAAGTCCTGAAAATTTCAGCTTGATTTATTCAGCAGTTCTGAAGTGATGAGTATACAGAAGACAGACAGATAAATATTCACATTTACATATGTTACTGTTAAAACTAAAATTTGTTCATTTCTAGTTTTAACTAGTCTGAACTAGAATTGGAAAATGAATTTGACCCTTTTAGTACTGACCAGTCAAAACTTGAATTGGAAAATACATTGGATTATTCTAATTCTGACCAACATACGAATGTCAAAACCCAAAGTAAATTAAAACCAGTTTTGCCTGAAAATTTAGTCAAAATTGTTATTGACTTCCATCAAATCTGTATTCGGTCAAATTCGCATTCACCATTTTAGGCTTTTTCATTTGATCTTTATTACGGGTTAGTCGACCTCACAAGCTCGCCAAAGAAAAAAAAATTTTAGGTGATCTATGAAATAAAATATATTAAACTTAGGCCTAGCATTTTTTTTTTTTTATAAGAAAAATGCTGATACATTCGGTAACTGGTTTTAACTAGGCAATATTTGTTTTAACTAAAAATTTATTTTCTTGTTTTAACCAGTCAAAACTAGAACTGCCCAAGGTATTTTTCAATTTTAGTTTAGACTAGTTGAAACTAGAAATGATCAAACTCTAGTTTTGACGTTAACATATATACGTATACCTACTTGGATAGGATTTGTTTTTTTGTAGTCGGAAAATTTTAACAACTTCGCCCACCTGAAAAATTACACGATAGACTTTGTGAGAGTAATATAATACTCGGTTTTCCCATGTAGATTTAATTTTCACAGATTAATAAGGAACATGCAACAGGCATTGCCCTGTCAGTCTTCATGCCTCACGGTTATCTTTCGCACTGTACATCTTGCAATGTATTACGCTACTTGTGGAGCAGCTGGAAATCGTATCGACAAATCACACATCTGGTCTGTTTCCACACCAATCGGCTAAAAAAAGTAGCAGGAAAATAGATCGTCTGTCTGATTTCCACATAATTCCTCCATTTCCCGTACAAGCTGTATGAGAAAGAAGAAGAGCTTGAGCAGCGTGGAAGGACTAGACATTCGACGTAATTCTGCACCACAGCGGCTGCTATTGCGGCCACTCTACTTATCATATAGCCTATAATTGGAATGTGTTCCAAAACCAGTAGAGATTATGATAATTCAAATGACAATTCTTATATAACCTTTCCTTCAAGAGCAGGCACAGCACCAGTTAGCTGCTAATATAGATTATATGGACAAGCTGCTAGTCTGTTAGTCAACTGTTGGTATGTCTCAATTAGTACTATTGCTGATATTGTAAGGAAATAATATATTTAACATATCCTAATTTGTAAATTAACAAGATACATAACCTGTGACATCATACAAAATACTTGACACCTCAATGAAATTAGTTTCTAAATAACATATTCATTCTTATTTTAGAATATGTTTTCAGATTAGGTGGAACTATTGTAAATACTTATTTTGTTCCACATCGTATAGTGTCACTCATACAATATCTCAGACACCATTTAAGCTCCATACAAGAAATTTGAACTGAATCTGTATTTATAGGTATCATATTTATTGGTCTACTTTAAATAAATATTAATCACTTCCCTTTATCAGTATAATTACAGAAAAGTGTTTTCTGTGGTCAAAAGTTAAATTTTTCCATTCCTCTTTTTCTTATATTTTACTGCTTCGATTTCAATCAAGAAAAATAACATAATACATCAAAATAAAGCCCTATTAAAGTCATATCTAATGATTTTACAAGTTTTATAAATAGTTCATATTTTGTAAAATGTCTCGAATTTGGTTGTAGAAAGTTACTTCGTAAAGATTCTTACAAAATAAACTTTTTGAGAAAAACTGGCAGAGAGATCAAATTTACATTTTTGTTGGTGGCCAATGTGGCATGGATTCCAATAAATTTATTTTTGAAAGTTTTGGCTCTGAAAATTCCTTCATTACTTTGTCATATTATTATTCTATGATTTGGATTAGTTTGAAAAAAATGGATTAGGTTTATATTCAAATAAAATCAGACTGAAAGAGTAATTATGTATATGTGGGGTTATCATCCAGCATGAGGATTAAGGGGCTTGGACACACAATAGCAGTTGCTGCCAAAAGGTTGGCTAATTTGGTACACTGCATGTTAATGATAAAACACAACGTTGTATCCTGCTGGAAGATTTGGATCAAGAGAAATTAGTACTCTTAGTGGAGGTAATGAGAAACTGTTTTGTTGCGTCATTATCTCCATTAAATTCTGCATTCATTGAAAAAATCAGCAGTTCTTCCAGCAGAACAGATCACAAGCTATTTAATGTTGAAATGGTAGGACTGGTAGGACTGGTAGGACTGGTAGGATGGGATGTCTTGCTAGTAGTACATTGTACGTTCTGTCATTAAACATTCTTGACTTTTGCATGAATTACTTGTTACATTCTGTACATAATTCATAATTGTCTGATTGTGACAAATTGGCTTATCACCAATTATATCATGTTGACAAGTGCATTTGTTGTACTTTGTTGTGAACTAAGTACAAAATAATTAGATTACCAATACATACAAAATACATATGTATTTAAGTAAGTGTGCGTGTCCAGAGCAGAGTACAAAAGGCGCCAGTAAACAGTAAACTTCAGCCAGTGTTTACTGAGGTTGACTATTCCATACTCTTGTACGATACTGATAAACAAGCAAATAACTGGAGACTACCTTTTGTAGTAGAATCTCTTCTACGACACAAGGCATTCTACAATAGGTATAAATTTTATGACACTTTTTTATTTATGTGACAGTTTTTTTATTTTGGGATAGTAACGTATCTGTTGACACTTTAAAATATGACTGTGACTGTTTACTACACTCTGTTGTAAAGTATCAAAGTTTGTTTGGTTTTTTTTTTACTTGATTGTAAGGGGCTTTCAATTTTAAATGTAGGTACTCTCATTTTGCAGTCTTTCGAATACTATATTCAATGGTCCGAAAAGTGAAACAGGCGGATAAAAATTTCGGAAAATATGGACAAGAAAATGTTTATGTGATATAATACTACACTCGTCCAATTTCTAAAAGGTATTTCGCTAAGCACAAACTATCGCCTAGTTCACGTATATCGCAGTTTAAACTGTATTTAGAAGTTGTTTTTGGTTTTTTGTGGCTCACTCAGGGGAACGATATTACCCATAATATATTAGCTGCCCTTCGCACAGTACATCTACGTAACATTTCGTCACTAGCACCGTATTCAAGTCCTGGTCCTGCTCACTTAAACGTGCCATTCTAATTTGCATTATCAGCCATTCTTCATCATCGGGTTACCCTAATGAGCAGCAGAGCCACCACGTGCAGCCTAAATGCGCGTCGCACGACACAAATTACACGCTGCAGACAGATAAGTTTCCCCACAGAACGTGCGACCGGATCTGTAGCCGCAAAAGGAAGAAGATATAGAGATATCGTTCGTAGAGCAGCTTCCAAAACCTAAAATCCATGGTCATTGCATTTGGCCGGATGAGCGCCACGCGATACCGATATGAAAGGGATATAACGGTGTTTGTTGTTGTTGTTGTTTTTTATTTTGTTTTCTTTTTTGGATGGATTTTTTTTTTTTTTTTAACACTGTCTTCCGCATAGAGGGTGCCTTTTCGGCGTCATCGTTGCTCGGTGCATTCTCGAATGACGATGCAACTCCTCAGGATGTCTAAAATCCGGTCTTTAAAGAGAGTCGCTCCGACTATTATCTCACTTTTTCTATTTTCCGCGTTAAACTCCGTCCGTCTGTCTGTCGCATATTCTGGTTCATTGGTACAGAGCACGTGCCCATCGCATTTTATCGCCACCTTACCGGTGCCAATTCTCGGTTGGGTTTACACTTTCGCATATATTCCATAGTGTTGGCATCGAATTACCATCCTATCCCTTCGCTGTCGAACCACACGGCCGTACCCCTTCTCGCTGTTTAATTCTTCATTTTATTTTTTTTTTTGGCCAACCCGCACCTTAACTATTTCGTAGAAACGAGTGTAGGTATCCGGTCCCTACGTTCAAACTGTTAATACTCGATAAGGGTTATGTCGTTTAGTGCAGGGTGGCGTGTACCGCCACTGATTTTTTGTCTTTTTTTTTTTTTTTACTCTTTATGCGGCTTTCGTTTAATAAACGTCAACCATTCAAAACGTTTAACGGATTACGGTTACGGTAAAATGCGAGCTGATCGTAAGTAAACACTCTTTAAAGGTAGTAAAAATACTGCAGGGTAGGAAAAAACATAGTTAGGTAACCGTAGTGCGAGAAAGTAGAGAAAAAAAGTAAAAATAAAAAAAAAAGAGGAGAAAAAAACCGATCCATCATTTCTTCCGTCATTTTAAAAATATTTACATCGGGTAGTGTTCGAAAACCAATCTTTCAAATATCATAAAATGAAAAAAAATTTCTTGTATGTATATATGTATGTATGTATATATATATTTATGGGAGAGAGATAGAAGCTGACAAGAAAAACAAAAACACAGTCTTATCGAATCTAAAAAGCTTTTGATGGCAACAAGCGTAGAATCGTGGTTTATGCGATTTTTGGTTGGCAAAAAAAAAAAAAATTGGTTGTACTTGGATGGTGGAAAGTGAATTAATGTATGTTTTTTTTTTTGTCATTTTTCTTTCTTCCAAACTGGTAAATTTCTGAAATACATGCCTAGCCTAAACGCCGGTTCACTTTACAAGTGTTATTTTTTTTTAATTTTTTTTTTAGAGGTACTTAAGTGCCAGTCACGAAGATATAATTCGATGGTAACTTCAGTCATCAACAGGAACTCGTACAACATGAACAAGAAGTTCATGTTAGTCTAAAATGCATATACAGGGTGATCTAGGAAAATAACATTTTGGTGCATCCAAAATTGACTTACCATGCTATTTCCCATGTAAATGCACCAGGAAAATGCAGTGTTTGTATCAAAGTATATGAACTCATTCACTATCTGATGAGGCAACAAATTATTACATTTAATTAGGTTTATTGTAGGGCTGAAATCCTTGGTTAGAGTATCATTGGGCCTATTTTCATCGAGTTACTTTAAAAGGAGAGAAGTATCAGGAATTTTTGTAGGGAGAAATATCTGATTGAATACACCAGACTGTAGAAGGTCGTGAAATTTGGTACCAGTACTTGAGAAATTCATTTCTGAAGTGGGTACTCTGTTTCTGGCTGGTAAGTATGGGCTGGATACCAAATTTTTTCCCCCGTTCTACATTCTAGTGCAGAGGTTTCCAGACTGTGGTACACGTACCACTTGTGGTATGCGACTGGTAGCTAGGTGGTATGCAAAGTCAAATGAAATTTTTACATTCCGAGAAATATATTTTTATCTAATTGTTCTTTAATGTTTAATATTATACTGAACATGATTATATTCCTATAAATACCAAAAAGAAAAAAAGAAAACGAAAAAAAGAAGCCAATAAAATCAAGTTTCTTGAAGAAGATAAGTTGGTACGCCAAAAAAAAAGTTCAAGAATCCCTGATCGAGTGTATTCCATGAGTATTCCATCAAATATTTCTCCTTTTAAAAGTTCCAGATACTTTTTTCATTTTAAATTACCTTAACGAAAATAGGCCCATTGATACTCTCACCAAGGATTTCAGCCTTTCTATTCCATAAATTTGATTAAGTGTAATTTGTCGTCGCAACATATAGGTAATGAACAAGTTCTTACTTTATTGCTGGCACTGTATTTTCTTGTTGCGTCGAATAATGCCTCGCTGTTACATTTACATGGAAAGAACAGGTAACTCAATTTTGGACCCATCAAAATTCCATTTTCCTATGGCACATCAAAATGTGAATAACCCTGTATAAGTCGAAGAGTACATAGCCTATATTTCTGTTCTCAAAAGCCTGCTGATGGAAGAAAATTATTTACAGGTAGCAATAAATATCTATTACCACGGCATTTTTGTGCTTCGAAACTTTTCTATACATACCTTTGAAGGTCTAAAATATCCTAATATTACCAGTGGAGCTTTTGTATAATATTGATTTAAAATCATAGATATCTATTAATATAGGTAGGTTTCAAGTTGAAATGCGTGTACCCATTTATCAACAGTCAAATTATGTTCCATTCGTTTTATCAGTGATCTTCAATTCCCAATTGGGAAGAAGAGGCTCCACGAGGAGCGTTACATTTTCCTCATATATCACAGGATGAAAACATGATGATATATTTTTTCCCATGTATTTTCCCATAAGAAACAGTATAAGTTGATTTTTTGGGAATTGGAAATACTCGAATATGGATGATCACTAATTTTGAGAGGATAATATTTGAATCCTATTCAAATGTAACGATAAAAATTAATTTTCAAAATAAATTTTTGCATTACAAAATCAATACACATGTACCTATTTTATCCATTATCCTGTTTTCATCCAATTACTATCTTTGCTACCAGAGTGTGTGTCTTTTCTCTTCATTTTCCAGTTAATGTGTTTGATTCTGCACATCAAATTTAAACCACAGAAAAAGTTCAAGGACATAGTGAAATGACATAAAATTACTGGAACTAGGATTCTGAACTCATACGTTTCCAAGTAGTGATGAGAAAATTCGATACACGTACCAAGACCGTGGCTGCATTTTTGTTAGTTTTTCTTTCACATATTTAGACTTGATTTTGGTTTTGTAGTCATTTCTTGGTACTGATCAGACAATGTCGAGTCATGATTTAGCTCTCTAACTTGCATATTCGCAATATTGGTCATGTGTATTGTGTAATTCACTCATGACGTTGTTTTTGGTCCTATATAGTTAAGGAAGTATTGATGTTGCTCTCTTTTTTGCCTATTTGGTTTTGGTCTTGGTCTTGGTCATGCACAATGAAGTCTACATTTTACTCTCCATCTAGCATACTTTTGATCTGAGTTTTGCACAGTCATGTCTCAGGCAGTCTGTTGGTCTTGTACAGTCAAGTGCTGATGTTGCACTAGTTGTTGCGTTTTTGGTCTTGGTCTTGCACAGTAAAGTCTTAGTCTTGCATTGTCAGGTCTGTAAAGTTTAGTCTAGGTCTTGCACTTTTCGCAATACTTCAACCAATTTTGATGGTAACCAATTTAAAATGATTATTTATATGTAACTTATTTCTTAAGGTGTCTATATTGTCGGTGAATTTCATTTTTAATTCGCTATAAATGCAGGTATTATGTATAAGATGCCAAAGGTAGAAGCAATGAGAGGGAGGATCACTGGGTTTAAGTGGAACATGGTTCTCCGAGAGGTTATTATAACTGTCATATATTTAGCCAGGACATGTTAAACCGAGGTGCTTCCTGATCAGTCGGTCTGTTGTATAGGCGGTATGTTCATCACCAGACTCCATTTTTAGGTTGGCTACATGGCGCTTGTCAAATTCAAGATCATCATTCTTTGGTGTAGATCCAAGTTCTATCCATTATTCCCAGCAGGCTTCTAGCGTGTAACTGAGTACCTATTTCATTAATTCTTGAAAAAATAAAAATTGTTAATCAACCAGTAACTTTAAGAGAAAACATCCTTAAAAAAGTCAAGTAGGCCTATTGAGTTTTTAAACTCAGCTGAGGAGTGTTACACTTTCGCCCATTTATAATGCAAAAGGTTTAAACAAATTCTTTCTGCCAGCTGTGTAATCCGCTGACAACGCCACTTTTGTGTAAGTTGGGTATACGCGAACACCACTCGCTTTCAACAAAAATTCGCATATACGACGAAGAAAATAATTAACTTAACACGCGTTTCCCAGAGATGAAGATGTACTTTTCATCCTTCAAACGTTTTGCATTTATTTTTGCGCATATATACTCGACGATACGTAGGTATACCCACCTAATGTACGTCTCTATATCCTGTATGCATTCATTCTTTATCTTTGCTAAATGAGCGCGTAGTAACTCTCCGCCTACACTACATTCCTCACACCTCAACCACACTTCTTCATTCGTTCGTCAAAAATACAAAACAAAACAAAAGAAACAAAAAAATTGCAGAAAAAACAACAACAAAATGTGTTAAAAGTATTATAGAGAAAAGTTAGCAACGACAAAAATGTGAAATGCAAACAATGTACAAAGTTTTTCATTGTAAAAGTACAGCAGAAATTTTGTAGTGCTCTCTTTAAAAGAATAAATAATGAAATAAAGTCGGAAGCTGGATGCAATTTCGAGTGATATCTCAAATTAATGAATTTTTCATGCAACGTTCGTATTTATTTGTGTTTTTTTCTTCCCTCATCATTTTTCCTTGTTCGTTATTTTCTTCATTCTTAAGAAACGCATCCTTGTATTTAATTTTGCATTGCTTTATTTTCGCTGGAGTCTACTTGATTGGCACCTTCTTCAAGCTTAAGACGATGCTGATATTTCAGGAGGAATTTGAATTTAAAATTTTTTACTGAGAAACAATTACACATCACTTTATGCCAAAATGTTTAAAAGATATATTTGTAAAACCCATATGAAAGTTGATACCTGTTAGCAAAGCAGGTGATTTTTTCAATATTCTCAACCTTCTTTAAAAACAAAACTGATGTGGCAAGAAAGTACTATGAGCTTTCGATTGATTCGACGAGTTGAAGATTTCGGTATTTATCTTGAGTTTGTTTTTCCATATAGGTATTTATTTCAGTATGACAGATGCGTAGGCTAACGTAAACTAAATAAGATAAGAGTTGTAAGATTCAATCTGTTTACCTTTAGAAATAAAATGTTGGAACAGGGCATCATTGTAATTCAGCAAAAAATAGGAAGAAGAAATTTTCAGTTGTTCATTAATGCTTTACTTCATACAATGAAGAAAGCTTATAGCCTGATATTGGTAAATGAGCTATTGCTCATCTACAAGGGGCAGTATGTTTGGCAATGGCTATTGGTACATAGTGCGGTAAGGTGTATATTGGTGTTCAGGTGGTCAACAGACAGTTACAATTAAATGAGGGGGAGTGTGACAACTTATTTTACTCATCTGAACTAATGTTAAATTAACTTAGCCACTTAGGCCACTGTATAGCCTACAGTTACAAGAAAGCATACAGAAGACATAAAATTTAATATATTTCTATTTTTTTTACTTACATTTATGGTAGACTGTGGTATGACATTCGTTGTGGTATTTGTCACACACTGTAAAATATAAGAGAATTTTTTTGCTGGTAAGTTTAACATCTATGTTTTATGGGTCTTTGAAAGTTCAACAAGTTATCTGATGGCGCAGGCTTGCTAAACTGAAATAAGAAAAACCTGTACTTCAGACTAGTTGCATCATTTTTATTTTGTAGCATTGTGAATTAGGGAGACAAGAGAAGCGTTCTACGAGTTACTTCAAATACGCATACCTATTGGCTATCCTACACCCTTGGCTTGGTGCATGTAGACTACTTGTTAATTCATGCTCAAAACAATTCCTTTCAGTGAAATTGAAATCCTAATAGATTAACACATAATAGTGATACATAAAAATAATTTTTTTTATATTGATAGCTATTAATATTTTATCTAAACCTATCACAGTTATTTTTTAAAGTGACAAAAAACTTCTAAAACATCTAAAAAGTATTGAAATTAATTGAATCATATAATAAATCAGTTTGAATGAATATTCCATCTCCATTGAGGTAAACTACGAATTTTGGGTCATTAGGTACCAATTATAAGTCAATATTTTAAATTAAATGAGCAGTAATTTTAAAACATAACAATAGGTGCACATTAATATGAGTATTGATGTAGAGGATATTCCAAACATTTTGATCTGTGCTAGTTGATTGTACACCTTATCAGTCTGATTCTAGTAGCTTACAACGTAGAAACCTAAAAAATTTTTAATATTTCTGATGAATAATTTCAAGTTGTTCGAAAGAAGTGTTAAAAAATTAAGGTAAGATGATTAATTATTTTATTTTTTATTAGAATCATTCAGTAATAGTGCATAGAATATATTTATTGTATTTTTAAATTTGTATTTCACTTGGCTTTCTTGTAGTGGTATGATTTCAAGTGCTTAAAAAAACCTCTATTCTTACATATACAATAGTAATTTTTTTGTTTTTTATCATAAGCTTACTTTATGAGTATTCTTGAACTTATTTGATCCTATTTCAGCTTCCTAGCTTGAAAAAAAAAAATTAACCCACAATTGGTTTAACTTACATTTGTTACTGAATTTTTTTATGTTTCGGATTATGAGTCAATGAGCATAATACCAATTGTGGGTCAACTCATAATTGATAAAATAAAGTGAACTTTAAAAACATAATTACTCATAAATGAATGATATTACAAATGCACGAATAGACTGGATGGTATACATTTAAGTGTAGTATGATGATGTATATGATAATTTTGCAGTAGGTCAACGGACCCATATCTGGTATGGCATACCAAATGCGGGTCAAAACTCTCAACTTTGAATGTCCATAGCTCAAAGGTGGGTGGGGATAAAGTTAATTTTAATACTTCATTGGATCGAAAAATATGCCTTTTTTATAACAAAACTTTAACATTTGGGTTTTACCAATTTAGGAGGAGATATCGCCCCCATAAAAAACTGACCCACAAGTGGTAGTTAGCCTTATGTTTTATTTTGAAATAAAATCTCACAAGTTTATTATAAACTGTTACCTGCTGTGTAGTCCCCAATAATTGTTTTAACCACTTTTTCATAGATCCAAATTAAACTTGATGAAAAAAAAGAAAAGAAATAGAGTGAGACAGGTATAATCGCATATCCACCTCATCAACCAGTAGTCATCAAGCGATGAAAAGAGAGAGGGAGAATTTTTTTTTTTCAGTTCTCTTTTCTACTTCTGTTTGTTCAGTTAAAGAAATGTTTTATCCATTTTCTATTTTGGAGGATGGTATAAACTGGTAACTTTGCTCCCAGGGGGTTTTATGGACTTCCTTGTTGGTAATAAATCTTCCTAGGAATAATACAACTTTTTCTGGAGAACCACGTGCAAATGCATCTGGTATTTCTGGAGTGATAGTGTTTCCAACAGTTTTTAGCCAATAGTATTTTATAATATGTAAAAATATAGAGATTTTATTCAAAAATCAAAAATAAAGCAGACCAGAGGGTGAGAACGTGTTTTCTGGTCAATCTAAAGAGTTGAAACTCTACAGTTTTTGAAGGAACTATCTATAGTTTATCAATAATATCGATAGTAATATCAATAGTTTATGCATCACTGACACATAAATATTATGAATAATAAGTCAAGTAATTGAGAACCAAAATTTTTTCACATATGTATCTCTCAGAAAAAAAAGATCAATTTTCAAGATATCGATCATCTATTTTTTCAATAGTGCTGGACACTTCAGAAATAAAAAAAAAATTTAGTTGGTGGGCTGAGAAAAATTATAATTTTTGCTTCAATTTCACAAATGAAACAAAATAATATTGACAAGAGAATTTAAAAAACTAAAAATTGTCAAAATTGAATTTGTATGGAAAAACTGAAAAAGTGAAGTGAATATAGAATAAAATTTGTAAATATTAGTGATTGTAGGTTTTGTCGGTTCGGGAAATTAAACCCGGGACTTACATATTTGCCAGCTAAAAGTGGTGAACTTAACCACACAGCCATCTCACCACCAACTATTACTGGCGAATGTATTATGTATTAGGCAGAGTATAGCGGTTCCCACACACTCCCCTCCTAGAGAGACTCAACACCAGTTGAACGACATTAGATACTGTGGGAGGTTGAGTGGAGCCAGAAACGTCTCTTATACCTATACACACAGGCTTATATTTCCACTATATAGGGCACCATCTATCGGTGACTCAAGTTAGGAAGGAGAGTTGTTAGTTCCACCATGCACCATTAGGGTGCCTGCGTGTCCAGCAGACGTTGAGGGTAACCAGATGTAGGTTTTGTCAGTTCAGGGAATTGAACCTGAGACCTACATATTTGTCAGCTCAAAGCGGTGAACTTAACCGCACAGGCATCTCACTGCGGACTATAACTGACAAATGTATTATGTATTAGGCAGAGTCTGGTGGTTCCCACAGTGATATTAGTATTTGTTGAATTTGAAGAATTTGTGCTCTTTTCATTTTTATTGCAAATTGTAATGAACTGATGAAGCATTTCTAAAGTTCTATCATCAATTCAATGAAAAAACCATGATCAATCTTTAAAATATCAATTTAGATTGATCCTAATTTTGTGTAGGATTGATCATGATGAAAGATAAATATTTTTCAACCCATCAAGATCAATTACTTTTTGATCAATTTTTGTTCGGGTCCTCTATTGAAGTGCCCCTCCACAGAGCTTTGGCTTGTGCCACCTTTGGATTTTTGCTGGCATACCTATAACACTGTAGAATTTGTTGTTTTGGTGGAAGAAACAAAATTTTTTTATGTGTCTGTGTGTGGCTGTGTGGGTAGTAGTGTATGGGCATCGAATATGAGGGAATAATTGGCAAAATAATATTGTGGTATGTAGCTATCTACTTGTAAAATCTACAAGGTAAGATGAAAAAAAGCGCTGACTTCAATAATCCCAGTCCTTAGACCTACATCTTGCTGGAGAAGTTTTAAAAGGATTATTTTTCTCTTTTTACCACCTTTTACATTGATTTTTTGAAGTTTGTTCTATTTTTTGAAAAAAATTATTAATTTACCATAGCCTAATGCTTTTTTGTTTCATTTTAATATCAGCAAATTTTGCTGGAGAAATTTTAAAAGAATTATTTTTTGCTTTCTAGTTTTTGTTTTTTGAAGGTGGTGTGGTGTGCGAAAGTCTAAATAAAAGCGCACGCACAGTGGAAGCACTGTTCCAGGTAACAGATCAGGAAATGTAGGTTTTTAAGACACAAGCTTTATTTCACTGTAAAATGGAATTGCCGAAAAAAGGGAAACCGGGCGCTCATAACATCTCCACACACACTCCACTTCGATTAGGTTTTTAAAGAAATTTAGAACATTCTAATATTTATCTATATAATCGAGATTCACATGAACAACTTTAGTGCGCGGAACATGCTTATACAGGAAAAAGAATAAATAAGAGAACATTTGAGAATTTAAAAGGAAAAAGACAAACGATATACATTTTACCGGAGTTTGGACGGAGGTGCCGACTTATATCCGTTGGAATAGCAATCGTTGCTTCAACCGCATTCTGAAGGCCAGGCTTCATGAATTAGAATCCAGAATAAGAAAGAAATTCATTCTTAAGTGAGTGTGTAGCCACTCACGAAAAGAAGAACATGGTGACCGCTTGATGTAAAAATCAGAAGTGAAAAGCGAAGCGGACAAAAGTCAGCAGCTTAACAACAAAAAAAGGTGGTCAATGAAACGATTGCTAGCCAACAGTAGATGACGGCCAACAGTAGGTAACTCCGTCCAAATTAACATAAGAAAACGAGAATGAAGGAAAGGAAAATAACAGAAAATAATAAAGGAAAATAACGGAAAGTAGGAAATAATGCCCGCACGCTACACCCCCCCCAGACACCTAGAAGAGTTGAGCGAAGGAAAAAATGTAAAAAATGAAAAGATAATATGTATTAATCAAAAAGAATAAGGAAAAACAAAAAAAGAAAAGGAGCACCAAACGAAATAAAAAAAAGAAAAAAATGGCTCAACGGCCTTATAGGTGTCTCCCCCAAAAATAAAAAGAGAAAACAACAAAACTAAGAAAAAGAAAAAAAAAAGAGACTGAAAAGCTAATCTCAAGCGAAAAAGGAAAAATTAGAAAGAAAAGGTAAGCTCTTGTGACTTAATAATTAAAGGAAAAGAAAAAAAAAAAAAAATTAAAGTTAACTTTAATAAAAGGAATAAAAAATTAAACAAGAGCCTTGAGGTAGAAAATGAAAGTGAAAATAAAAAATAAAGTCCTGAATAAAGGAAAATATGTCAAGATAAGTGAGGTCAAGGAAAGTTACAAAAAAAGGAAAAAATAGGTAAGTCTGTAGCCAGATGGGCCTTAATGAGATAAAAAGAGACTAGTCCGGGTAATTAAAAAAAAGGAAGAAAGATCGAGTAAATTAATTGTTTCTGATTGTGGGCGCTTGACGACGACGTTGAGCGGCATTATTATTGTGGCGCTCAATGACTTCTCCATTCCGACGCTCTTCAACACGGCTGGACCAAAAGAGATGGTCGGATTGGAACCAGAAGTCGTGTGGGATGATCTGTTGATTTGAGTATCTTAGGCGCAGGACTTGGTTGGAGATGTCGACGGACTCAATGACGTTCTCCATTAGATCGGCGCCCAAGACGATACGGTCGTAGGTCCAATCCTTGGTTAAATGAAGTTGTAAACTCAAAAAGTTGTTGCCTTCAGTTAACCTGATTGTACAGGTGGCGATGACGGAGGGCTGAACAAAAGCATCAGCGAAGTATGGATATTTCATGGCGCGCCTAGGTAGCAAGCGCGAGACGGTAGGATTGTTCTGGAACAGGTGATAGGAGGCTAGATGTAACAGTCCTGGGCGAGTATCGAGAACAGCACGGAAACGATTCTGTGATAGATTGACATGATCTATATTTACATAGATCGCTACCGGCAGACAGTTAATCCCGATATCGATGAGGAATCGAGGAAATTGCAGTTGTTCGAGCGGAGTGATCGTACGGCCTGATTCACGAGCACGTCGAAAATTTGCGACACGCTGGCGAGATTCTTCTTGCTCTTGTAGGCGAGCACGGGAGATGGCTCGAGATCTGTCATCCGTTGAGAGTTGTCGAGTAGAGGGTTCGTGGCGCTGGATTCTGCGCTGATCGTTTTGAATCCGTATTCTGAGGTCGGACTCAAAAGGAGGGGAAGGAGGAAGAATGGGAGTGAACTCGCGGATCTGGCGTCGTTGGGAGGAGTCAGGAGGTTGAGACGAGTATTGTTGTTGTTGGCTGTCCCATTCTTGTGCTCGTTCGCCAGAAGTAGACTGCTCAGGAATGGCTATTCCATGACGGGCTTCATCGCGACGACGTTGCTCGTCTCTAAACTGGCGCTCGAAGTCATTAACTGGTAGTAGGGACTGAGGAACGATTGTTGGGGCCTGGAGTGGTTGTTGTTGTGACAGAGTCCAGGGAGGAATGGTGAGGTTCTGTGGATCTGGAGCACGTTGAGAGGAAGTAGAAGGTACATTCGGTAGAGCTGAGTGAGCTGGAGCAGGCTGGGAAAGGGGAATGAGTTGCATTACTTCATTGTGGTCATGGATTTGTTGGGTGCCAACTGATTGTCGCGGAATTCCCATGCGCACTTCGACGCATTGTCTGCAGACACATACGTATTCGAAGCCGGGTGGAGGATTAGCTCTCGACCTTGGAGGTTCAGGATGGGAGCAGTTGAACAATTGGGGAGTTGGGTTGGGAAAGGTCCATGGGTGTTGCGGGGGTCAGGTCGCGTAGGCTCTGTTGTGCTGCAGCAAGTTCATTGCTGAGCGCAACACAGCGTTCAGTCATGACGTCCAGTTGGGTTTGAGTGTTTCCCAGCTGGCGTCTTAGACTAACACAACTAATGCAATCGCTCATCTGGAAACATATAAAGGTATGTGAATAATCATGGAAGAAAAGAGACAAGGAACACAATCAGTCATATTTTTAAGTTATTTAAATGTTGTGTTTTGTACTCGTTGGTCCGTAAGTTACGTAATAGGTAGTTGTTTTTGCCAAGGTATTCGGCAACAATGTAGGGCCCTTCGAAGAGAGCAAAGAGTTTTCTTGCTTGTCCTTCGAATTTCCGTGAGAGTTTGTGTGCACGGATGTACACTACGTGACCTTCTGGAAGAACAAAAACTTTGGAGTTGTTCTTTTCATGTGTTACACTCCGTGTTCGAACAGCTTTTAAAATTGATTTTTGAGCTAGTTCGTTGGCTTGTTGGAATTCAGTGTCACTAAGATCTACAAGGTCAGTTTGAGAATGTGGCGCAGGCTTCTTCTTTAGCTGGAGCAAAACGGGAGCAACATTGGTGGTGATGTGTTCAACGTTGTTGATGCGACGTTCAATGCTTTTGAGCAGCATGGGCCAGCGTCTATGTTTTTCACGGGTGTAGAGTCGAAGCATGTCACCAAGAGTTGCCATAACACGTTCGCAAGGGTTGGATGCAGGACGATGGGCTGAGATATAGGTGACAGTTGTATTGTATTTTGACCAAAAAACACGCCATCTTTCATTGGCAAATTGGGTGCCGTTGTCACTCAGGATGCGCTTGGGTACACCAAATTCGTCGATGAATTTCTTCATGGCGTTGATGGAGTTTTGTGTAGTCATGAATTTGACTGGATACAGACGAACAAATTTGGTGTACAGATCCAGAACAACAAGGATTTTGGATAAACCGGTTCTGGCTCCTGGTAAAGGACCAAAGTAGTCAACTGCAACATACTCATTTTTGGAAAATGCGATTGTTGAATTCATGGGTCCTTGTGGTTCGATATTTCGTCTCTTGCAGAGTTGACACTCTCGGCAATTTTTGACGAAGGCACGTACTTCTCTGGAAAGACCGGGCCAGTCAAAATATCGTCGGATGACAGCTACAGTTTTAATGACACCAACGTGTTGGGTGTCGTTGTGATAAAATTGGATGAAGGGCTTTCTCCAGCGTAGAGGAACAAAGGTTCGCCATCTTCCATCGCGGTTTAAGTACATGAGCACATCATTGACGATGGAGAATCTGGAGAGATTATGTGCTTCAGTTTCCTGACGAAGTAGAGCAGTATCAGAATCTTTTTTCTGTTCACGTGCCATATTAAGAATTACATCCGGCAGGTCTACTGCACCATCATCATGACGTTGAAGATAATTAACAGAAGGTAAATTTTGAAATTCTGTTATGTCAGATATTAATTCATGATGAAACCTTGAAAGGACGTCTGCGATCTGATTTTTCTTACCATCTACGTGTTCGATGGATTTGACATTGAAAGTTTGAAATTCAATGCGCCAACGATTCAAGCGTTCTTTAAAATTGTTCTCTGCTTTGACAAATGTGAGTGCTCTATGGTCGGTTATTACATAGATAGGCTGACCAAGCAACATATAATGAAATTTGCGCAAGGTATATACTATGGCTAAAAGTTCACGTTCGTAAGTGCCATAATTTCTTTCAGCCTTAGAGAGCAAACGGCTGCAGAGTGCAATGATGCGTGGTGTATTATCATCAGAAATCTGATACACGTAGCCACCAAGGCCGTATAAGCTTGCATCTGTTTGTACGTAGAATGGCTTAGAATAATTTGGATGTGTGAGCAGAATGTCTTCTCCAATTTTCTTTTTTATCAGATCGTAGGCTTTTTGTTGTTCGTTGGTCCAGATGAATTTTGTATTGTCGTGTGTCAGACGATAGAGAGGTTCTGCTATCGTCGCACAACTAGGAATGTGATCTCTATAAAAATTGATCACTCCTAAAAAGGATTGAAGTGCCTTTTTTGTCTTGGGTTCAGGCAGTTCAAGTATTGCTTTCACCCTTTCTGGGTCTGGATAAACGCCTTCATCAGAAATTATGTAACCCAGATATGGTACTGTACACCTGCAAAAATTGCATTTGAGTATATTGAGTGTCATGTTATATTTTCTGATGCGTTCAAGAACAATGTTGAGATGTTTGAGATGATGTTCGAGAGTGCTGCTGAAGATCAGAACATCATCTATGTAAGCCACTGTGAATTCTTCAAGGTCAACTAGGACACGTTTCATGGCTTTGATGAAAGATTGAGACGATTGCTGAGTCCCAAAAGGAGTTCTAGTGAACATGTGAACTGCTCCTTCAAAACTGAATGCAGTGTATTTTTGACTATCTGGATGCAGAGGTATTTGAAGGAAACCCTCCTTAAAGTCAAGTGTAGTGAAATACTTAGCACCATGGAAACGAGTTTTGAGTTCAGCAATGTTGGGAACAGTTTCTCCTCTGGTATCGAGAATTTTATTAAGTTCTCGAAAATCGATACAAGGTCGGCGAGAACCGTCTTTTTTGGGTACCATGAGAATTGGTGAACGATATGGTGATTCACTTTCTGTGATTATACCACTTGATTTCCATCGTTCAAGTATTTCTCGAAACTTTTGACGTTCACAATGAGGAATGTCATATACTTTTGACGTATACGTTTTGGCCTTCTCAGTGTCGATATTGAAATTATGTTCATATGCTGTGCAGCAACCAAAATTTTCGGTGTCGAAAACATCAGCATAAGACTTCAACAATTCTTTGAGAGATTCCAGCTCTATATCAGGTAAACTGAGTTCACGGAGAACAGGTTCAATCTGATCGGTGATGGAACAAAGGATATCGGTTGCAGCTACAGTCGGAATCTGGTGCAGGAGTGGAATATGAAAATTTTTAAGTGGACCAACTTCACAGCGCCAGGTTGATGTATTATAGTCGACGATGGCTTGAAACTGATTATAAATGTCACGGCCAAACATTATTGGATGGTGAAGATCTTGCGCGACAAAGAGCGATACGCATATGTTGACAGAATCATCACCATCTTTAAAAGTGAGTTCTAGCACTGCTTTGTCGGTCACCTTGCACATGCGAGTGCCTGGTTCTGCAAGACCGAATGTTATGGGCATTTGGGGAAGAATCTTGATATTAATGTCAGGATTCTCACGTATGACTTGAGAGATGAAAGGACTGGTGATGAAGCTGGCTGCAGCACCGTCGTCACAGAAGATTTGGGCACGAGTTTTTCCGATAAAGGCTTCTATTTCTCGTGGTGGAGTTATACGAGCGTGACAGTGAATGACTGATGAGTCGTAGTTGTTAATTGGTGAAGTTTCTTCATCGTCTTCTTCATCACTGCTCCAAGTGAGTGAATTATTTGTTTCTACAGAACCAACAACCCAAGTAAGGTCGAAAATGTCGACATTTTCGGGCGTGCTTTCAGCTTGAACAGAAGTACTGGAGTTGGGACTAGAAGTGGATTCGACGTCAGCAACTACAGCTTTTACTGATGCAGGATTCTGCTTTATTACTTGATGTGAAGCGTTGAATTTTTTCGATATTGCCTTGTCATTTGCATTCTCAATAACAGTCGTGAGAATACGAGAAAAATTGGTGATCGCTTGATCTGACCAGGTTATATATTCTTGGTCAGAACCACTGAATTTAATTGTTTGATAATTGCCCTTATTGATAACGATTCTAGGTTTGCCATCGCCTGCTACAAAGTAGAGGTTGGCTTTTTTGTTGCTATCAATAAGTATTTTTCCGCAAGCTTTATAGGTATCTACGAGAAGGACTTTTCTTCTGAACTTTTCGGGCAGTTCTTCTCTCATTTTGAAGTAAAGAGAATTGAGAAGACTGAAATCTACCCAAAATTGTTCGTCATCTCGAGGCAATGGCAAAGGTTTGGCCAATACAATTTGCGTTGCCTCAAAACGATCGATAAGTTCAGCCACGAGTACTTTTAGCCAATCAGCGACTCTGTCCTTTTCTTTAAAGCTGAAATATTCATGCGCGCTGAAAATGATAAGAAACTTCTTATTCATCTTACGCTTCAGAGTGCGCATTTTATCAACACAATTTTCCAAAGTTAAACCAGATTGACAAAGTGTGAAATCGTATTCACGAACTTGTTTAGATGAGAAATTGGTATTTCCATCATCACGTTTGTAAAATGTCTGCGCTGCCAGATCACCAATTATCTCGTAATCTTTCCAGCGAGGAACGGTTACACGAAAGCTGGGCTTAGCAAGTGTCGTTACTGCCTCAATGGTCGATTCCTTCGGCTTGGACTGGCTTGCGAGTTTATCTTGTTCGAGGTCAAGTTCGTCTATGTCCTCAATTTCCTCTTGTTCGGAATCAGGATGTTCATCGCATTCTTGCGCTGTTACCTGATTCACTGTATTCTTCTTGAAAGGAACAAAAGTACGAGTAACGGTAGGCTTTTCAGATTTTGTAGCCAGAGAATTTGGTTTTGGAATAAAGTTAAGGCAAGTATAAGACGGACGAAGTTTGGTTTTCGAGCGTCTTTCTTCGTATCTGAGTACTTCGGTACATTGTAGAGCATCGAGCAGAGTGTCAATGGTCTCAAAGTCGGAAGGTGTCAGAATATTCGCCAGCGCAGTGGGAAGTTTCTTGCGCAATTGAATTAGAATTTCTTCTTTTTTTAACATCCTAGAATCAAGAACACGTTGATATCTAGTGTTGACGTAGTCTTCAAAAGATTCGTTACCATTTTCGTTGAATTCTTCATTCATAAAATTGGCATAAACTGCCGTCTGCTTTTGAGGTGTCCAATATCGCTGGAGAATTTTCTCAACAGTTTCTCGATATGTCCACTCCTAGACTTTGATCAGATTCAATCCATTTGCAAGCAATAGGATCAATGTGAGACTGTAATAGTTCACATTTTGTCTCATTATCAGGTACGAGTCTGTATATGCGTTCGAATTTGCGGATAAATTCGCATGCAGTACGGGAATCAAATTCACCACGGAATTTCTCGAGACGACTTGATCTGAATAAATTCTTCTGTGCAGAATCAGTCAGATCGGATTTGGAGTTGACACGACGTTGTACAAATTGGTAGTTCGTTCCATCTTGATTGAAACCGACGAAGGAAGAACTGAAACGATTGTTGTTGATCGGAGCAGGATCATCATCGATGACAGGAGGACTTGGTTCTGCTGCGAGGGATTGGGGGGAATTAGCATTCGTTGAGATCGTGACGTTTCGAGCGCCAGAGACACGTTCGGTGTTAACAATCGTAGCTCCGATGCTGGTAAATGGAACGGAACGAGCACGAGAAGCCGGTTGAGACAGACGAGATTCGATAACCGACACTTTTGAAATCAAAGATTGAATGCTATTCGACAAATTGTTAAGCAGTTCAAAACTTACGTTTGATTCTGAGAAAGGAGGCGCAGAACTGAGACAATTATGTTCGTGTGCTGCAATGCCAACATTCGAATGAGAATTGGAAGTGTTCTCAGATGACCGTCGATCGGCTAGCTGCGATTCGATTGCAGAAACTTTCGAGATGAGGGACTGCATATTGTTGGTCAGTTCGTTGAGTTGATTGTTCACAGGTTGAGATTGAGCTGGAACAAAAGAACTCTGCAAGGTAACAGGAGAATGAGGAATATAATTATTCAACTCATCAACAGTATGTTGTTCTGCGTTGTTGTTATCAGGATTGATATCGGGAATGAAATTTGAGTCGAGCGGTACTTCGTCGTTGAGCTGCATTTGCATATTGGCCAACTGATGACGAGTAGCTGCTTCGAAGTTACAGTTGTGCTGAATGCCGGGAACAAGAATAATATTACATTCAGAACAACGTTTATGTAGCGGGCGACGACCACGATTACGTCGACCAGAATTAGGGTCAGGATCAACCGAAAGTGATGCTGGTTGAATTAGTGGAGAATGCGTCAGGGCTCTGCTTCGCGTGTGTGGAGATCGTTGAATGCTCATCTTGAAGATGTCGGCACCTCAGATTGCGCGAGAGCGATACAAATTGATATGTTACGTAAAAAATTACAGCGCTTGTGAAATACGCAAAAATTAATAAAGTTAGTACAAAAGTAAAAGTTATATGTCGTGTATACGTTGGTTAAAAGGTACGTCTAAGTTTAAGTAAGGATAACGGTAAGCGATGTCGTAATTTAGCGGATCAGGAAATATGATACCTTGTAAAATTAATATTACGATTGAAAGCAAAAATATAAAAAAATAACCTTCACCGTAAGCGTTAACAAAGTTAGCGAAAATGTAAGCTATGAATCGGCAAATGCCGGGGTTAGTGAGTTGACGAGATGTCTTCAAGAAAATTAAAAGAAGAAGAAAGTAATAGCTAATTCGAGAAGACAATCTAAAAAAAAGTGAAGTACAAAAATAAAGAGCTAATGAAAATATAAGCGCACTTGATGAAATGAATAATAATTTAGACATCTTGAAGTAGAAAACAAGGATAAAGATTGATCGAAAGTTATGCGCTCGTGTTGATAGAGAAAAGATTTAGACGAGAAAAGAGTAAAAGATCGCATTGATTAAGAAGGAAAGAAAAAATGCGAGTAGAAAGAAATTACGAAGGAAAAGAAAGAAAGTAAGAAAAGAAAAGAAGAAATAGAAAGGAAGTTTTAGACAAGTACTTACGACTGTGAGCGCAGGAAAACCAATATAAGATGAATTGGGGGCGCACAGGATAAGCACAAGATACAAAAACCGAAAATATTAGTAAAATAAAAAAAAAGTTGTAGTAAAGCGAAAGCCGGATCGTAGGGATTAAACGAGTGCTAACACGATACCAAATATAAGTAAAAGCCGGATCGTAGGGGTTAAACGAGTGCTAGTACAAATATTAAAGTCGGATGAAAAATATTAAACGCCGGATCGTAGGGATTAAACGAGTGCGATTAACATTAGTCAAGAAAAGAAAAAAACATCAAAATTACGCAGATATAAATTAAATCAAACGCAATTAAGATAAAACCAAAAGGGCAAGACGGTTGCTGATAACCGGCGCACGAAATTGAAACGCAACAAGTTATAGACAAATACGTCAGAGCTAAGTCAAATATTTTCTAGACGCGACGAATGCTCGAAACGACTGTGAATAGAAAATAAGAAATTTTGAAATGTAAACCTATCGAAGTGTGTGCATGCTGGAGAAGTTATGGTTACGCGAGAAGATTCAAATTAAATCACGTTAATCGAGTGATATCAAAAAAAGGAGTTAGGGATTAAAACTCCGAAGTAATAAGCGCAGTATGGATTAAACTGCTGTTGGTCTGATTTACGTTAGTTCAATGTGGCTCAAACTTAGCGCTAGTCAGAAAATTAAATTGTTGAATTACGTTAATTTGTAGTTTGATAAATTACGTTAATTCGTTGGGGAAACCAGCGCTCTTTGATCAGAAGTTTACGCTAAGTAACCAAATTAAGTATTTACGTTAGTAAGACCTTTAGTGCGGCAGAACTAAACGAAAATTTATTTCAACTAACAAAACCTTTAGTGCGGTAGAGCTAATGAAATTTATTTCAACTAGAAAAACCTTTAGTGCGGAAGAACTAATGAAATTAAAATAAAATTTACTTCAACTAACAAAACCTTTAGTGCGGAAGAGCTAATGAAGCAAACGAAAATAATAAATTTTATTTCAACTAGAAAAACCTTTAGTGCGGAAGAACTAATGAAATTAAAATAACTTCACTTCAACTAACAAAACCTTTAGTGCGGAAGAGCTAATGAAGCAAAGGAAAAAAGAAAATTTATTTCAACTAGAAAAACCTTTAGTGCGGAAGAACTAATGAAATTGAAAGTAAATTTACTTCAACTAACAAAACCTTTAGTGCGGTAGAGCTAATGAAGTGAAAGTAAATTATATAACAGTTTCTTTAGGGCGAAAAAGCTATAAAATTAAGAGATGATTTCTACGTTATAATTAGCCCTTTAGTGCGGAGAAAACTACAAGCAGAGAATCAAAAAAAATTGTGGCATCCACCCATAATGAATTTTAGCTTGTGTCCTGTCACGGTCGCCAAAGTAGACTTAATTTAAAATTTCTGTGGTGTGCGAAAGTCTAAATAAAAGCGCACGCACAGTGGAAGCACTGTTCCAGGTAACAGATCAGGAAATGTAGGTTTTTAAGACACAAGCTTTATTTCACCGTAAAATGGAATTGCCGAAAAAAGGGGAACCGGGCGCTCATAACATCTCCACACACACTCCACTTCGATTAGGTTTTTAAAGAAATTTAGAACATTCTAATATTTATCTATATAATCGAGATTCACATGAACAACTTTAGTGCGCGGAACATGCTTATACAGGAAAAAGAATAAATAAGAGAACATTTGAGAATTTAAAAGGAAAAAGACAAACGATATACATTTTACCGGAGTTTGGACGGAGGTGCCGACTTATATCCGTTGGAATAGCAAACGCTGCTTCAACCGCATTCTGAAGGCCAGGCTTCATGAATTAGAATCCAGAATAAGAAAGAAATTCATTCTTAAGTGAGTGTGTAGCCACTCACGAAAAGAAGAACATGGTGACCGCTTGATGTAAAAATCAGAAGTGAAAAGCGAAGCGGACAAAAGTCAGCAGCTTAACAACAAAAAAAGGTGGTCAATGAAACGATTGCTAGCCAACAGTAGATGACGGCCAACAGTAGGTAACTCCGTCCAAATTAACATAAGAAAACGAGAATGAAGGAAAGGAAAATAACAGAAAATAATAAAGGAAAATAACGGAAAGTAGGAAATAATGCCCGCACGCTACAGTGGTTAGATTTTTTGATGAAAAAATTTTTTTCAATGATATTTCATTTCTAGCGTTAACGGCAATATTACTTCGAAATTAACAGTTTTTTTATTTAAAGATCTCTCCAAAACTACCTCATCGATTCCAAAAAAATTTAATGAGATCACAAAAGGGATCATCCTCTATTAGTAAAAAAACATTCATCAAAATTGGTACCTAGGTTGAAAAGTTATGCTGGAACAAATATGAAAAAAACAAAAAACAAGAAACATATGTACCGATCGAACTGATAAACTCCTCCTTTTTTTGAAGTTCCTTGGTTAAAAATAATAGTAAATACTAATTTTATGGTTATCGATTTAGCGCATCTTAAATAGTCTACATACCAAATTTCAATGAAATTGTCTGAAAAATGCCGAGAGAGAGGAAGAAAAAACGGCAAAATTCAAATCAAAATTCTGCATAATATTTCTGATATTGCCCTTTTGGTGTATAAAAACGCTGCATGTTCCTGTAATGAACACTAAACATTAAAATTAGTGCTGAAAAGCAGTGATACATCCAGGGAGAGTGATTTGCATGATCGATCACCTCTCTTGAGTTTCTGTCTCTTTATTTACAAGGGGTAGTGGTAAATAGAAAAATATATCACCATAGAAAAATAATAATAATGAGATTTTAGATTGGTCTGAATCATCGCCTACGATAAAATCCAGCAAAGAAGTTCAAATCAACTTTTTCACTTTAATATTTCTTGATTTTCAAAACAATCCCACCGTGTAAATGCAGGTTTGTCTCAAGAATGACACTGTTTTGTCATGTGGTGATATAAATTTATTTTATAGTTAAGGCATGTAGTAATGACATAGTAGGATTATTTTTTTCTCGTAATACACCCCTTGTCTGTGGTTTATCTTCAAATTTTACTATTTTTAATAAAATATGATTTCAAATGCTTCTTAATCACTTTGAACATAATACCTTTGTTTGATAGGATTACATTAACTTACACCAAACTATACCAGTAGGGCTATTCCATGAATATTCAAGTAAAACTTGATTCAAAGTCGTATAACATTCTTGCATTTGGGGAATCGCCCTCCTGGTGTACGAGGTCTGTACAAAAAGTACGTAGACTGAGTCCATGAAATCATGAATTTTATTTATTTTTTCACAAATGAACGTGATTCCCTTCAAAATACTCCCACTGAAAACTCATGGGTTGTTATAAATGATTTTTTCACCAGTTAAAATAGTGTTTCTCACTCCTTCTTTTTAGATTCATTATTTTCAAGGTCATCATACTTTGAATCATCCTTACACTTCTCAGATAGTAACTACATAACGGATTTTGATTTGGGTGAATAGTTAGTGGTCACACTTTGTCAGGTTTGACAGATTTGAAGGGTTTCAAGTTATTACAATGTTCGAAGACACTGCGCATAATTTTGTTCCTGCTACCAAGAGAGCTTTTTGAAAACTATCTTTACTCACACTTTTCATATTGTCCAAGTTTTAAAAAAAATTCAAATGTACGCTTCCACTACTAATATTCAGCCATTCAACAACCAGGCAGGTATTTATTTGGCTATCTTCCATCATTAATTTGTGTGCTGTATTAAAATTATGGGTGGAGAACAATAAGGGGAATCCCTACTTTTTGTTTCTTAGTCTGTTACCTAACTCTCACCCCTCCTTTAACCTTTTTATTAACTTGGAAAATGTCAATTGTTGTAGGATAACTCTTCCATATATCCAAGGTAATATTTCAAGGATTTCTGACCCAGATTTATTTGATTAGTTTAGTAATTTGTATGGTTAATTTTTTTTTCATTTCATATTTTTCACGAATTGTGACATCATCTAAAAAATTAACTGAAGTAAGTACTATAAACTTGGAATTTGATATCTTAAAAAGCTTGAAAACATTGTGGTAGGTCAGGAATACATTGAAAAATACACGCCCTTTGTATTTGTGGTGTCAGTGTTGCCCTAAGATGAGAAAAAAAATATGTCTACATACTTTTTGTACAGACCTCGTAGGTTGGTGTATGTTGGTGTAGTCCTATCAACAGAGCTAATATCCTGCTATTTGAATTCTAGTGGATCCATATCTACCTGAATCACTCATCACTGATCTTCTAAATATTATTTTTCTGTCACCGGAGTAAGTTTTGTCGGACAAGTTTTCAAATTTCCCTCATAGTTTCAAAGTTACCCCAGTTTACAGTGCTACCTATTAAAAAAAAAAAACAAAAAAACAAACAAACTATAAATTGACCTTATATTCGTATTTAGTAGAGTTTATATATGCTTTCAATAGAAGGAAAAAGAAGTACTGTTTTCACTGCTTTGGCATACATTTTCCACATAAGTTACTACGACGTATATACTCGTGTAGGGTTGCAATATTACCAATAGCTTTGTATCGTCTTTCTCAATTCTCTTGAACATCATGAGTTTCCGCCTTGACGAAGGCTGCAACTCATTACTTATTATCGTTAATGTACCAGCCCTCCCATTATCTTAATAAATTTCCACAAATTTGCCAAACCCCATTTTCTAAATTAATCGGTCGCATTTCCGAAAAAAAAAGTGTAAATCGTTATCCTCGCAACCCAATGATGAAGGAACAACGAATCAAAGAAGCGGAATAACACCATCAAAAACATTTTGAATTGTGGGGGGTAAATGTGACCACTGGATTACGTCATTACGACAATTTTTTTCTACATTTCCTTAACAGGGGGGGATTGTTAGTTTTTCTTTAAATAGAAGAAAAAAGAAGAGAATATGAATGGAGGACAGTATAAGGAGGTCACGTGCCACAACTAATTGCTGAGATGCATTAGAAAGCATTAACCCAATTTATACAGTCACTGCCTTACAAAGAATATAAATTCAGTGCTAACTAATACAAGTTCGACCCTTCGAATATTAAATTTAAAATACGACCACATTTTCGAAATGGCTAAAAAATTGAAGAAAGAAAAGTTTAATTCGATTTGTGAAAACTTGTTAAGTATTAGCAATAATTTTTGCACTAGAGAGAGAGAGAGAGAGAGTGTGTGTGTGTGAACGAGAGAGATAGAGAGAGATCGGGAAAAGTACACGAAGTATTATTTAGAAAATACTTTGGGATCGAAAATTCAAATACGACATTTTAAGAAAGGAAAAAACAAATTATGGTAATATATATCTTCTTTTTTTTTTTCACAAAAAGAAAAGAAAAAAAGAAGAACCTATGCTGAAGAAAGAGAAAGACGGAAAAGCGTAACCATTTTTAATATTTAACGAGTAAATGATATTTTCAACGAGGATGTTTTCGACATTTCTTGGAAAATTAGCTTTTTAATAAACGATGTTATACGTCTCTCGCCATTTGCCATCTTCGACGAAAAATTTTTTCATATTTTTCCATTCATTTTTTATTTTTTTATTTTTTATGTAGGTATACATTTTTTTTCCTTCGTATTATTTTTGTTCGGCTGGGAATATCTTCTTTTTCGTCTTCGTTCATAAAGTATGTTTTAACTTTTTCGTTTAATTAAATTATTTTTCTCCATAGAAGTATGGTATCGAAATTTGTAATTAAATGGTTGTAAAAAGTTTAGCTGGGAAAAATAAGGAAATACGTCGGAATGGTAAAGAAAGGCGGTATGATTTGTTTCAGTTGAGCCAATGAATAGATTTTACGACAGTTATTTGGATGAAATTATAATTTTAGCGACTTGAATTGAGACTGTGCATCGTATCTTTACAAAAGATTGCATTATTTTTATCCAGAAATGGGATTACGATCCTTATACTTCTTCATTATTTGTTTTGATTTCATTGAATAAGATAACTTTTTGACTGAATCTAGTTGTAGGATGCCATTCTGAAAACACACACCATAATGGTGCAGATTTGTATCTCATAAAATAAACAAATAAAAATTTCCTCAGATCATACTGTTCTCACCTAGTAAAGGGAAGTGTACGTAAGTTACATTTTATATCTACTAATTAGCACCATACCAGTCGCATAATATTTCATTTATATATTGATCGTAAGGGTAACATGCTATCGAACATATTTGCTCTCTGGTGGTTGTTACAAAAGTAACCTACCACTCATGAAGGATTGTTGTGCAAACATATATAATAGTGTGGTTGTGTGCTTGTGCAACGTGTTGCACATGCACACAACCACATACCTACACATCATGTAACACACACCAATGAGAGTTACAATTATAAGAGTTACAGTTACATGAACCTGATGATTGTAATTCCTATTTAACCCTTACCATAGACCGAGTGCTAAGATGTTTATACATCAATAAATACGTAAAAACAAATTTTTAAGAATAGGTACCTTTTTAATGCATAAAGTGTTGTATGAAACATAGCGCGCTCACAGCATGCTGACTGTAGCATTAGAGGTGCAAAAAATATTGATACATACTTACCGATACATATCGATTTGTAAAAATATCAGAAAATATCGGTATTTCACCGAATTAATCTCAATCTGTATTAATATTTTGCGTATTGATACAAAAAATATTGATATTTCATACTACTGTACAGCGCTCAACAAATGTGGTTGTCTGCCATCTTTGACTAGGCACCTATCTATGTGTATAGTGCCGGACCAATATAAAGCTCTATAAGCTCTTTGTACTTTGTATTGCAAAGACATAATGACATATAAGTAGGCAACCAGCGTGTACCATTAGTGGGCACTTTTCATGAATTGATTTTCACTGATTTAGAATACAACTGATAAAGGTGATCCTTTAAATTAGTGAGGTTTTCACGAGGATTTTTATATGGTATAATCTAGCTCTTTTACACGCATAGATTTTTGCTTTTTTCATTTACATTAGAGATTGTTTTAAAAGCATGCTTTTAACAATTTTAATCACAAAAAACTGCGAAAATACAATATTTACTTGAGATTTTCTGTATTTACATCAGCTTTGAAAAATGAAGATTTTACATTCTGAGAGTTGGACTGTCCCAAACTTTTAGATTGTATAATCTCAACTGTGAACAATCAGCTTTTGCTTGTTTACATTCAGCTGTTTTACATGCTACTAATTCTAAAAAATCGATATTGTAGCTTGCAAAAAAGCTTAATGAAAACCCCTCAATTTACAAGCATAGCGTACGTGAAAGTACCCAGTTTAAAGTATATTGTGCGGTACTCTGTGGTTGCCTGTTTAGCGCCGTTATGTCTGAACAGAAATCATCGTTCTTTATACTGGTCCCCTACTATACATCATAATTGGTCGATTTATAGGCTGGTGAAAATAGATAAAACGGAAAATTTCAAAAAATTTCAAAACACTTGAAAAACAAAACTGTAAAGTCCCGTTTACATTCACATTGATCGAGTCGAAATTGAACTCCATCGATTGAAGTAGAAAAAAAAGTTTGTGGGTAAAACAAGTTGCATAGTACACGTTGAGAGGCAGTTTCGTAAAAACAAGTTTTTAAGGAAATGCCTTCCAACGTGCGTTATGCAATTTGTTTTACATGTATTACATAATTATATTATGCTACATTTCAGACGATTGAGGGCAATTTTGACTGGATCAAGGTAAATCAGCATGACTTCCAAGTATTTTTTTTTTTTTTAAATTAAAAAAATGTTTTTGAAATTAGCGTTTATTTTTTTTCACTGGACTAAAGACTCGCTCAATTTTGAAGCGAGAACGTATTATGTGAAATGAATTCTATCATAACCTTACGGGATAGGAAAAGAAACTGGGACTCACTACTCTGTATAGTCAAAGTCTGCCAAACTATTTTTTTTTCTCGAGTGAGTATGCTATCCAGTTAGCAATCTTACAGTTTAAATTCACCTCAACTGAACAAACTGCAGAACGAGAAACGAAATATGTCGACCTATTTAATACTTTTCTCAAAATGAAAAATTTTGAGACCAAGGAACACTTCCTATGCCCTACACACTCACTTGGGAGAATAGTGATATCAAATATTGATAATTTTCCATATTGATGTGAATCGATATTTTAATGAGACAATTGTATCGATATGTATCGATACATATTGATACTTTTTCCATAAATATTTCAATCAAGCTTTTCAAGTTGAATCAACAACTTTTTAAAGAAAAATACTGCTGGGTATTTAGAAACTCCTTTTGAAATGATAATTAAGTCACCTTCTATCTTAGTTTTACAAGGTAAAAAACTAAAGTGCCCAGAAAGGCACCAAAATTAAAACAACATCCCTCCCAAAAATGGTAGAATAGTGGCGGATCTATTGGTCATTTTTTAAGGGGAATAGGTACCAATAATTTCGAGGAGTTGACTTTTTTTTTTTGTTATTTGGACGATTTTTATCCGAATACTACATCACACTTCAATTTTTTCCTTTTAATTATTCGAATTGTTTTTGTTTTAGAATTTGGGGGAGAATTTCTTTATTTCCCCCTGGATCTGCCACTGTGTCAGAAAGAATCAAAAATTAAAAAAATATGATTCAATTCTAAATGAATCGAATGTTTTATACTTTCTTGATATTTTTTTCTACTGATTACGGTCTTCTAAAAACTCAAATAGTGACAACTTTCTCTACAGCTTCCACTACGGTTTATGGGATTTCATTAAATGAAGTTTGAGTAATTTAAAAATGTGTTCTCTATAAAATGACTGACGTGAAGCCATTGGGTATTGAACCTACAACTCTCACCCTTGTTCGCTTAAAAAGCAGCAGGCGTTCCATGGAGCTGCAAGTGTACTCTACCATGAGGCAGTGAATTTATACGACTACTTTCAATCGCTGCATTTGTTTCAGTGAGGATATTTGGCAGATTCGTTTAATAATAACGTCGAGCATAATCTTACAGAACAATTATTTGTTATTTTAATTCGATGACTGAGCCCGGTAACTGGTCCTTGCATTTTCGCTGGAGAAATTTATATCATAACCCACTGGATATAACGTAGCCTATTTAATTTCCTCGCCTGCTCTAAGGGTTACTTCATTTACTCGAAAATGTCGGTCCGTTTTCGATGACATTGCGGGCAAGAAAATTATTCTCTCTACCAAAGGTGAACGCGATTTTTCGTGGAATACTATAATTTGTAAAATGTCAAAACTTCATTACCGGTAAGTATATAAGAAAAGGTGATGATGTGTCAGCGAATATGATATATTTGAAATTATCCATCTGTGCTCGTGTAAATGTTGTTCAATGAAATCGTAATATTGCGTGATACAGTCTAAGAAAAAGACAACTTTTCCCTACCTAACACTTTTGGCTTTACATTTAACTGCATTTTGGGAGATGGGATACGATATTAGAGTTAAAGTAAGGTATTCAGTTCTCTCTATCTCTTTCTCACTCTCCCTCTCCCTCTCTCACTCTCTCTCCCTCTCTCTCTCTCTCTCTCTCTCTCTTTCTGTTCTATTTCGCTCTTGCACGATACATACACCAATTGAAAATCGGAATTGATTCGAAAATAGAGGAATACCTTCCCTCAGTGTCACTCTGGTGTCGTTATTTTTGGCTAATAAAACATAGCTACTATGTGATTAAAAATCATTCACCTATTCCTGTTGCCTCCTCCATTAGGGGGCGGAATGTGGAACAGTTTCCAGTTTTTCATATTTTTTTAGAATATAAGTGGAGTTACGAAATAAATAGTACAGTTCAAAAATGTTGTTTATTAAATTTTGTGTAAAAAAAGTTGTTACTTATGTGTCATAATATTTCACTGGGTGTTTTGGTGGCTATACAATCTCAGAATACTGCCGCTTTTTCTCTCTTCTTCGCTGTTCTATAGTTGGATAGTATGTAAAATATCTCTTGCAGTATTGTTTTCTGTGGTCACCGAGGCCACAGTCTGTTGGTTGATTTCTGTTTAATACTACAATAATAAAGGCACGAAGTTGTTCGCTATCGAATTCTTGAAATTTTGATTGTTTTTTTTTTTGTTTTTTTTTTCAGTAAATTAAAAGTATTTAAAGTCTGCCACCGATCAATAATTATTAAAAACTTTCCAATAATCAAAAAGAAAAGATAATTTTTTGGTAAAAATGTAAAAACTAAAAATTGAAAAATTTTTGCATAAGTACGGAAAATTTGAACATACGAAATTTTCGAATTAAATTGTTTGTTATGCGAAAAAGGCAAAGCTCGAAAGTCTTTGGTAATTTTTGGACAAAATTTAAAAAATCAAAATATTCCAAACAAAAAAATTACTGTCACCGAAACCAAAATGTGATGAATCAGAACCTGGATGTTCCAATTGGAATTCCAAAAAATCAGAGTCTGGTAAAAATCTATGAGTGCTGTTAAAACCTCTTCCTTCCAGTAGAAAAGATCCATCTTGGTGATTTCCAGATTTCTTTGGTGCCATTTAGTGAATGCATACGAAGTCAGTTCTGGTAAAAATAAGTAGGGGCAAGTGTTGTAAGTTGACATAATCTAGCTATTTAGGAATACAGTTGCACTATCTATCCTCCATTTGGGTAGTTAATATGTCTTTACATGATAGTACATTGTCGATATAATTGAACTCTCTATGCATATTTCTCTTATCAGAAATCCCGAAAATGTGTTTTTGGAATGTCAAAGTTTAAGGTAAGTTAAATTGGTATTAATTCGAAGTGGTATTCATGACAAACATAAATACATATAATACAGGTGAAAATCAAATGAATTTTTGCCAGTATTGTTCATTATAGAAAAAAAACACGTCATGTTGTAAAATGACACAAAATCAGTGTTGTAAGTTGACACAAAAAAATTTCAACAAATATTTATAATTTCAGATGGAGAAACGACGTTGCTGTGTTTGGAAAACCCAAAATGGTTGTACTCAGCTGAAAAAATGAATACAGTGGTAGATTTAGTGTTGAAGAATGGACACAGCATCAGATCAGCAGCACAAATTCATGATTTGAATCATAAGACTTTGGGAAGGCAAATATTTTCATTTTTTGGATGATTTATTACCTTAAATTCTATATTCTGAATCTGATTTGGCTTTAGTTCTATAGGCTACTGTAATTTGAAATTTAGTTGCTTATTTGTTTTGTGTCTAGACCAGAAAGTGACCTACTTTGCTGTGTACAACCTATGAAAAGAAGTGGAACAACAGCACGTCAGAATTGAATTTTTACTTTCAATTTTAAAAGGGAAATTCAAAATTTATATTGATTTGTTTACATACCTACCTATCTGATTTTTGTTTTTTTATTTTTATTTTTTTGAATTCTGAATTTTTTAATTTTTTAATCTTTGACATGCTGTTTAGGCTAAGTGGTTTTGAATACAAAATATATTTTTACCGATTACTTTTATATTATTTCTATTTCAACTCACACTCTCATCTCCTCATGTTTCAACTTACACTCCTCTTGTGTCAACTTATAATACCGTCTGTGTCAACTTACAATACTAAAGTTGTAAGTTGACACAAAAATATGTCTTCAAATAAACAACCATAATGTTTGATAGAAACCCCCTAGGGAAATGGTTTTCTTGCTAAATTATGAATCAAGGTTCACTCTTTTAAACTATGAAAAAAAATTTGTAAAAAAACAATAATTGATCATTCTGTGGGGAAAAGTGTGTTTTTTGTGTCAACTTACAACCCTCGCCCCTAACTAATATTTTAATTTTTGCTTCTTAATTTCTAATTTCATAAGCTGTTTATCTATGTAAGAGTCGTTACAACAAAATAATTTTGGTATTAAATTAATGGTTTACAAAATTATAGTTTCTTTTTAAAATTTTCTAAAAGTATTAATATCATGAGTTGAGTCATGAAGTAAGATGAGTGAGTATTAACATGGGGTGACAAAGGTATGAGAATGAGATAGTATAAATATAATTTGAAAATTGATTTTAAAGATGATGACTGGTAGGTTTAATTGTGGGAGTTTTCACCTGAGTTCTGGACACCTGGCTTATCCGGACACTTCAGAATGTTTATTTTTTCTGTTTAAATTTTTTGGTAAAAATTTGAAGTCAAGTATGACGGGTATTGACTTTCACGGAGGCGAATTATTTTTCAATGAAGTTACCCGCATTGAGATACCTCAAGTTGAAACAGTCTTATTCCAGACAGGTTTTCTCATTCTTTTCCTGGATTTGAATGTCACACAAATTATGGATTATTTTGTTTTTTATTTATTTACTTTTTTTATTTTAGTTTTTTCGTAATTTACTACACTATTTTGAAGTACTTTCGTTTTCTTAACTTTTGTTTCATTTCTATGGCTAAGTGAACCAGTGATAACAATTTAACGACGAAAACTGACAATAGGGAGCTGAGAATGTGGGAGGAAAAAAAGTTTTTTGATTTTGTTGGATTACCTTGTATTAAGGAAATCGTTTACAGAACACACTTTCCGTGGTAAATACCTTTTATCTGTTGTTTTCGACAAGAAACGTAGAGGAAAAGGTGAAAGAGAGAGAGAGAGAGAGAGAGAGAGAGAGAGAGAGAGAGAGAGAGAGAGAGAGAGAGAGAGAGAGTGAGAGGGAGAAAAAAGAAATCTACTTGATTGAATGCATCTGTTGGTTTTCCCTTAAGAAAGATGAGCGAATCTCACCCCCGTTTACACTGCCATTCTGAAAAGATTATTGTCAAATATTTGCTTCGTTAGATTTCCATTTGTTCATTTTGCTGCAGAAAAGAAAAAAGGAATAAAATAAAATAAAAAGAAGGAGAGAACACTTTTCGGCGAAAACGAATACAATCGTCATTTTAGCGTTATGGCAAGCTAAATGGAGAAAAAAAAAATGAGAACAAATTTCTCACTGTGTTTTCACCGAAGGTTTTACATTATTTTTAGAAATTTTGATTAAAAGTCCGACGCTGAGTGGGCTGCAATGGTAATTGTCCGTAGATAATGCATTTTAGAGTATTTAATGGATGTAGTTGCAGAAATGTCGAGTTCTGTCATTCGACTCGAGTTCAGTCTAAGTACTGAGACAAGAGCGAATAAAATTTTGATATGTGACCGAATAAGATGATGATAATTCGTGAATTCGATGTGGAGGGGATTGACAAGTTCCAAGTGATGAAGTCCCGAAATAATCACTCAGCTCGTTTATTCGAGATTTATTGTTGTTTTGTGTAAGGTTTCAGTCGTTGAATCGAAAAGTGGTAAGTGCCAACATTATGGAGTGTTATATCGACATTCGTAAATGTACTTACCTACGTTGCGGCCTTGCCATGTTGTTGTACACGATGCTTGGCTAAAGTTAAACTTTAAGTTTTTCACGATATTACCTGCATCAGTTGTATCATAGCTGAACGTTTCAGTTCATATATTTTATGCCAACACAAACGTCTGGGATTGTGAATGCCGAAGTTTTCGTAATTATATATTTTCTTTGGGAATTTTACAGTTTCATTTTTCTTTTTTTCTTCTCATAAAAATTGTTATACGACTTTTGTTCTTCCGCAATAAACGATTCGTTCAGATTAAGTGTAACGATTCAGTTGTAGAAGTGTTAGAACAGAAAAATATTTATTCAGCGCCCTTTTGAAAGCTATACTTTTTTCTTGTCATCTACCCTTTCGTTTCTCTTTTTCAAATATAATAAAGCTAAATCGAATTTATAACCAAAATCGATACACTCATTCATTGTGAATATATTCTTTCTTGCCACTGTTTGTATTCGTTTTGAAACACTATTTTGTCAAACATTTATAATCATTATACGGTTTTTACAATCGTCTTCGAAGAAATATAAAGCGATTTATGTAAAATATTCTCATAGAGAAAAACGAATTTTTAACATCATTCAACAAATTGCGTCTTAGTTTTGATAATTTTTTTCGTTCATTCCGACCGTTATAACGCGTTGAAATGGCATTTTCTTACGAAATGTCCTAAATTTATTATTTATATATTTCTTTTTTCCATCTCATTCTCGGCTCCATTTTTGTTTTTTTTTTTGTTTTTTTTTTTTTAATTCGAGTGGGACGAGAGTCTCGTTTCTTCTTTTTCTATGGGATTTTGCATTTTTATTAATTCGTATTCTGAAAATATTGCGAAACAAATAAAAAAATAAAAAGTATTCGCATCTTCAAGGTGGTATATGAGTTTTAGAGTTCGGAAAATCAGTCAAGAATTTTCAGTGAGTCAGCTGACGAAAGACCTCTAATTTTCAATTATTTAATACAAAAAACGTATATAATTGTACATATGTTACGTACAAGGTCCAAAATTGTACCATCCTAGGAAGGTACAGATATTTTCGTACAATCCGAAGATGGTACAAGTTTTCTTGTACAGCCTTATTGTTCACAGTTAGTCAGTTTTCTAGCCAATGGCAAGCTATTTGAAGTACCATTCTATTAACAATTGTAGTCACTACGTCATTTTAGTTATTTAAAGTCAACATTAAACATGGCGGATAGTTCTATAAGAATCTAAACCAGAATTTCGCATGGTCATGTACAAAGTTGAAGTCGACTTTAAAAGTTTAAAACAGCGTAGTGACTTTAACTGTGACCAGAATAGTGCCCCAAGTAGTTAGTAGTAGCATAAAAATTAGCCATGTGTGAACAAGGCTTATCATTCTGGAAAAATACAGACGTTTTGTAAAATGTTGTATTTATGATCAACTTTGCATAAGATTAGTTGTAAGTACCATGTCCGAACTGATAATTTTCCATAACAATTCCTGCAGAAGATAGGTAGCATTTATTTTTTTAGCTCTTTCTGGTTATGGTAAGTATAGTGATTAGAGAAGACAGGTAATAAAGAAAATTTTTTGTTACCATTTGACTCTTTAGTTTTTTTTAAAGTTTTTTTTTCAGCCTCTTATTTGATTTTGTAAAGTGTGGCACTTGAACTTAGAAGTTGTGAGTTTTCACTTCTCAGAACTGAGGCTGAAACTATAAAGTAGAATTGATAGCAAACTTACAAATAGAGTAGGTTCAGGACTTAAAATTCTCAATGGAAACTTTGGAATCTAATAAAATTAAAGCTTTCAGTGGCCTGAGTTTTTACTTCTCTGAACTGACACTGCCATAAAAATCATTAAATAGAACTGAAAATCAAATTTTAAAAGAACAGATTCAGAACTGAAACTATCGAACTCAATTAAAGCTCTTAAAATAGAGCTTTCAAAATGAATCTTGGCAGAAACCATCTAGGGATAAGCATTTACATAACATAAAAATTGTTTGAAAATCAGTCAAGTGGGAAGGGCGTGATGCTGCGATGAAAAAAAAAAGCAACTTCAGTTAATAATATGAAAATGTGTATAATAAAATAGATTAATTAATAGAAAAAAACAATGTATATTGATTAATTCGGACTTGGTATAAAATGCCTTGTACCATCTTAGGATGGTACAATTTCGTACTTGTTACATAACTTATTAAATATTATCATATACTTATTTAGTACCTAGGTACAAATAGGTACAGGTTACTTGAATATACAAAATTATTGGGGAAGGGGTGCCCAAAAAAAAAAACAAATTGTAGCCTATGATTACAACGTCCCTTGTGGATGTTACTCCCCGATGGTACTTTGGTAGCTTTTATAAAATATACTGACTATACTCGACTCAGAAAAACTGGCCAACATGCTATTGTCATAATTCGTTTTCATTATGAATTAATCACAACACCGTACCCCTTTCAATTTTAATAATTATAAGCTTATGATTAGCACATTATTTTGTCTATTTACTCAATACCATCAACAGTTGTACCATAAAGATTAAGATCTTCTCTTCAAACAATTAATTCATGGTACAACAATGTATGTAATTGTTGAATTGATATTGAATTGAATATATAGTTATATGTGATAAAAGTGTATAAAGTAGATGATTTTGATCCGAGTGTGATATTTGCAGCATAAGTCGAAGGTAAGTAATTCAAAACACACGAGTATCAATCACCTACTACATACAAATGTGTCGCACACTATTTTTTGCAACACTCCTTCACCCTAAAAAAAAATTGAAATAAAGTTTTTGCAAATGGGAAATATAATCCCAAATTCCCCCTAAATTTTTAATCAAACTTCGTGGCTTAGTGGTTATGTTGCTGGCTCTCTAACGTCGATGATATCAGAGGTTCGAATTTCCGCTGAGGAGAAATTTTTACCAAAAAAAAAAAAAATTTAGATAAAATGGCAGTGAAGGTTATGTCCAGTGAGTATAGGACCAGTGTATAAAGTGACGTATGCGCCTAAGATGATGTATAAAGCAAAGACCGATTTATAAAGTAAAGAATTTATACATCTGTCCTAAATGGTTCTAAAGTCGCCTGCTATATACATCGTCAAGGTACGTGTAAAAATGTTGTTCATTAGCAGGTGTTTGCAAAAAATAATAATTTTTTTAAAAAATTAGAACCGACTTTTAAAAAAACAAAATAAAACGTGTGGTAAAAATATGAAAATAATTCTTTTAAAATTTTTCTAGTGAGATCGAGGTCTAGGTACTGAAATTATTGAAGTTGGCACTCTTTTCCTTTATCGTGCCGGCTTTATATGTCAATTCTTTCCAATTTCACAACAAAACTTTTTAATTATCGTGGACTTCAATAATTCCAATCCCTAGATGTAGATTTTGCCGAAGAAATTTTAAAAGAATTATCTTTCTCTTTTTAGTGAATTTTTAATTGTTTTTTTTTTTTGAAATTGGTTCTATTTTTTGAAAAAAATTATTTATTTACCATAATATTTTTTCGTTTCATTTTGATTCCAGTACCTAGTTTTTACTAGATAAATTAAAAAAAGTTTTTTTCATCTTTTTAGAGTATTTTTATTGTATTTTTTTTTTTATAATAAATGTTTTCAATGATTTTTCATTTCCAGCATTAGCGGTAATATTATATTAAAACTAACGGTTTTTGATAACTCAAAAATTATCTCATCGGTTTAAAAAAAATTCAATGGGACCATCGTGGGATCATCTTCCATCATTTAAAACAAGTTCATCAAAATCGGTGTTTAGGTTGCGAAGTTATGCTGGAACAAACATGCAAAAAAACAACATATTTATGGGGATCGAATTGATAACCACCCTCTTGTTCTGAAGTCGGTCAGTGAAACAATCCGTCAATCATCGAATGGAGAACGTTAATGTTAAACGTACTTACGACGATCCAGCAAAATATTGTACATTTTTTGGCCTCACAGAAGACTCGACGACAGAAAATACCCACAAAGCTCATGAAATTAAAAAAAAAAAAACTGTTTTTTCATTCCATCCGAAGGCATTCGAACGTGTAGCCTTAAAATTATTTTTCCACTTGATAAATTCACTTTTGTTTCATTATCTTTCGTCTTCTCCATCGGATTAAGTTAGATACAGATCGATATTTTTCGTACAGTTCACGTGTTTCGACCGTGAACATTTTTATTGCACGAGCCAACCAATCAACGATATCAAATCTAAAACGAGAACAAAGAAATGAGGACGAAGAGAAAAAACTGCTATACCAAGAAAATAATAATAATGGGAAAAAAAAATAGAAAAAAGAAAGGAGAAAAACTGCGAAAAAAGAACATACATTGTGTAGCCGTATTTCTATCGGGCGAGTAAAAAAAAAAAAAGAAAAAAGAAAAAAGAAAAGAAAATTCGAAAAAAAAAAATCAATTTAGAGCATGATCTATCTAGTTAATAACTAAATGAAATATCTTCTAACCTATTCTTCGTTACCTTTTTTTTTTTTTTTTCTTTCTTTCTCTCCACCCTCGACCGTCCGCCCTTTTCCTATCGTCGAATATCTATCACGTTAACATCCTCCCGCTGTCGCCCGGTGCTTTTCTCCAAATGACAGTCCATCGCGATATCCTCCGCAGTCAACGACAGATAAAAGGAAACGATTTCCAACTTATTTCAAGAAAAAATGTGTTCAGGCGAGTGTAAGTATCTTGTTTATTTCTTCTTTTCTACAAAATTCAATATCGGTTACAGCTAGGTTTTCCCTTCGAACGGGAAATGTCAGTGGTATATTTGCTTCAGCTGCTGCAACTTTCTCTATCTGTCTGTCTGTCTTACTTTTTTTTTGCGCCCCCCAATCTCTCTCTTCTCTTCTCACTGTGTCTCGCTCTCTCCTCCCAAAAACTCAACCATTTTTTCGATTTCGATTCTTCTTGGATTCCATTTTTTTTTTTTTTCTCTACACTACCAAAGTATCATTCTACTATCTGTTTTTCTTCATTTGCATCGGAATGAAGAAGAGCAAAAAATCACAATCGGCTTTGTCGGTGCAGAGGAAGTGGTGATAAAAAATTTCTTCGATTTTCTCTTACCCTACTTCACTTCTGATACTGGGTAATGATGGTTTTAGACGTTGTAATGATAGGCCTATAGATTTCAAGAACGACGAAAATACGCGAATATTTCTCCATTCAGATCACTGTTATTTCTTACATTTTCTTGACATGGCAATGGTAAACGTTTTAATGTAGGCCTAACCTACTACTTAGCAGCGTACTTACCTTTCCAAGCTTTAGTATTTTTGCATTGTTACAACTTGCTGGCCTTCCTATTGTGGTATACCAGGGGGGCATTTTGGCGATCTCCTCACAGTCCTTACAAGTTTTTATAGTCCAAGATTTCACAAGACCACGGATCTCAGCAAACACACTCGTATAGAACAGTGGCCATAAAATTACCACTGCCCAACCGAATAACTCTGCCTGGTGTCCTTGGACTCACATTTATACCATGTGCAGGCAATTTTAATATGCCTTTTTCACCATGGACTCCTATTTTATTCCATGGTAAAACTCACCTAATTAGGATTCAACCAGGAACCATTTTAGAACACCGCCAAATTTTAACCATTGCCCAATAGAAAAATCAACACATCATTGTACAAAAACACATGTTATGTACTACAGAAAAAATATACATTTAGGAAATTAAAAACAAAATACATGTTGTTTCAGTTGCAATGGCAAACAGAGATGTGAACAGACAGAATGAAAAAATAAGTCAAAGTTGGTGTACAAAAATTATCTGTCCGCTAAAATGAAAAAAGTGGTGGTAATAAAGACTGGTTTACAAAACATACAGAGTCTTATTATCTAATTCCACGGATGATCTTTTATTAGGAGAGGGAAGAAGGAAGAAGGAAAGAATATGTTGAAAGTGCTAGAATAAGTTTTGAAGTCTGGGAAAAACGTATGTGAGAAAAATGAAGAATGGAGAAACGTTGAAAAATGAAAAGAATTCCGTTTTCAACAAGAGGGAATGTCCGTGGAAGATAAAAGGAGTCGGGTTTTTTGTTTGTGGAATAAATTCATGTTCAAGAAATTACAAGTTTTATAAAGAGTAAGGCGCGTTGCATACAAAAGTATTTACGGCAAAATTTTAGAAAATAAATTTTTAAATAAAGTGGAATAGGCCAAATGTGTCACAATTCGCTGTTATAGGAACAAATTAGTCAAATGAAGAACAGATTAAGAAATCTTAAATACATTAAGTAAGCCAGAAATTTTTGGCTGCAAGTAACTTTGGACACTTTTCAAGAATGACTGGGTAAGTACCAGTACAGTGGAAACACATCAGATTTCTCAGTATGGAGTATAGCTGTGGTCTTGATAACATTGCCTTATAAAGATGAAGAAATAAAAAAAAATATGTAGGAGCTGATAAAAATGTATTTACAGCTTCAAGGTGGGGCAGCACTGCCAACTTTTTGGATTTTCACGAGAATTTTTTCATTTAAATCGCATGTACGTGTGCTAATAAACCAGCACAAGTTGGCAGTGCTGAGGCGGGGAAAAGCTGGGAGGCATAAAAACCCCACCCTGTGTGCAATTATTTTTCACACACTTCATTATTAATGAACATAATAATTAATTAATATACAATTCACTTTCAAGACTCTGTATCACACATATACACAAGTAACTATAAATTGGTATTACATCATCCTGGTAACAATGACCAATAACAGTGTTACTTGAAGGAGGAGTCAAATATTGATTATAAACATAATCAACAGTTATGCTATCTGGATGTCTAATTCGCATACTAAGTCTTTTTAGTTAATTAATTTTTCATTGATATACTTATGTTACAAAAGAGTTTAAATTTACTAATCCATATTTCAATAGCCTGTGATTTCACCCTATCTGTAGCTACACACTGGCTAGTGTGGAAGTTACATACAACGAGTTCATAAAGATACCTCATTTCAAAGTAGATGCTATAAATTATACTGCTTGAGAAGCAAAAAGTCGGACATTGTTGTAAAAACTACGAAAATAATATATTATGTTTTTGATTGTGAAAATGGGGGGAATTTCGTTAATTGCCTTAATGAAAGGTGCCAGAAGTTTAATCGTTTAACTTAGGTACTGCGAAATAAAGAAACATTGGGTTGCTAAGTGTTTTGGACTCTTTCCCACCAGGTTTACTATTCTTCCAACTAAATGTAAAATGTAAGCAAATTTTCAGTACTTGGGTAGTTCTCTGAATAAGTCCATTTAAGAATTATTATCTCTAAAACACTTTCTAGGCATTTTTTGGTTGAAATTTATTGATATACATTACATAATCCATTTAGTTCGTAACATTTTGCCAACAGGAGCCCAACTGGAGGATGAACTATAGTATCTTGAAAATTTTTCATATCCATGAAAAAATACAAACTGTTGTCCATGAAAAGCAAATTATGATGATGTGTTTGAACAACAAAATTTTAACAAATAATTAAAATATAATTATTTGGTAGATTTCCTTTCAAAACACTAAATTTTGCAGCCTAAAAAATTCAAAAGGGTGAGCTACAGCCTTTTGAAAATTGTTTTGTTCACTACAAAGGACAAAGTAAAATTATGACGTTATTACAGATTGCCAAATTCAGATAAAAGACAGTAAAAATCTAGACTATTTATAATTTCCCTTTACAAACACTAAATTATATTTTATGCTTTGGTTAAGAAACTAAGAAGTACTAGAGACTAATTCTTTTGTTGAATTTTTACATTGCTAATATTCATCCACGAGGACGAACAAAACTCCCTTACTACTCCTGCCATTAAAGATGGCGTTTTGATTTAACTTCAAATGTTGTATTTCAATAATCTAAATTTTAATTTTCCAATGCGAAATTTTACATTGTACCTACTGTGACGATGAGAAACAGAATAAAAATTTACGATAAGGAACGAAAAAACTTAGGAGCCAGTTTTTATCGAAAATGTGACAAGAAGAGGAAGTTAAAATTATTATCGTAACTTTGTAGGTACTACTAGTATTCTAAATAATTTTTACTTTAATCATTTTCTACTAACATGTAATAGAAATAAGTATAAAAAATACTTAGGAAGGTTGAAATCATGAAATTATTTCTTTTTCAGTAGGTTGTGGAAGATTTTTCTTGGTTGCTTTTTGTAGATCAGGTTATTCCCTGCATAACTAAAACAAAAAAAATTGCTCTAACATTTACCACTGCTGAAATACAATAATGCCCTGCAAAAGAATATCGGCTGTTTCTAAGAATCATCCTCTTAGTTACATTGTTATTTTCAAGGCTGATCAGAGAAAAAACGAATTTCTTAAAATTACTTGAAATTAATCTGAAATTTTACAACTTCTGCTGCAATTATATCTACAGACTTTTTGGATAGCTCTGTTTAATCGAAAGACGCTACAGTGATACAGTTAAAGGTGTGACATTGCAAATTGATCGACTCATGATCTAACAAACAACAATGATGATTGTAATTCCAGCCATAGTGTCTGTAGTGATTTCATGAAATTCAGCCACCTTCCTCACTCCATTAGCATAATATTTTGTACATGGTTGTATATTAATACACACTCATATAGGGATAACTCACTATCAATTCAACTCCGTTTGTTGTAGCAACCAAACCAGAATTTATAGGGATAGAGGTAATGTTGTACCCCATTATAATCACTCACATTTTCAGACATTGGTCTTCACAGCTTGCCTGCTCTCAAACTCAGCCTCTTGAATGTGGGGTGAACAGACTACCAATTGTCTGGTGGGCAAATTCTCAAATCATATATGAAAATGCCTCGAGTAAAATGTGAGAAAGAACAAAAATTTGTAAGTTTTTTGAGGAACAAAACATGATACTGGAAGTGTTTGTAGGCTGACTACTTCTTCATATACTCCTGGAATCAGCAAATTGCACTTTGTTGGTTGGTTCGATTGATCATTTCAAATAATTGTGTTCTAGCAATCATTCAGGTTGCCTTATTGAAAAAAAGTGAATACATACAGGAAGTCTGTCAACTGGATTCATCCATCTTTCCTCATATTACGTCTGTGGAACCATATCTACTGTAATTTGGGCTTTCCAAAAATGAGTGAAAACATGAAATTTTTGTCATAAAGCGAGGAAGAGTATGTTCTTTCGGCTGTTTCCAGTTGCATCCTCAAACAAACTGACAAAAAGTACTCGAGAGAATAAAAAGATTAAAGACTTCTACCTGTTTAAGCTTTTTTTTTCTGTAGTATTGATTGCAGCACATCTGTCATCAAAGGTACATGTGAAAAAATACTAAAATGTAACATTTATCCAAAAAAATTACATGATAAAGGGGTTTGAACACGGTATCTAATTACTGAACCATTCTCAATATGAATATAAAGGTCTAACAAGAATTTGTAATTTTACAGTTAATTGTATATTTTTTTTATCAGTTCGGGTAGATTCTTAAAAATGTAAAAGTTTTAGTATCATCATCACTTTCACAAACTGAAATTATTTTAGGTTAATTTTTATTGTGTTTAAATATTTTAAATTGATTTGACCATGAATTTTATTCAAGTTACCATCTTGATTCATCTATGTACTTCAAGCAAATAACGATGATGAAGAAAATATCAAACTTTACCTAGAAGATACTGGAGATCAGAATGATTTTGAAATTGAGATCTGATGCTCTTATCTCAACAATAAGAAGTAGAATTTTGACTTTCCATTCAACTTTCAGTCATTGCATCAAGTTATATAAGTTAGAAAGAATCAAAGAAAAAAAAAAGTTTAAGTTAAAAAGGAGTTTTTAAAAGATAAGCTTTTATTATATTTTTTTGGCTTTAGCTTCATACAAAATAAACATATTTTGTTGCGGAAGGTTGGCTGCAGTATTGGTATATTTTTAAATCGCAGTAGTGAATGGAATAAAAGCTTATAATAAAATAACGAAATCACTGATGAGTGAATAAATAAAAATCGAATACACTGATATTAAAAATGAATTAAATTCAGGAACAAGTTAGAAATGAAACTGATAAGAGCAACTAGACTACTAAACAAAAAAAAAGTCTAACCAATCTGTAAAATTTCATTTTCTCTCGATCAACTGCAATATTATAGTGAAATTGGGATATTTGTAATTTTTATAAGTGAGGCTCAAACATAATTCTGTATAGAATTTGCACTCGCGCAAATAATTTTTTGTAATTTTTGTGTAAATTTTAGTATACCTGTATAGAATTTGTACAGTTAATTAGGTGATCAAATACGCCTATTATAGTGTATTTATTCGTGACGTTATTTCTCAAAAAACGCACAATTTTAAGGCGAGTAACTATGCAAACGTGCATTTTTCCATTGTCTTGAATAGACAGCTGCACGGAATTCAGGAGGTAACTATGCAAAATTGAATTCCTAGAGAAACAGTGAATACTCTATAGGTTTTTACGACTGCGTCAGAAGGAGGTATTGTGTTTGACTCTGTTCCTGGCAATCTAAATTTTGTACCACTCTACAGCATTCAATATTCATCTTAAAAATATGAAATAGGTCTCAAAAAATTCGTATTTACAAGGCGAGTAACACTGGCCAAAAAATATTGAAAAATTCCCCATACCATACCCAAAATTTTCATTCAAAATTTGGGGATTTTTTCAACACAAAAAGCAACATAACCAATCACAATCCAAGATTCAATATATAAGGAAATAACGCATGCTGATTAGGTCTCCCAAAAGTTCTTATAGTTATATAAATATTTGAAATGTCACCACTTCTCCCAGTAATATATTAGTACCAGTAGATGTATTATGTAGGATTAATTCATTTAAAGTCTGCTGATATCTTCTTAATAATAGTTATAATGAAAAATAGTATCACGAAGGCATATGTTGGAAAACAAACTGTGATTGGCTCATTTAAAGTCCGTTGATATATCAGCTTCAAAATAATAATTATAAGAAAAAGTGAAAATACCATATTTCCAGAATTCTCTTAAATCAACCAATCAGGAAAGAGTACTGAAAAATGAACTGTGATTGGCTCATTTAAAGTCAGTTGATATATCTGCTTCAAAATAATATTTATAAGGAAAAATAAAAATACTGAAAAAAAAAAGTATATACCCCTTTTTTCACATTCTCTTTATTAACATTTTATAGTTAAAATCAATTTTAAAGATCTAATTAGTTTTCTTAATATTTGATTAAAAGATTGAAATTTACTCATTGACCAATTCCAAAATTTAAAAAAAACTAAAAATTCCCTATTGACCAATAAGATTAATTAAGAAAAAACAATAGGCTGGAAATGAAATTTGCTCTTACGTAAATATTGTAACATGACCAAGCACCGGTTACTTGAATTTTTTGTATTAGGTATTTCATCGTTATCAGAAACTATAAAGGTAAAAAAGAATTGTGGAGGATTGAAGTGACGAGAGAATTATGGGCAGATATTAAAGATTCGCGCTGAAAAATATTTGCAGCATAAAAATTGAGAAATAATTAAATCTTTGAAAAAAAAATGAAACCAACTGCATTTAGGAACATAAAACATAATAGAACTAAAATGTTGAAAACAAGTTTTCTAGGTTTTGTAATAGTAATTTTTTATAAAATTGATTTACAACTAACGCAGTTGCTGGCACAAACATCTTTTAAGTTACATACATACATACATACATACATATATATGTGTGTATATATATAAAATGCAAAATTTTTAATTTTATTACATATTTCTCTGTTGCAATTTGTGGTAAATTTAACATAGATTTGACAATATTTTAATACACAGCATTATTACATCTATTTAAAACATTGGGGTACCAATCATTAAGAATGTTTAAATTACTTATATACCTAATGTGTTGAAAACTCTCCACTCACCTATTGATTTCAATCTAGTATTGATCTTCATATCAATATCAAAAGCTATTTGTGCCAGCGACTGCTTAGTTGTAAATCAATTTTATAAAAAATTACTATTACAAAACCTAGAAAACTTGTCTTCAACATTTTAGTTCTATTATGTTTTATGTTCCTAAACGCAGTGGTTTTATTTTTTTTTCAAAGATTTAATTATTCAGGTCGTGTCCTTTAGGGCGTTGAAAATGATAAATTTGGAAGTTTCTCCGTGGCTTTACGTCTTAAGACAAGACATAACTGTGAAAATTACAAAATCGAGAATCTGTAACTTGTAAAAAAAAAAAACAGATTCGCTCAAACACACCTAATAATAGAAATAAAAAATATTCTTTCACGAAGATCCTTCTCTTTTAGTCATTTGCTCGAAAATCACAGCTGCATGGTGTAGCATTGCAATTTATTACAGTACCTACATTCGCCATATTGTGATCTTAATACAGCATTATGGTAGCCTACTGAAATTCTGCATGTTTAATTTGACATGGCAGAGCACATTATATGTACCTTCGTTAACATGAGATTATTATTGCTACTGCATGGTTCTTGTCGAGGCACTGCTGGATGTTATCGCGTCAACGCGGAAGCAGCTTATAAGTATTCCTTCCGAAGATTTCCTCGAATTTTCGAGTACATTTGCATAGTAAATTCGACTTTCAAAAACTATTTTGCATATACATCCCCTTTCTTTACAATCAACATTACAAAATTTCTACATTCCACATGTCGTACATTACAACATCTACTTCACTTTGCAGTAACTCGCATTTTATTTCCTCTACAATTCAATGCAATGGTTTTTGCATTGAATAAGTCGGCTGCACAGTTTTGTTAAAAAAAAAAAAAGGATTCAGATAAAATTTAAGCGATAAAGAAAGTGGCGGTGTAACAGAAAAACTTTTTCTTACTACCTAATGTATAAAATTCTTGCAGGTACGATTAAAATACTAATAGGTGAATAAAAGATTACGTCATTTCACAAACACTAAGCCTTTACGCGAGAGAGAGGAGTTAAAGGGAAATGTTTTTTTCAAGTTTCACCGAAGAAAAAGCCACAAAGGTTTCGTTTATAGTTTACCAATATTGATTCTTTATAAAACCACAGATTTTTTATAGGTTTTAAAAAATAAAAAATAAAAATTGCATTCTCGTAACTATAAGCCATTAATTAGAACTTTGGGCAGGACTGGAACCTCGATAGTTTTTCATGTCTTTTCAATAGTGTAGCTCATATTTATAAATAAATATAATTATAGGTAAATTATCGTTAATACGATAACTTCATTAGAAGGGACTATAATTCACTAGGAAAATTCTATGTCTATGAGACGCATAATATAGTCAATAGGGTGACGTGACATTTTGTGATATTATTTTAAAATAAATTATTTCCTGTTATATATGATAGAGAGTGCTATTTTCCTTCAACAAAGTGAAAATTTGTCGTCGAGATGGGTTCTGTGGTGTAGAGAAATCTTAATTAGTTTTGGTTGAATTAGTTTATATTTTGTTCCAGAATTATTGGCAATATTGTGATATTATTTAAGTACCTAGGTTTTGCAGGAGAATCTGATAACTAATTTCCTTCTCGTGAAAGAACATACAATTGGGACATAGCAAGTTTTATTGTTCTATGGCACAAAGAAACTTTTGGCCATATAAGCTCCAATTCATGTATATATGTACCTACTTACTGTGGTATGTCAACGGGGATGGACACAACTGAATCCCCAATGCAGAAAGTATCTAAAAGTCAAATTCACAAATAACATACTTCGGTAAAAACACTTACACACTGCCTGACCTGTACAGGCTGCTAGGTGTCCATTGGAATCGAATTCATACCATGTATGGATAATATTTTTATACCCATAAAACTCGGATTTAGCTATTTTCCATGGAAACATTTACTTTGTCCAAAAACAAACTAAGCCAAAGAAAAAACTTCCGCATTCAGCCAATTGCCCACGTGAAAATTCAACATATCGTAGCAAAAAACAATCATATTTAATAAAAAAAATTCACGTTCAATAAATGAGATAACAGAATAATGTTCCACAAGACTACAAACAAGGTACAATGATGAGTGATCCGACAGCAAAATTATGTAATTATTGAATTTGGTAGGAAAAATTAGACTGTCCGTTCAGATGAAAAAAGAGAGGGTAACTGAAACTGGTTATTAAGGTATATTTAATGTTCTATTTAATAATTATATGGACGTCGTCTTTGCAGGGAAAAGTGAGAAAATACCAGTAAACTCAAAGTTCTGTGGAAGAGACACCGGAAAAAGGAAAAGAATATGACAAGAAGTGCAAGAAGAAAACAAAAAGAACTCAGTTTTCTATGATGGGAAGGGTCTCCATCTCTGTGATAGTGAAAAGAGGTTCAGTTACTTCCTCAAATCCAGAGCTTCTCATTTATTCAAAATTCATTATATTTGTATGAACTACTTCTGGGGTCTTGAGGCTATAAAATCTGCTATTTGAATTTTAATAATATTATTATTATTACGAAAATTGATTGTTTTTCAATTGTATTACTTGACTTGTCTCATGAATTTGCTAATTTTAGATAGCCTTTACATCATCCTCAACTTTCTCAAGATCCAATGTTTTATGCTTTTAGGCAGTTTCAATTATGGAAATTATTTTCAAAAATCAACAGTATTTTTAGTATGTTCCATGGTAGTGCCGAAAATTCACACCATGATACACTAGGTTCACCTTTTTACTAAAAATTAACATTATAATTATTTAATCTAAATGTTTTTGAGTGTTAGTAACTCTGAGTAAGTAATTACTGACTATTAAACTTCTTTGAAATACATTTGCAAATTTGAATGTTCAATTTTTCTCCTATTGGTTGCAATTTTTGTAAGTTTTCAACATTCAACACACAAAATTTTGATAAATATTACAATAACTTTTGAACAATAAACTGGATTATGTTAGTAGACAAATGAAATATTACCAAGGCTCTTTAACAGTAAATATGCACTTGATGGCGTTAAGAGATGAGTCGCTATCTTGTGTTATGCGGTTTTTCATGAATTTTACATTGTTCGTTATTACTATATATATATAATAACACAAAATGGCGGTTTATCTCTTCCCTCATGCGTATATCTGCTAGTAAAGGTGTGTTACATAATACTATGGGACTATTTTGTCCAAAAATTAAAAGGAAATCAGTTTTGTCTACGGTACCTATTCTTGTTCCATGGTACCTCGGTTTAACTTACATAACCTATAATTAATACGTTTACCCTAATTGTTCAAGAACAAACTTGGAAATTGACAGTTACTGAGAATCACCATGACTGACAGGGTACCTATATTTTCAGTTTTGAGTAATTGAAGTGATAGAATAAGAGAATCTCATGAGTAAAATATTTACCTCACTGCTTCGTGGTATTCATTTTTGAAGAAATAGATGTTTCTTATCATTGCAAGATAATATATATTGTCCTCGTGCTCAAGAAACGCTTGATCAATGCTACAAAATGCAAAATAATTTACTGTTAGAAAGCAATGCTTGTATCCAGTGTTGGGCATGAGAATTCCCAATTCCAATTTCTGGGAATTTCATGTTTTGTTTCGAGCTCAAAATTTTCTGAGAATTCCTATTTTTTTGTTTTTTGGCATTTTTGTGGATAAATGAAGGCTCCGGTCTGGCACATGCAGCATATTCAGAGACTGGTTGAAATTTGACAAAAATTGCCTCATTAGCATAAGTATCAAGGCACAAAATACATTGCATCAGTACCCAAATGTTCTCTTTTGCAATGCATCGGTACCAAAATACCATTGAATCATTGCTCAAATGCAAAGGTGGAATTATTTTTTGTTTTTTAATTTACTCAAGTTCTACTGGGAGGAAATCAACTAGGATAATCAAAATTTGACATATGAGGGTGTTGTATCCATTTTCACGGGATTTTCATTCGCCAAAAATTAGTAGGAATTCAGAGCCAAAAATTATGCATAATATAATCTGATTAATGATCTCCTTCTAGCACATTTAACAAGTACTGAATGAAAAAACCTGATGAATGAAAAGGTTATGAGTTCAAGTAATAGCAAAATTTGTTATGTTTTCAATTTGAACTTTTGTTAGGGTTTAATGAAGCTTTTAAAAAGTTTTTTGTTTTGGGCTAGATTGCGTAGAAAATTGAAAAAGTGAGGAGCAAAACTTTTTGTTTGAGCGTTAAATGGCACAACAAATTTCAAATTGAGGAGCAGAACAAGTATGTGGTGGTAAGGTAAGCTGGTAATAGTACACCGTTCTATCATAGGTTGATGAAATGAGGATTAATAATTTTTTTAAATAGTCAAAACTGTGGGGCAACGACAGTTTGTTCTATACACTGACATCATTATCATAAGCATAAAGCATGTAACCAATAACATGGTAGTATTAATAACACAAGCAGAGTGCAATTATGCAACCGAAGCTTTGCTACTACAATTATGTATAGTACTGGACCAGTAAAATACGATGATTTCGGGTTAAACGTGCCGGCGCTAAATAGGTAACCACTGCGTACCTTTTGACGTAGTTTGCACTAAGTTTACATACGCCATCCTTGTGAATTTAAGGGATGACTTTATCAAATATATTCTAAATTGGTGAACTCGAGCAAAACGTCGAAAATACGCAGAAGGTACGTTAGGGTTAGATGCTTTTTTGTCGGCATGTCTCGACATTAAAAAGTACATTAGTCTTACGGAAGTTTACTGGTTCAGTACCATATAGTCAAAAAACTGAAACCTAAAGCTGCACTGAGCTTATGCTTTCGCGAATTTATTCGCGATAGGTGTATCTTGTCTTAGTAATACGGGTATATCAACGTTTAGTAACGAAAGGAAAAATTATTTCGAGATAAAACAAAAGGCAGATAAACGAGACATGTGTTGTTGCCTCTTCAACTGTTTTCAGTGAGTACCTTCCTAGTTCCTATTACATTGCCAACGGTACCCATTACATTTTCCACGTATCCAGCAACAGCGACCAGTTGTTTCGTTGCGATGTAGAGGGGGGTTGACGTGGCAAAGAGCAACAGATTACATCGAATAAATTACATTGTTCGAAAATGGAAGAGAGACGACAGAAATAGGTACGTCGACGACGACGACGATGAAAACGATGGCGAATGGAGGCATGCAAAGGAGTGGATATAACTGGGGGTGGTTGATTGTTGATGTTGATACGTATCTACCTATACTTTTAGAATTTCTTTTTTTTTTCTTCCTTTTGCTTTCTCTCTCACTCTCTATCTCTCGGGTTATTAGGGAAAGGGATGAAGTCGAGAGAGTGAAATTAGGGTTGCCATCGTTGAAAAAAGGCCCGAGTATCGATTACGGTTAAAGACGCAAATGCTTGAGTGATAAATAGTTTGGACGAAAATGTTACCTATTACAATTTTTTTTTTTTTTTTTTTTTTTTGTATGATATAGGCAAGAGGGACCTTTTACTTTACTCGATTTCGTACGCGATTTTCTTCGATTTTGGCCAAACGTAAAATAGTTGCTTATTTCATTGGAAAATGAAAAAAAAAAAAGTTACGTACGCTAAGAGAAGCGAAAAAAAAAAAAAAAAAATCGAAAAAGTAATACCCGTTTTGTGCCTCTCAATTTTTCTTCTCGTCGATACGACAGACGAAAGTTTTACCACCGTTTCATTTTAAATTCGTCGATTTTTCCATCAAACTTCGTCTGAATTGGGTCCAAATAACGTTTTTTTCAGGAAAAATTACCGAACATTATGATAAAAAACTGTAGCGCAGCAAGGTTCGCCAGAAAAAGTAGGTTTTCGAGAAAAATAATTATGAATTTTTATGATCACATTAATTTTATTGTCTTTAAAGTTCGTATGCGTAAATGGTATTTTATAATTGTATGAAATTTGTCAGTTGCTGACGAAATATTAGACAAGGTGAAATTTAAAAGTATTATTTTTTGAAATAAAAAATTAATTAAGATGGGTAAAGTATGGTAAATATATCACATAATATGAAATAAAATCAAAGAAATACCATAAAGTTATAAAAGAAAAGAAAGAAAACATGAACATTAGGATAGTTTTTGTAAAAAGTTCATGCAAATTAAAAAAAAAGGAAAAAAAATCTTTGGTGTACTGCCCAGTCGATCTGTACTAAATTCAATGATTATGGTCTTTCAACACAAATGTTCATACCAAATTTTGTGATTATCAGACAAATATTGTGACTTGTACCTACCATGAGAATAAGAAAATGGAATATATCATTATATATATATATATATATATATGTGTGTGTGTGTGTGTGTGCGCGTGTGTGTGTAGGTGTGGATGTGTACTTCACGAGCCCTAAAATGCAGCTCCACGGCATTGCAGCTTGTAACCCTGGATTTTTTCTGTAGAATTTATTGTTTTGGAAGAAGCAACGAACATTTTTTTTTCATGTCTTCTGTGGTTGTGTGGGTAGTGGCGTATGCGCATCAAATGTGAGGGAATAATTGGTGAAATAATATCTGGGAAATAAGTTTATGAATAATTTTAACAAACGAATTAACAGCGTGTACATGTATTACAGTGATATATAGATATATTTATAAGCAAAGTGACAGATTTTTTTCTTAACAACTGGTATTGGGGCGTATTTTGGGTCAAGTTTTAATAATTTTATCGAGTAAGGGTTGATTCTACAGAAAATCTTATTCTTATTAAAAAGTTTTCTTCAACTATTTTCGTATTTTTCATAGACTCAATAGTTTTTGAGCTGTAATTAATAGAACATTTTACGATACTAAATTTTTCTTTTAGGAAGCTGTCTAGGGGGACCATCAACTTTTGAGGCGGACATTTGTTTCATGACGTACACTACCCGAGGCACAAATTCTACGTAATACTTTCTTTAATTTTTTTTTTGATAAAACAAATTTTTTTCTCTCAAGTCAATAGGTAACAATTGTGGTGCCCTAGAAGCGAAAAAGTAACTTGCAGTGAATGGAAAAATATCAGTAATATAAAAAAAGGCACAATATACTCCCATTCTGACATGGATGAACGAGCTTATACAATAAAAAAAATCCCTCCACTTTACCATTTAATTTTTACATTATCTATAATAATATATGTACCTATATATATATATATATATGAATTTGAGTTACTAGTGCCAACATCTTTTGTAGTTCATGAAACGAAAAACTTACCCACCCTCAACCCTGGGAGGCCACTACCACACCAAACAGAATAAGTAGATTTTCTAAAAAAAAACTTACTTAAAAAATGAGATACACCCGAATTAGAGTAGGTAGGTATCATATACAGGGTGGAAGATAGAGACAGCAGACCTGTCCCTCACCCTAAAAAAAGAGAAGTATTGAAAACCAACCCTGTAGCACTGGCAAAAAAAATGTCTACTCGATGTCGTAGCCTTACTTATCATTTCACGTAGGTAAATAAAATCTTAGGCGAATTCGATACAATTTTTAAGAAGTATCGATTCGATTACGTTCGCTGACAGAATAATTTACCTTAAACGATATGCAGAGGAAATGAAAGAGAACGTTTGGTGGGGCGCTGGGGTTGAAAGATGGAATGTATTTGCGGTTTTTATCGCCGTAATGCTGAAATGGATAATGTTTCGAAGAAAAATTACGAACGAAAGTTACAGAATGCAGGCTCGACATTACTGGAGTAAGTACAAGCGTAGGCATAAAATGATGGTTTTTTTTTTAGCTGTTCCAGTTGGAATAATTTGACTCGTCTATGGCATATCGTTTTCCACTTCATTGACGTTGAGTTTTTAATTTAGGATTTTCGTAGCAGTTTGTGATGTGTTTTCGAATGAAGGATTTTTATTTATTTATTTTTTTTTAATCGAACTACAAGTAGTAAGTAGATGCCTATGTATCTATACCTATACTTACATCGAAAGAGAAAAATAATACTTCCGAAATTTCTCCATCATAATGCATATGAGTACAAGAATTATCGAAGTTGTTCCTCATTTCCTCTAAGAATTAGGGTTATAATTATGTCAGTTCCGTCCAGTTTTAGTTATTACAAAAATTTTAACGCCCGTAAGTCTCAAGAACAGATAAATAGAATATCAACTACTAATTTGTTACAGTTATCAACTGATAAGAAACAACTTTCATCCCAATAGAGTGTGCTGTATTTGAATGTTTGTCTCCTCTATAAATACTGTTTCAAAACCAACATCACTTATCAAGCCATGAAGTAGAATGAAAATTGGTTCCTAACTCCACAGTGGCCAGCTTCACTATTTTCACTATAATTCAATCGAGAAAAAATGATTAAACGATCGAAAATTTATAATGAATCACATTTTTAGGGAATAAGGAATTTGAAAATTAATCTATAAACTCTCGTTTTTCAAAAAATTTTAAAAATTGGTTCCTCGGTTATCAATTTTTGCGACGTTGCGATTTTCACTTCACGGCTTGAAGTGAAGTTGGTTTGATTGCTCTTATGGGGAAATGCCCAAAAATAGGAAAAAATTCGTTTTTTACTCTTTAAATTGCAATTTTGAGTGTTTTCGTTATGATAAAAATTAAAGAGGACACTTCCTACTTAGACATGTTTAATGGAGTATTTATTTAGGTACCTTTCTTCAATTCAGAGAAGTTTGTGAGAAATCTGTAATATTTGACATGAATCTCTACTAAATTCTATAAAATCAAAGTTATCGAACAAAATTGGGAGAGAACTGTTTTTTTAATAGATCTGAAATTTTCATGAGACATTGAAGTACAGTCTCTGAAAACAATGAATATGCAAGAACATTACTGACTAAATAGAATTTTTGAAAAATTGTGAAAAAAACATTTTCACAAAAATCCACAAAAATGACTTTTAGGAAACACTCAAACTAAGTTAACTGAACCAGAAAATATCTACATTAAGAGATTTTTTGTCATAAAATTTTAATGGAATATTTTAAGGCTTTAGAGATTACATCATAATTCGACATTTGGAATTTAACTTTTTTTTTAATTTTTATTATTATTATTTTTTTGTTTTTAAATAAAGTTAATCATTTAACTTTGTGGTTTAATTGGAAGAGAATTTATGTAGTTATTTCGCCTTTGGTCTATTATGAAAGAAAATATTTCCTTCTGATTTAATTTATAGAATTTTATGAAAAGAGAAAAAAACAACCTGTGAATAATCTATATCCTCAGCAGTTTGGAAAATATTTTTTTTAGAGGGGAAAGTGTAAAAAAGTTGTAATCCGAAATGTGAACCGAGAGAGAGAAAGAGAGAAAAAGAGAGTAACAGAGACAACTGTCATTTTTCATTTTATTAAGAACCATAGCTGAAGACAAAAAATATATTTTCTAAACTTTTTCAATTTGTATGAATGCAAATTAGGCATTCCGAATGATTAGTCGAAACTTTTTTGGCTGTTCTTTGAAATTTTGATCGTTTGATTTACACATACGAACGGGTCAAACGATTTGGAAAAATTTATTTCAACTTTTTCGCTGCTGAAAAGCATAAATATTCGCTGTGTATCGGTTGGAAAATGAAGTTTTAATATAATAAAAAAATTGAATCTCAAAATATTGGAGTAAGAGAAGAATAATATTTTTTGCAATACCACCCCAAAAACATAGTTTTCGTGCGTATTAATTATACCTACGTGAATTAGGAGATTTTACCCAATGTCGAAAAACAAAATTTCGCCCATGCGTAGCTTGGGACTTACTAAGATTATTAAATCACTTGCTTGACTGCGCATGCACACTGTGCGTCTTAACCAATTTTACAAAATTTCTGCACATCCTGATTTTTTGAAAAACTAATTGTTATGTGGTTTCAGTTGAACACAACGTTACAAGTTTGAAACAAAACTCTTTTATTTCATTTAATGTTTCCTCAGCTTCTATGTAAGCAAGAGAACTGATGTCAGTATTGCTAGAAAAACGATGAAATATAAAATTTCCATATAATTCTTTTGCTGTTTGAAAATAAACAAACGAAGAAAACTCCAATTAACATAAATTTGGCCGGTTTTTACCTGTTCTCACTCCCTGCATGATTTCTCAGCCACTATTTAAGGTACAGAGTTAGGGGTTGGCATTTATAGAAAGCAGAGAAAATTTTCTCAAATTTGTATTTTATGTAATTTATATGAAAATAAAGAAAAGAAAAAAAATCTAATTAATAGAAAATTTTCTGTTTTTATAATCTATTGACGCATGCGGCTATGTACTAATTAAAATGCTCCGTATCTATGTGTATTTTTAACCCTCCGCTTCCCGTCCTTTGGTACCTTGACCTCCGACGCACCGTAATATAATTCTTACCTTTTTTTTCATCCCCTCTAACTTCCACGGACGGACTGCCTTTGGATCCGGGCTTCAAATTTTCTTTTCTAGTCGCTTTTTACTACTTCTATTTTGGATGCTCAATTTTATACACGCGTTTTTCTTAATCATGTCATATATATTTGTTAATTCTAGACGACATTTCATGTTATAAATGAATTCGAAATACTTTGCCGGTATGAAATATCCGTATATTTTTTCTTTTTATAATACAATGAATTTTTGAATATGATGTGTTAACTTTATTATGGCAAAGGGGTAAAAAGGTACGTACAGTTTTTAATTATTGGTTCTCTGGTTTCTGTGTTGTTTTGTCTGCGATGTAGGGAATAGCCGTAGCACGGGGATATAATAAAATGGTCCCCTGACATGGTCTAAATTCTAGTCCACGGACACCTGGCAGGCTATTCTGGGTTGGGTGGTGGTAATTCTGTGGCCACCATCCAGTGTAGGTGGTTTTACCAAAGTCCTGGAGCTGTGTCAATGGTAGTATAAAAATATTGGTTGGCCTTGCGGGTAGTGGTGGCCGTTTGTGACCCCCCTCGCATACCACACTATAAACCTCTCCTCTTTTAAATTAATAATTCTTCAGTCTATATTTAAGCTAAAAGACTGCGGTTGGTACTGCTGGAAATAGAGAAAACTTACTTGAATCTATATTCCATCAAATTTTTTATTCATTTTTAGCTACATGTAAATAAACGAATGAAAAATTCAAGTTGAAGAAAAATTTGTCACTTTTGTATTGTAGACTATAAATATATTTTCAAAATTTTTTTTCTTAATGAATTTTTTATTTTGAGGGGTTGTTGCAAAAAATAGAATGCGATATTCGTGCGAAGTAGGTGATTACTACTCGTTTGATTTGCATCACTCGCCTTTGTATTGTGCTGCAAGCACCACACTGGTATCAAAACCACCTAGATTAAGGCGGGTACCTACACATTTGTATCATTCTGCCATATCATATCTTCGTATTATCTCAATATGTATGAGGTCCATATGTCGTGGCTCCTCCCACGAGTCCCCTGCGCACTGGTGATGTGCAGGAGATTTGTCTCCAGTAGGAGACACTGGGCTGAGGCAACGCCAGTCGTTGTTTTTGCATGCAAGGAGTGTGACAACGATAATATTTCTATGTCCTTGTGACATTAAACGCACTTAAAACTTCTCCCACTACACCATAATCTCATATTGTATCAAAAAAGATATGATGATATGATACAGATCTTTTCCATTTGATATCGGTATTCCGCATTCATATCAAAAGGCGCTACCTATAATTGCAAAATTTTCAATAGAATTTAAGTCTATGATATGATACAAAATTAGAGCCGTATCATCTGTGTGTATCCTATCATGATACGCACCAATGAAAGGCACGGTAGAATGATACAAATGTGTACCCACCTTTACGCACTCGTGTTACAAATAACTATTTTTTCACTGAACATATGATTTACCAAGAGTAGATTCTTATTGGATGAGGGTTTGATAGTTTTATTTTACTTTCACCGTCAACCCCCACTTCGGAACACTTTAGATAGTATAAAAAAAAGATTACACATTTTAGACTTCGTTTCTTTGAAAAATTTTCTGCATTTGATAGCAGATTAGGTAAGTAAATCGATTGTTCTGAAAAATTTTTATCTTTGTCTGTGGAAATGTCTACGTTTAAGTGACAATGTACTTAATTTTTATCTTTTTTATCCGTGGAATACGCACCGAGTTTATCTTGTTAACTTCTGCAAAATAAAAAAAATTTTTACTAGCAGCAATACCTCCACAAATGAATATTCAATACGACGACCAAGGGTGCTGGAAAAAACAGCAGACAAAAAAAGTTACGTCAGTCTAACGGCCGACCAAAAAACTTGGCACTCGAACGTCTGAAAATAATGCACCGCACACATGCCAAGTTATTTGGCGTATTTTATTTTTTAGGTCTTATAAAACCCCAATTTAAAATGTCAGTAACCATAATGATGTTTTTTTTTCTCCCTCATTCTTTTCTTCTTTTCGTTGTTGTTTTATTTTATTTTTTGCCTTCCTTTTTCATTATTATTATTATTTTCGCCAGCACTTTTTTCGCTCGCGTTTGTTTGAAGAACATGTGAATAGAGGAGAGAGAATGCATCTAATGTGAAGTACCTTAGGCGTTATTAAAATTAGCGTCCGCCATAAAAGGGTTGTTAAGCACGCTCGTTTCTTCGACCGACTTGCAGTTTTCCTCCCTACCGGTGCATGTAACGTCATTATTGAAAATGAGCTGAAACTCTTGCGTGTATAAATTATGCTGGTGTACTCTTCATCCCTTCATCCCTTCACCTTGTTCCTCGATTCATTGTTAATAGATATTGCTGAGTACACATATCCCAGGATAGTGGCTGATGCACGTCGTGCATATTATTATGTGTCTTTAAATAGACTAAAAAAATAAAAATTTATACGACTTTAAGTAATTCTTTAGATTAAGAGCAATGATACAAAGAAAAAAATAATAATAAAATAAATAATACGGTATTTTATTTTTCTAAATTTTATACGGTATTTATGCGGTTTCAAAGGGACGAAAAATAAGACGATATTTAATTTTAATGAAATTTAAAGTTATGTACCTATTCATATGTTAATTAATACGCTTCAGAGTTCGAATTCTTAAACAGCTGTAAGGTTTGATTATATAGTACTGAATTAGTAAAGCTCCATAAGCGCCAGGTAATTTGTAATGTACAGACATGGAGCGTATATTTGGATTGTTTTTCGATGTTTTAATTGAGTTCTTAAATTTAGGATACCCTTGATAAGAGTCATCCGTTAAATTCACAAGGATAGCGTACATAAAGGTAGTTTAAGGTACATCATGTGGTACACAATGGTTGCCTATTTAGCGCCGGCATGTTTAATCGGAAATCATCGTTCTTTGATGGTGTATTCTGAGGAGCAAAAAAAAGTAGTTTCTCTCCCCCTTCACACCCGCCCAATATCGCTCAGAATCATTTGGAATTTTCTTCAATTTTTTTTAACAAGGTTGTCTTCATGGTTGGCGTTTTTTACAATTTTTAAAAACCGATTCAATTTTTGGCATTACCATGATAAAAATTAGTAATTTAAAAATGAAAGGATAACTGTCTAAATAATCCTGATAACAAAATTCTGCCAAACAGGCAATCGCGTAGACATATTTGGGAAGAATCTTTAAGTATGTGGTTGATTCTCTTAGTTCCTTTCTTCGACGATAGAGTGTTTGGCGGAACGAAATCACTGTAAAGTGTGTATCTATATATTCGTATATATAGGTATAGTAACATACAAAACGGAGTAATTTCGTTGCCCAAAAACGCTATCTGTGTCTGAAGTTAGGTTTACATCAAACGAACATTTGCTGTTTGTTCGATATTTTTCTATATTCACAAAGTTACCGGATATTTGTGGCAATTCGCTCGGGTAGCGCATTTTGTTCATTTCTATTGATTTGTGATTTTTTCATGGTTTTGAGAAAACCACAGAAAAGATAGAGATAAAACTTTCATGAAAAGTATCCAGTTTATGGAACCAGGTATGATAAATGTTTGGAGCTTATTGGTTTAGCAGTTTTTGAGAAAATTGGAAAGAAAAAAATTCCGATAAATCAGATAGATTGATATTTTTGTTAAAGATATCGATAACTATCGATAATTATTCTTAACTTTTTTACTTGAAACTAGAGCCTTATAGATACAAGTACGGCATTACGCCATTTTGTATCCACAGTTTAAATCACGTAACCCTTTCAGAATTTTAGCTATATTTCAAAAACCAATGGTACAATTTCCGCCAAATTTTCACAGAATCTTCAGCAAACATGTTAATACTTCACCTAAATTTCAGATTTCTACAAGAAATGGTTCTTTTACAATTGTGTTTGATAACGTTGATTGTATAGTCTGTTCCCATGAAATTGTGTTTGATAAGAAACTTGTTTCTTAGACAATTCAGTCCGTTGAATGAAAGTATGTTTTAAGTAAAACAATGAAAAAGATCGAAAAATTAATGAAACAATTTAAAATTATTAAAATGTCTCAAATATAACATGAATATCACAATGAATTCATGTATAAGCCATAGGATGCAAGATGGCATATTTCTGGACTCATATCTGTTAGGCTTTACTGAAACCAGTAATGAAATATTGATGTATCGATATGTTTGTAGGATACATAAAGGTTGAGGAAGACAGATTCGATGTAATTAACAAAATAATAAAGATGTTCATGAAGTTACTTCTCATAAGCGTGTAATTGGAGCCAAGGAAATAATTAATGTACAGAGATTTAGAAAGTGTTTAGAAATAAATATACCTGGAGATAAACAAATGAATGGTAGAATAAGTATCAGTGTTTCCGTGAGTGTAAAAGTATAAAAGATTTTACAGAAAGATAGTCTAGTGTTTTTGGGGGTGTGAGGGGAAGAATATTAGTAGTCCCAACACCTCCCTACAATCCTATGAACCAATCACAACAGAGAGAGATTAAACAGAGGTTAATGATACGTACATTACATATTAATGTTGAATAGAATGGTAACATTATGACAACATAAATAAATAAACAATTGTTAATAAATATAAAATTATGAAAATAAAATATATAAAATTGAGTAAAATAAAATGGTAATTAGTGTGGAATACCTTGTTGTGAGAGATATTCTCAGCAGAAGGAAATTCTACAGAATTTAAGCGTGTTCAACCACTTCGTACATAAGTATGGATAAGCCAAAACCAAGGCAAACACTGGCGATTTTAGAGCTGGTTTGGGTGGTTTTTATACGGCTTATTTACACGCACACCAAGACACATATGTAAGAATATACATACGTCTGTGAGGGCGGCCAGGTCGCATCATCTCCTACTGAGATAAGAGATGGCTGGCTGGTTTGTGTACGGATTGTGACATTGTCTCATTGTGTCACGATTCGGTACTCGTACATTACCTGCATGTATTTGCAGGTAATTACAATCGAACGTACTTAGTGTGTTTAACGTAGCAAGGACAATTATTTGCCTGCCCTTTAGGGTGGCAACTGTTGTCGAGGGGTCCGAGCCCCTATACCTCATACGGGAGAGTCCCCACAATTAAAATTGATAAAGCAATAAAAATTACGGTAAGTACATAAATTATTCACATTAAGATGTATGTATATATGAAATTCAAATATTAATACATGTATTTTTACATTTCAGATCAACAAAATAAATAATGAAGAAATGTGATCAATGAATGTGATAAATTAATAACATTCAGGTAAATAATAAAATGTATAAATATGCAAATGTTACAAATAACATTGTAAATACCTTGTGTTAGATAAACTAACTTTTTTTGTCAAAGACAATTTTTTGAGTACGATGTTCAATTTTAGAACTCTGACAACCAATTTACATAGAATTATGATTATTCTCGATATGATGAATTAGCTTATCACAAATTTGATCTCTACTTTGATAAACATGATGATGTAGAATACAGCACTTTGGTTGTTTGAGGACAAACTTAGATGAAATTTGAGTGATTTTGACAATTTATAGCAAAATAGAGATTAAAGATGGTTTTGACATTGTAAAGCCAATCTGACGATGTAAGTTTCAAATTGCAGAGTAGTTATCTGTTCAAATTGAGTTAACTCAAGACAATATTTTACCAATTTGACTTGGACAAATTAGTTTGACATAAGCAGGAGGGTAACTAATGATTTCGCAGACTTTCAGACAACACAAGCAGAGCTCCTGACAAGTTTAGCAATTGGTAACAGCCTTGGAAATTTTGTAACTTGGGTAGACTTTATATACAAATGGCAAAAGTCCGTTCAGAAAATGAAGAAATTATTACCATTTCAGCAACAATAAATTTTTTCAGCCAAAAGGGTGTGGCTCGAAATGACAATGATGAAACAAATTAAAAATAAGTTACTCAACTATTTTAAAATTTAAATGAAATTACAAAAAATTACGATTCAAAGCACTTTACTGAGCTTGACAAAAGTATTTAAATTCACAAAATTAATTAAAAATTATGTTTTTGTTTGTTTTATAGAATAAAAATTTGTTTCAAGTGATGCTACCATACAGAGGTTGAGGAACACAGATTCGGTGTAATTAACAAGATAATAAAGATGCTCATGAAGTTACGCTTCAGAACTGTGTAATCGCAGCAAGGGAAATAAGTAATGTACAGAGATTTAGAAAGTGTTTAGAAACAAATATATTCGGAGATGAAGGAATGAGTGGTGGAATGAGTATCAGTGTAGCCACGAGTGTAAAAGTATAAAAGTGTTTATAGAAAGATAGTCCATTGTTCGAAAGGGTGTGAGGGGATGATTATTGATGGTCCCAACATGATATCGATTACTATCCATATTATTTTGAGAATTCGGTTTTTTTTTTGTGAATTATTGAAGAAAATTGGCTGGGTTCTCTAGCGAAGTATTGCTGCGCAAGAGTTTTTTTTGAACATGTTTCTGGTTTCGTTTCTAGTGAAGTTATTATCTATCTACCATCATTCTTCCATTTTTCTGAAAATTGCCTCTACTGTTAATTGTTTGCTATTCAGAAATTTGTAATGTTCTCGTCCGATAGCTACCCGAGATAGGGAAATATTCTTACACCGAAAAAGTAAAGAAAACGGAAAGAAAATTGTGCGGAGAAGAACTGTAGGCACTTGCATTGTGGATGGAAAAATACGTATGCGACCAGCTCATCAGCATGCGAAGAAAACGTTGTGACATTCGTTAGAGTTGTCTTTGGGTGAACTGCATACAAATTAGAAATCGTAATTTTGTGTTAAGAACATTCTTCAGAGGGGGCCGAGAAAGTACTGTGAGATTGCACAAATGCATTTCCGATCGAAAAGTCTCGAAGGCAGTACGTTTCGTATTAGGGTTGGCAAAATGACAGGGTTAGTATTCGTTTTTATACTATACTTCCTTACCGTTATAGATGACTGTTTCCTCTGAGTGGACGCATCTAAAATACTTTTTGATTTCGTTTCTTAGATAGGTACCAAAATACATGTTCATTCCCGCGTGTATTGCATAAATAGAATGTTGTGGCGAAAGTTCGTTTTGAAAATTACTGGTTTAAAAATGTTATGTTTTAAGTTGGGTACCTCATATTCACATGTGAGAACTATTTTCTGTGACTGTAGGTGAGAGAGGAAGTATACCTACTGAACCTACTGAAATAAAAGAGACATCATTTCTTGAGCCAAACTACATAATATTTATCTGATGATCTACTACATTATATTGTGTTAAGTTTACATCAAGTGACATCGGGTTAGTACGAATGGGGAAAGTTCCCATTGATTCGATTTCCTTAAATTCAGATGGAGAAAAGTCAACATTAAAAAAGAAACTGTGTTAATTTGAGTAAATTTCATACGTTAAATCTTTCGTATGAAAAAAAATTAAAGCAATAATTAATATAAATTAAAGAAATTGATTAACTTCGGTTTGGAATAACTTTTTCAAACAGTTTTACAAGAAAATCAACTTTTTTTAAGAAATATGAATTTCAACTCGTGACAAAATATCAATTTTTTGTCGCATTTCTTCAACGAATACTTCATAGTATAGGTATTGTTTTCCTAAAGTAGTGTCTAAACTTATTTTTCTACTCGCTTATCCCTAACTGTATTCTGTAAAGAGGGAAAATTTCAACCTTTAGAGAATAAATCAACCAATAATGTATATAAACCAAAATACTGTGTTTCCCTTCAGTCAACTTTTAGGTATTACATTAAAAAGAAAAAATCAGCGAGTGCCTACAAAGACCGTTTTTAAAACAACTGGAGGGTTATAATTAGAAAAATATCATTTCTTCTGATTATATAGTTGAAAAATTTATTATACAGGATCCGAAGTGTACTAGGCAACATCAGTTATAGTTAAATAACTGAGCATATTCACGTATTGTGACAAGGTTGTCAACAAATATTAATAGAAATTGCTACCAGAAGTTCCTTGATTCATAAAATACATTTACATGTTAACAGAAATAAGTTGAGCGAAAATTGATTATTTTAAGTACACTTTTATAAGTCGTGTAAAACTCCTCCCACCAAAGACCCATATCAAACACCCCAAAATGACCTTAAGGCCCATATTTACAAACGTCAATTTAACCTCCCTTCACTTAAATTTCACTTTAAAAAAGTTTTTTGCACAATTTCGTACTTAAAAATGTGGGAAAATTGTATCTGTTATGAGAGTTCCAATGTAAAAATAAAATGTTACTATAATCTTAAATACAAAATTGTGCCAAAAGTCATTTTTAAGTGAAGTTTAAGTGAAGGGAGGTTAAAGTGACATTTGCGGATATAGACCTAAGATTCGAATCGAACACCCTTTGAGTATATGCATGTGTAATGGAGGGCTGATTCTCCTAGTTCCATTCTTCAACGATAGGTAGTGTGTTTTGGGGAAAGAAATTAATGTAAGATGTATTATACGATTATAGAGCTGCATTGCAACCACTATGCCACAATAGTTGGAATTGTTGGACAAACCCAGAACCTGAGTGCAGTACTTTTTTGTCATGAAGAATAAGTACACTTATTTATTAATCAAATATTATGAAAAGTTCATAAAAATTGCCTAAGGAAAAATGAATTCAGGTTATAAGAATAAAAAAAAATGAATCAAAAGAAATTTGAAAAATATTCCTAAAAATCTTCAAATTTTTCAAACTCATCAAAAACCAACACCTACGTGTAACGTATATTTTCATCTATTTTTAATTATGGCGAACAATATTTGTTAACACTGTTTCAAATACCAAAACTACAGGTACTCGATGTTAACCAAAACATCCCATTCTACTTTTTATAAACAATATACAATTTACCCATCTGAAATGTCACAAACAGTGAAATCCCATCACCACTGTTAGCGACCTAAAAACACCTCTCCCTCAATATTATTGCAAATCAGCAAATCCCTATTGTAACAATCCCTACTTCACTTAGTCTATTCACCATATTCAGTCACGTACATTATGTACCCTGAACGGGTATATAAACCCTGGCAACGATACAGTTGATGCTCAATTAATTCAGTTTAATTCTTTATATGTTCTAAAGTATTACATGTACTTAATTATCCCAATATTTGATTTTATGTGTTAAATTGTTTAAATTCAAAGTAAAGTGTTTGAAATAATAATTGTGTTTTTGATATTTTAGTCTCATACAAAGTTAAGGTCTACAATAGTCTGTGGAAGACTAAATTCAATATTTTAAATTATCAAGGAATATTTTAATATTATTCCTTCATATGGTGTAACACTGAAAGTGGTTCTAAATAGGTACATTACTACCTCTTTTGGCCATTACACTACGGATAAATTCAAAAATTTAGCAACCTTGGTTGCATAGTGTTCGTATTGTACTTACACATAATGACAGCCTTTTTTAATAATTTTTTGTTCCCTACAATAAAGTGTTTATGTTCTTGTTCCCAGGCAGTTTCAGGATTTTTTTCTTGGGGGAGGATTAGTATAACCTTTTTTTGGCACTGGGGAGGATTATACCCTAAATCCCCCCTTAAAACGAGCCTTTTCCGTGCCCCTTTAAACAATATGGAAAACTGAAAGCTTGACCTTTCATTGCCTGTACTTTGGTACTTAACTATACAGATGAGGAAAGTTTAGCAGTCCTAAGATCATTGTGATGGAACATTTAGGAGTTAATGGAGGTAAGTAAGTATAAGTTTAGAATTTGAATTGATTTAAATTGATGGGTGTTAACATTTATCATCGAATGAATGGGTAATTAACATTGCTATACGAGGTGTCCAAAGTTTACTACGGTACCTAGTTGATTGATTTAGTTTTTTCGTGCCACTTTATTCGGTTTTCCATCGCCTTCCGTGAAAATAATAAAAACCCTAATGAAAAAAAAAAAAAAAAAAAAAAAACCAAAGAAATTAACCCGAAAAAACTTAAGCCCTAAAGAATAGTCTAATTTTTGAAACATGAAATAGCTTCGATTGATTAAGTATAATTTAATTAAAAATACTCAATGGAGTATTTTCGGTCCTTTTTTTTTTTTACCAATGAGTAAATCCACTGGGTTGGAGAGTGAAATAAAAATATTACTTTATGTTCGATAGGCACGTAAAATAGTTTCGAACATATTTATACCTATAGATGGTTTTCCTTTCTCTTTTGCTCCATTTTTTTATCAACTAAGTTTATTATATATTTTTTTAGAAAATATAATTTAGATATAAAAATATATTTTTACTCGGTTGACTTGGTATATATATAATTTTGTGCATCGTCGCCATCGTTCACGTTGTAATTAAATTTGGTTACACGAATAAGGAAAGCTAATCTTCATGTTTTTTGTAATTTATTACGCAGAAGAAGAAGAAAATTAATGAAAATGTTTAAAATTGAGAGTGCAAAAAAAAACTACTTATCTTTGGGTCTAATTTAGGTTATAAATTATTTTTTGGAAAAAAAAAAAATTTTACATGTATTATCAAAAATATAAGGGCAACGTTGGAGAATGAAATTTGATTCATTGCTACTTTTTGACTATAAATAAAGAAACAAAAATTTATTATAAGCGGAAATTTTAATAATAATAATAATAATAATAATAATAATAATAATAAATGTTTTTATGTTCAAACCTAGGTACTTATCTATAAGTGTAAATGACTGATACATTTAGAACAAATCAGAGTTGCTATATGTTTTTGGAGCAGATGTAGATGTGTAAATTTACAATTAGACTATTATTTTTTTTTTAAATTTTATATTTATTGCTTTTTGTGGAGTTGTATGAAGAACTTTTTAGAACTAAGTACCTTTGTAAGATGAAAATTATTTTGGTACTACCAAAGCTAACTTTATATATCAAGCCGTGAAGTAAAAATTCCACTCACAAAATTCATAATTGAGGGTCCTATTTTCGACAAAACCTGAGTTTTTAGAGTTGATTACACAATTTCCCATTATTAAAAATATTTAAAAAACTTAATCCATTCCTTTCCACTTGTGGTTTATCTTTAATTTTTCAGTCTGGTCAAATGGACAATGAATTCCTGTCAATGCTATGAATCTTCATGGGTCATCTTGTTTTCTTGAGAAAATTGCTCAGCCCAGTTGAAGTAATGAAGCTTGATGGAGAAATAATTATCAAAAATTACTTATTTGTGGATTACATTTGTCTACAAGCCAGGTATGTGTTTGTTTGTTGCAGTATAATTAATAAAAATTATTATTATTACTTTTATGGTTTGGTGTATCATTTTGCCTTATTGGGCTTAAATAATGTCAATTTGTCTACCATTATTGGGACTATTGTATAATTTTAAGCTGTAGAAAAGCAGATAGAAAAAATTATCAAAAAATATTCGATAATTTATTCTTCCAATTAGTGGAGGACTGGGGCTGCTGACCCCCTTTGCTTCCTAAATCCGGTTCTGGGGTTAATAATGAGACTATTATTTTGTTTTAAAATATATTTGTGAAGAACACTCGTCAGCCCAGAATGGGGACTTGGGTATTTAGAATTCTTGGCGTATCTGGACCATAAATTTTTTTTTTTGAATTTTGTTGTTATTTAAAAGTTGGTGTGAGTAAAAAATGCGCGGTGGGAAGCTTTTGTCTTTGATAAGTATGTAGATCCTGTTACACACCACAAAATAAAGATTGAAAAATTAGTTCTTCAACATAGTTGCCAGCTTCATATGTTTGTTCCACTTTATAGCTTTATAAGAAGTTACCTTTGGTACTACTTCATTGTTTCAATACAGTGTTTTTTTCTTAAGATTGAAAACTCGTGAATCACAGTCATGATCATATAATTCATCTATCATTTGATAATATTTGATTTACGTACCTTTTCCTTCATTTTGTGCCTTGCGTGTACCCGTGGATTGGTGGATCAATTCGACTCTTATTTTCCTTTGTGGATTTTTGGAAGATTGTAAATATAATTATCCTTTATATCGGTCTTTTGTCAAATATTTCACAGCAAAAGACATTTTGTTTTTCACTCTTGACCATTTTTCATGCATCCTCCTACATCTAATCAATATTTGCATTTCATAGATTTGCTCCTTATTATGGTCCAAAGAATGCTATCTAAATTTTGAATATTTCTGTGCTGGCCTCTGCTCATACAAACACTTTTTGGTTTGTAATTTGTTAATAATTTAGCCATCTACAGTTTTTGAAGTAAGTATTTGTCACATAGTGTCCAGACTTCTACGACCTTTGTTCAGTTCACCGATTTTATCTTTAGAGTTCATGCCTATAGGTAGCTACTTCAGGTTGAAAGAGTGACCAAACGTAGAAATTTACTCCTTATAATCGCAGGTATAATGAAATTTCTCTGTAAGATAATATATGTAATTGGTAACATTTTGACAAAAGCGTTCCTCCAATACCCGCATCTAATTTTTATTTCATCTTCATCGAATCTTTAATTAATAATGACTTTTAGCCTGTAAGGTAGACGGGTATCCGAAGGATTTTACTTTCAATTCCTTCATTCCCTCAATTTCTAGTTAATCATCTGATACACGCTTCCTTTGCATGTAGCAGTGATGATAGTCTCACTACATTTATTTTGATCTATACAAGAAAACAATTTTTGTAAATGATAGAGATTTTTCAAAAAAAAGGAATGATTTAGGTCAACCCCATCTCGTATGACTTTCTCAGCCCATTACTATTTTTTGCTCTCCCAAATCGTGACTATAGTAGATGTACGTCTAGGTATACTTACGTTAATTCATTTCCAAGCAACTAAAATTTCAAATTTTTGTTTTGAAAGATTTATTTCTGAATGGAGAGTTCAACTAACATGAGTCAAGAGATTGGAAATTTGAAATTCGGTCACGACAAGTCGATACACCACAAGTTCTGCAGAAATAAGGGATGAAAATGTACAGCAAATGAATTCTTTCGTTTTATACTTTTTCTTACGTTTTCTAAAGAAACGAAAAGGTTGTCTTTCATTCCCCACTACTTTCCATTCCACCATTCCTAAAGTCATGGATGATGGGCACACACGAGTTGCGTGCCACTATTAAGTATAGAAGAGCAATTTTGAAAGGATCGTTAATTTAGCGTTGAAAATTTCAACTAAAACGAGGGTTACAGTTTATAAAATAGAGAAAGACAGACAGCAAAAAAAAAAGATAAAAAAAAGGTTTAATATTATTAATACGTCGCTGATACGTCAAAACGTATATTCAATATTTTTTAAACGTGTTTTTTACCTCTCTCACTTTATTTCTTTTTTTTTTTTTGCTTTGCTATTCCATTTATCTGATGTATTTGTAACATGTTTTTGAGGTAGTTACAATATTTTGATACCGTAATGTGTTACCCACTTTTCGAACGCGTTAAGTGATAACAGTTTAGGTTAAATGTTGTCATTAAGGGTTAATGTAATATCAACCCCTCTTTTGTCGGTAGCGGTGAGTTAGTGAGCCGGCAAGTTGCTGATAACATATACACACACACACACAAACACAAGCACATGTATTGTATATTAATGTATGTTCGCCCACTCCTTGCATCTTGTTATTCACTGTGTAAGTGCGAAGTAGACATACCAACAGATTTTTGTGGTGTGAAAAATTTCCATATTGGTAATATAATGTCTGCAGCTGATGATGTTTTCTCATTAATTTATTCTTTGCAATGTACAGAAGATTCGCTACTGTATCCTTTGAACTAATAATATTGTGTTTTGAAATGTACTACTCTAATAAAGAAGAAAGTTGGGGCAAAAAATGAATTGTCAAAGCGATTTATGATGAACTGTATTGTCAAGTATAAAAATTACGAGACTGATTTAAATACAGTGACATATAATTATATACCAAGAGGTTAATAAGTTGGCTCTTCACAAATGAAATAACAGCAAGACTATTTTTCATCTAGTTGCGTTGGTTCCTCTTGAATTCAACAGTAGGTTGTTCTTAGCAAAGTTTAACATCCGCACCTGAAAAATGTAAATCAAATGTGGCTTGAAAATAATAATGCACTTTCAACTTTAGTTAATCAGAATGGAGGAAATAATAATTTATTTTTAATCGTGTAGTGTGCGAAAAAGCAGATGAAAGCACAGACACATTATCATGAATGGTCGAAAGTAGAAAATAAAAAAAAGTAGGTGAACCCCTCTGAAGGCTCCAACTATAATATCTGCACACATCTAGTGTTTAACTGACTACATTTTATTTACACCAAGTGTAGATTGGAATGAAATGATGAAAGTTGTCACTACAAAAGTACACCAATCCACACATGTTTCCAAGAAGTGTAAGTGATGCAAGTCAAACAAATAGTGATGGTAAAACTATCAGAAAAACTGATATCGAATTTAAATATCGTGGTATATTGAGGTCACCCTCGAATTCCCACACCTACATGAAAAGTAAAATATCACTATAATAAATGTACAAGCCGTTAATTTCACAAAATTATTTCCCGGTATTATTTTGCCAATTATTCCTTCATATTCGATGTGCATGCAACTACCCACACAGACATGGGAAAAAAATGTTTGTTGCTTTCTGCCAAAACAAGAAATTCTACAGTGTTATCTACATAGGGATGCCAGCTAAAATCCAAGACTGGAACAATCCAAAGTCCCATTCTACAGCGCTTCAGGGCTTGTATATTTATAAATATGAATGTTTGTCTGTTTGTCTGTCTGTATGCCCATTATCTCAAAACTGCTCAATTGATCGAGCTGAAAATTTCAGGACTTATTTGTGTTGTCCAAAGGAAAATTTCAAGCCAAGTTTGTCTTTCCTGGAAGCTAAGTTATGGATTTTAATCCCCTTCCATCCCAAAAAAGGTTTTAAGAATTGTTTTCACAAAAAATGTATTGTACTTAATGATATAAGTATATCCTCAAAATTTCATGGTTCCAAAGATTGCCCCCTTCTTGAGATATGGGGCTAAAAAAAGTTACATAGCATAAAATCAATACCAACCTATCTATTATATCTACTGTATTGAGAAAAAAATGAGATATATTACATTTTATTGATAGAAAAATAGTTTTTTAACTTCTTAGAGGGACAAAAGAAAATATAGACTGAGAGAGTGTGATGGAGAGAAGAAGTGGATGAATGAGAAGAGCAGGAGAGAGATCAGCCAAAATAGTAGCCTGTATCATAAGAATGATTTGTTATGCTGCATCAGCTGCTGTGGCATGTAGTCTCAGTTTGTGCGTGCCACGCGGGAGGTGTTGGGTTTGATTCCCAGACATGATATAATTTTTTTCAAATTTTTTATAAACTTTTTCCGTATAGTGATTGATCAAAGGGGGTAAATTGCTTTTATTTTTATTTTTTTCATAGAGTGGGTGGTCAGGTGAGGTGGGTGGGGGTTGGGTGAAAATTGAATCTGTTCGTTTTAGGTTTAAAAGAGTGATTTTCTCGATGAAGACTAGAAAATGAATTTTTCAAGACCATTATCAGAAGGGAAAATCACACTGAATAGCTTATAAGTTGTGAACAAATTGACCAGTCAGAAACACAATTGATAAGTCTGGTCTTTGTATGGGAGATACTGTTTGTACCAAATTTCGTGACTATTGGAAGAGAATTTCAACGTTTATTGAGATAACATGAAAAATTAGCACCTCAAACTGCCCCAGGGAATGAACCATAATACCAATAGAAACTAAATTTAAAATATTGTTAGATATATTTTAATTCAATATACGTACCAAATTTTGTGACTATAGCTTGAAAATTACTCTTTTTAAAGGTATGAATCTGCTAAAACTGCAACAAAATCGCCCCTATTAGACGTACTGTAATACCTATTCGCATTAAAATCGGTAGGCATTGTTGTTACCTAGAACACATACGTATATCGAATTTCAGGCCTATTGTTTGAAAATTAAGACATATACGCTGTTCAATAAAAAATGCATATAAACTGACCTACCGGACGGACTGTGCGACCGATACAAACCAAAAATAATAGGGTTCTTCCTTCGGTTAATCCGAATATGTGTTTCAAATTTCGAAGCCATCCGATCAAAATTACGTCTGGAAACAGACTCGATGTAAAAGAAGGTACATAAAAAAAAGTAATTTTCAAAAATAGTGCCAAAATGTTTAGAAAATCATGAAACGAAAAAGTACCTACTCCCACCCCTTGATCCGAATACTCAGGCAATTTTAATAAGTAGATTTTTTTTAAAATCTATTTAAAAAGTATTCGACGACTTTTTCTTTTTATCGGTGATATATAGAAATTAAATCGATTAAAATCACAATATATTGATATCGAAAAATGTCGACTACGAACAAAAACAGTGTCGTGAGAACGTTTTTAGCGTTATTTTGACCTCTGCTGGAACTGATCGTGGATGTTGTTCCATTCAACTTGCAGACACTCTGCGCAGTTTAACTGTAGCTCGGTGAAAATAACGAGGAACCTAAGGGCAGAAAAAACCCGCTTAGAATGACTTGTGCGCATATCTGGTGGCAAGCAACTCGTGTTTTCCATCCTTACGAAGGCGGTTGAAAGGGCGTTAGTGGTTTAGAATGCGACTTTTTCCTTTTTCTCGGCAAAGACGACAGCATTTTGAGTTGATATGCAAAAAGAGACGATGGAAAAAAAAAAAAAATATTTTGCCGCAAAATTTTTTCTCTTTCTTCACTTTTACGTCGCCACTGCACGTACTCGAGAATCGAGTCTAAAAACAGTTATCGAAGGGGTGCGGGTACTGAGTGAAAAACGAAAAAATATTCGATGTTTATTCGAATTTTATTCCGAAGAGAAGACGGTGCTGCGGACGCTTTTTACCGTATATATTATCGATATTTGTTCGTACAAAATACGAGAGATAGAAATGCTAGAGAATTGCAAAATAGGCTAGAGGAAAAAGAAATAGAGAGAGTGAGAGAGAAAAAGCGAGAGCGAGAGACTGAGTGAGAGAGCGTGTGAGAGAGTGAAAGAGTGAGAGAGAATGAGTGAGAGAGAGAGAGAGAGAGAGAGAGAGAGAGATGAGAGAGTGAGAGAGTGAGAGAGAGTGAGAGCGAATGAGTGCGAGTGGGAACGAGGGGGTGAGTGAGATGGAGGGAGAAAAGACGAAATGAAAATGCGGTTAAAAAGAAGACGGATATTTCGACAACAAATCTGTAGGCGTGTGTTTCGTCATTGCTATATTTTTTTATTTTTTTTTGTCTACGTCTGCTTATGTGCTTTGTGTCAATGGGTGCGCGTATAATATACGTATTACTTACTATATACCTAGATACGTAGAAAGCATGTTGCATCAACTTTTTATGCATATAAAAAGCAGCATCGTGCATTCGTAGTTCTTCGGAATCCTGGTTGGAAAGATTGATTTTAATATATATATATATATACCTTTTTTTTTTCACCACTAGATTTTGTACTTTGTATAGATTTCACGCGGCAAAATCCTTTAGTGTATAGACAAAAGTGCATTTGAAATTGAGGAAAAATAGTCGGAAAAAAGAATCGAAGTGCTTAAGCATAGGTGGCTTCACGACTTCACGTATGAAATCGCTGTGTGAGCAGGCAACAAACAGGCTATATAAGTGTTACGTCGAAGTGGATATGTTTGCGTTGAAAATTTATTCCTGCTTTGATTTGCTGGTGCTTTCTTCGTCAGTCGTACAATACGATTAACATATGTTTGAGAGATGTGGAAGTAAAATAGGAGGAAATGTAGCAGAATTTCTTGTTGAAGCGTCTGCGGTAGTGTGGTATCCGAAAGTGGGTGGACATAATATCAACTTCTGTCGCCACATCCAACGTCTGCGCTTCGTAAGCTTTTTATCCCGAGTAACATCTCATGCGCCAAGTTAGCAAAATATTTCGACCATAAGACCGTCCTCCATTATCAAAACACCGTAGATATTTTATATAGTTAATGAAGTTTAGAATAGTTTTGAGATATTTAGTCAAGAATGTAGCTATAGAGAAAGCCAACTTCTCTGATCTTTCGGAGTGACTCGCTTCACGACTTTGATCTATAATATAAAACTTATATGAGAATGTCAACTGTCGGTAGACAAACCAGGTTCTGATTAGTTTGTGATTGACAGTGCTGTAAACTCGAGACTAAACAGAAACCGTAAATGGCATAATGCACCAGGAATTTAGATAGGTACTCGTAAAACTGTAGAAATAGACGGGTTCCATTTGAACATAACATAGAGTAAATGTACCGATTATGGAGTATTTATCAAATATGGGGTACCATTGGGTCTCTTAAAGTATTAACGCAATCTGCTGGAAAAAAATTGAGAACTGTTAGTAAGACTGCACTATTGTACTAATGTACAAAAAAAAAAGTCAAAAGAACGCGCCTAAAATGAGTTTTCCTCTCTTTTCTTGATTTTTATCACTCTCCTCGTGAAATTTTTTTAATTTTTCATAGATTTTGTACAAAATATTCATTGATATTTTGAAATATGTTCAATATCAACATAAAATTTTAAAATTTGGCTTCTATTTCCAAGTATTGTCTATTCTGTAAGTTGATTTATTCAATTTTCAAAATTTTTTATTTTCATCACATGAAAATTGAGAGGATGAACCTAATGTGGGGTACCAGTTATTTCTATTCAAAACAACAAATAACTGAATCAGAATGTTTTGATTGGTACTAATTATTTTAAAGAAAAAATAATTAATTTTCATAATTCTAATTTTAATTTTTTGCATAAATTTTCAATTAACCCATATTTCGGAAAAGGTGGTACCCCGTATTAGGTGTATGAAGTATATTTGAAATGTAACATGTATCGAATATTATGAAGATAGGGTACTCCTATAATGGGAACACCTTTTGTGGAGTCATTATTTTGAGTCATGGAACAAAAATATTCATATAAAATTTAAACCTTGGTTCCATAGACTTTTTAATGTTAAACAATAACACCAAGGATCAATGATCATGATTCTTTCGTAAATTTTAATTTAGAGTGATTTTTCAAATTTGTGTTCCATTTTAAAGTTATGCACCCTATATTTGATAAATTTACTCAAGTAGGCATATTATACTAATTTGCAAAACACTCATACTTCTGAAAATCTGATTTGTAGACTTTTATTCCCATGTCTCTTTTCCTTCTTGGTTTCATTTGTCAGTTGAATTTAGTTATTTCGAATTAGGGTTCTCCAGTTCTCCTGCTTCCTCTTTTCATTATGCTTTCTTCTTATGGTTTGGCAGGACTTCAGGTACCACCGTGGCGGACTGAGCGGGTACTAGCTCAGCATCATTCCTTTATAGCCTCATAAAAATTGGTTCATGAGTCTTGTAATTAGATTGGGTCTTTTGAAACATTATAGGAGAATTTTTTCCCTTCGATCTTCCACGGATGAACTGAAAATCTGGTTGAGTATACCTACATATTACTTACCCCGGGTGTAGACTTGTGTTCCTAATCTAACTGAATCCTACATTTATTGGTGGTAGATTTGGGTCACTATAACCATATAATATTAAAATGGAAAAATAAAGTCCCAAGCATCTATTCACAGAGAACGATTAAATACAATTTATTTGGATCATCTTGGGTGTTTTCGTAAATTATTCCGAAGCATAGTTATGGAATTTTAACGCTTTTATCTATTGAGTGTGATTTAAAATATCAATTTTTACCTTCCTGGCTCAGCTAACTGCATTTATCCAAAATATCGTTCACCTAGAAATATAAAAAAACAATTCATTTCAAATATATAGAAAAAAAAAAATTTTATCATTAATGAAAATCAAGCTGAAGCCACAGTTGTAGTAAAATTGATTTTTGTTAACGCAAGATTAGGATTAGTTTTCCAAACGCACGTTTAAAAACATTATTCATGAATTAACATTAAATATCAACGATATTGTAAGAAAACACCTAAGATGACATTCATGATTTATAACTAGATTATTTTATTTTACTCTGGACTCCAGTTGTAATCTTTTGAATATTGTGGAGTTGGCAGCATCTGATTGTAGAATCAAATCAGCGTCTCTACAATTTGCCTTCAGCAAAACACCGTATTGTGTCAACTTGGTAATGGGTGCCTATGGCGACAGGTGATGGATGCGCCTTCATGTGGTTGCCACACTACCTATGTAACGGCCAAAAGAGGTGGTACTGTACTAAGTTAGAACCACTTTCAGTGTTACACCATACACAAGATATTCAACACTGGAAAAGCATTAGGTAATACCTCTATAATAATTTAAATATGTAATTTATCATCCACAATTATTGTGGACCTTAATGTATTCGAGAGACTCAATAATATTTCAAACACTATAAATTAGGTTGAACATTTGGTATTAAAACCCTTTAGACAAAGACTGTCTATTAGAAAGCTAACTCGTAGCACTGTGTAACAATTCCTTCAAATCGAGGGTTTATATACCCGTTTGGGGTATGTAAGTGTACGCGATGGATAGTCTAAGTGAGGTAGGGACTTGTTATTATAGGGTTGTGCTGACTCGCAATATAATTGAGGGACAGGCAAAATGAGGTCATGAATATACAGACATTATATCTATATTCATAAAATCAAATATGGGTAATTTAGTGGTTGTTTACTAAGAGCTATAGGATGTTTTGTTTATTGATGCATACCTGCATTTTTGGAATTTGAAACTGTGTGGACAAATATGTTTGCCATATTTAAAAATAGATGAAAATATACATTACAACTTACTCCTTCCAGTCCCCAATGATAAATTGAGGTAATAAAGGAGCAGAAATGAAACGGGATAGGGGTATGCCAATATTGCCTTGTAACAGCATTCTCACACAGTGGGGAGGCATGTAGTGGAACAAGTAGTGGTGGGTAACATTGATTGATAACACTATGGACTACTCAGAATAATGTAGGATAATCAGTTTGTAGAGTTCGTAGGCTTTGGGAATTGAACCTGCTACTTTACAAGTGACTTGCATCAAAAAAGGACCCTATACTTACCAATTAAGCTACTGTTGCCTATGCTGACAGGTTAGAGATACACCTTTATGGAGTTGCCACTTATACAATTTATGTAAGAAAGCTCCTTGAAGGTTGCATAACAGAGGAAACCTCGGGATGCATTACATGACATATGTGGAGATTTTGCCAGTTTGTCAGTTACGCCACTCTCCTTGAGGTATCTTCAATAAGGGAAAAGCTAATAAGAGTACGCATTTGATGTTCAATCCTGAAGCCCCTAAAATCCCATTTTCCTCAAATTTTTCTGGGAAATACTTTCATATATCAACTTTAATTTGTTGCTGATTGGAGTTCTGTAATTTGATTTGTAATTCTACCATTCAAATTAAAAAAAAAAAGGAAGTCAAACGAATATTCTTACCCGCCTGGTTGGTTAAGAGTATTGGGTCATAAGATTATAAGAGTACACACTTTGAAAAACACATCAAAAACCCTTGAAATTAAAAAAAAATTATAACGTAATGTAAAGTCAAGTATGAGACAATATCATTTTTGTAGTAAAATCTGAGTATTAACAAAGACTATAAAAAATTTATCTTTCCTATTATGATTCCTATGCTTTTAAATTTTCATTTCATTAATTTCCACAAATTGAGCAATGTGATTGAATTTTTCTCGAACTTGGAAATATTTTTCATGAGCAAGACATAAGTATGCAAATATCTTTGACTTACAAACCTACCAACTGTTCTCTCAATGAGAGTAATATGGGGTATACGTTATTTTAAAACTAAAGTATAATTTGAAGTGTAAGGCATTAATTATTTTTCACTGTGATGGAGCGGGGCTCATCTGTTAACGAAGTGGTTTCAGAGACCAAGCCTTAAGGGCACTGAGCTCCCATAACTATATAATTTTATTATTGCAACCAGAATTTTATTATGATCGTAAAATGTAACTCTTGATCGCATTATGCTATTTAATTTGATGGTTTTAAAAATAAATTTTCTCTGCATCTTTGACTATACGATAGTACTGGACCAGTGAAGAACAATGATGTCCGGTGCTAAATAGGCAATCACCATGTACCACATAACGTACTTTCAACTACCTTTATGAACGCTATTATTGTGAATTTAAGGGATGACTCGTATCAAATGTATTCTAAATTGGCGAACACGAGCAAAACATCGAAAATGCGCACAAAGTACACGCTGGTTGCCTATGCTTACGCCGCCATGTCTCTACATTACTAATGACAGTGGGCTTATGGAGCTTTACTTGTCCAGTACTATAATTACAGTCGAAGCTCGGCGCACTAAAGAGTTCTTAATTATGTGAAAAAATAATAATTGTAGGCATAAAATGGAATGATTATCATACCTAGGTACTTAAATACTTACTGTTTCACATGTAGCCAAAAATAAAATTCCAATTTAGTTTATCTATCCACCATCGTATCCACGCGAAGTACAGGTACCTCTACCCACGTAGATTCATTTTGCTTTAATACCCTTTCAAATTTCATAGTTTACTCTCAAAAGATCCAAAGTAGGTGTACCTGTATCTACTATACAGTCATGTATACCCTTACATTTTAATTAAATTATTTTAAAAATAATATTTCAGTACTTTTCTGAATACTTATTGTCATAATAACTTTTAAAATCCGTTCTCTACCCTTTTCTTCTTCTTCGTCAATTATTTATTTTTATTTTTGACTGAATTAATAAAACTTTGACGATGGAAATTAGCTGTAAATTTTGTTATGAAGGCGAAATCAAGCATGAATGCATCAGGTGGAGAGTTTTGTTGGGTTTTCTACGTAGCTCTAACGGACGCCCTAAATTCGAGATCATTTGCAGTGGTTGCTTCTTTGATTAATGCGCCAAATTTTGCTGGCAAGTTACCGTTTAGTTTTGTATATGGTGTAGAAATTTTCTTAACGACACTTAATTAATCATAAATCATATCAAGGAAAAACGAGGAGGTTCAACAAATTCGAAAGCTCGTTAGCTGGCACTTTATTGCAGCTTTAACCCGTTCGGACCTGTCTGCGCGAATGTTTAACGCCAATAGCATTAGAAAAGGACGAGACTATACTCCCAGATATTATACGGTATACGTTACACTATAATACAATAGGTTTAGGTTAGGCTATATTTACCGTTTGTTGTGAGTGTTTCTAATGTGCTGTTTAGTCTGACGATAATTCACCCGGCCAGTGTTTTGACAGTTCACGATTTAAGTGCTTGGAATGTGGGTGTTGGAAAACTGGCGAAGCCGGATAAATAGTTTCGATTGATGAACGTATGTGAAACCAACTGGGCAGTGGCCAGCATAAGTACTATGTTTTCGCTAGGTGATCTGTAAATAATATAGGTATTTAATAGACAAGTAGTTTTCTTGTATCTATTCCTTTTTTTTTTTTCGGAATTATTGGAACAATTTTATCGATACAGGTCCAATTTGAAAGAATTTCTAGTGTAGGTATGAAGAATCTATTAAAAAAAAAAAAGAATGGAAGAATGATAATAAAGGCGGAAAAAGTGAAGACATCCGCAGACTGAATATGCACGTGCGAGAAACTTAATATTCTTTGTTAAGCAAGTGCGTTTTTCAGTGATGTAGCTACAAAGTGTTTTATCACATAGGGGAAAAAGATGACGACAGAACCTAATTAACAAAATAAAAAGTAGTTTGAGGTGTGGAAATAAGGACGAAAAAAGTAAAGGCGTCCACAGACTAAGGATTCATTGGCCAAAAACTGATTCTGCAGTAGATAAATGAGTTGTTTTTCAGGAACATATTTACCGTAAAATGTTTTTTTTAGGTAGGAGGAAAAGAGGAGTGGAGAATCTAATTAAAAAAATAAAATAATGCACGAGAAGTAATGGGGGAAAAAAACTCTACCACAGCAAACCTCGCAAGAAAAAGTAGGTTTTCGAGAAAAAGAATTATGAATTTTGATGGTCACATTAATTGTCTGTAAGTTTATATGCGTTAATGGTATGTTGTGATTGTATGAAATTTGTTAGCTGCTGAAAAAATATTAGACAATGTAAAATTTAAAAGCATTATTTCTTTACATGAAAAATTAATTATGATGATAAAGTATGGTAAACAATCATATTTCAAATAAAACCAAAGAAATATAATAAAGTTATGAAATAAAAAAAAAGAAAACATGAACAAGTGGTTAATTTTTTTAACAAGAAAAATTCATGCTAATTAGAAAAATAAAAGAAGAAAAAAAGCTTTACCGGAAGTACCGTTCAGTCGATCTGCAACAAAATTAGTATCATGCTACAATAAATTATAATAAATATTCATTTAAAATTTCGTACATATGGTTTTGAAATTCTGCATTTTATGACCAACAGAAAAACAAAAATGGTGGTACCGGAAGTACCGTCCAGCCGATCCGCAACAAAATCAATAGTTCTGGTCCTTGGTTTAGTACAAATGTTAGTACCATATTTCGTGATTATTGATTATCGCACAAAAATTGCGAACTGTATCACAGGAACAAGAAATTGATTTATATATATGTATATATGTATACATATGAATTTGAGTTATTACTGCCAAAAATTTTCTTAGGTCATGAAACGAAAAACGTATCTGCCCACCCCCAATTTAGGAGGCTAATACCGCACCAAGCGTAATAAGTAGATTTTCTAAAGAAAACCTATTAAAAACCGTATCTATCCTAAGTATTTACAGGTTTTCGAATACCAAAGATTCATGGACGATTTTTAGTTAAACAAGTTGTTTTTCAGGGACATAATTGTGTTTGATATAGCAAAAAAAAAGCGGATTTAAATTTTTTAGGGAGGCTGTTCCACTAATGTTGAATATATGTGTCATTAAAAAGCGAATGTAATTTAATATATTAGCCTGGTAACCTCCCTAAAAATAGGTGCGAAAACAGCAAAGGACCTGTCTATGGATTCGTAAGCAGAACCTGATTTTTGAGTAAAAAATATTGTTTTTCAGCAACACAGTGATAATTTTTCTACGTTTGGGAGGAAAGAGGGACTAATGTAATTGTTTTAAACCAAAAACTGGTGAAGGAGTTGAAACAGGGCCAAAAAAATTTATAAAGTCGACTACAGACTGAATATTCAAGTGTGAGAAACTCATTCTTCGATAATTCTTTTTTTGTTTTTCGGTCAAATGGGTCAAAAATTTGATATAAAATGAAAAATTAGCTCATCTTAAACGCGTCTGACGCTTTTACGAAAGCAAATTTTAAAAACAAATTTTTTTATCTAAGTAATAAGTTAAAGAAAAAGTTTACGATTCATTAATGAAAATACTTTTAAAATTATCGTTCTGAATAAGTTGGCAATAAATACCAACCAAACTCATAACATAATATTATTTCGACGGGTGGGTGTTGTAAAGAAATAATGTTCTTGATCGTAGAGGGGAACGGAGAGAGGAGGGGACTTCATGATGAGAAGTAGGTTCACATCCCAAATCACCCCACACATACACAACTACCCCACTAGATGAAATTACGTCTCCCAAAGATGGCTCCCAGTCATCCCTGGAAGGAAATTCAATGACATAAAAACCCACCCTACTCGTGAATGATTGCAACACAACAATATTAATTAAATAGCCAATTTTAAATAAGGACGTTACATTTGTGGCATTAGACTTTCCACCTCCAAAATCTTTAAAACTTTTCACCTTTCTAATGAAATTAAAATTTTTGAATTCTCCACCAAAAGTTTCAAGAAGTTTCCTCGCTTTTAAGAAATTATTCAAAATGTATTCTAAAATCCTCTCGAAAATATGAAATAAAATTGGTAGAGAAAATAGTACATCGAATTTTAGGCCCTCTGGGTTGTATCTGACGAGATGAGTGAAAGGTTTTAACATCTCTTAGAATTTTCCTGGTTCTGATTGATGTTGAAATTTTCCCTATTATTTTTTGTCCTTCTTCAATCGTTATAACGTTTTAGTCTTTTCTCTCTCTAACATTGCCTAAAATAGAATGGAAAATTCTGTTCTTTGAATATTTCTATCATTTTTCGATATGTTTGATTTGTGATAGTCTTTATCTTGTAGAAATTACGAAATTTGGTTCCCCTCTTGAAAGAACCTGACTAATCATTGCTTTTTCTTAAAAAGTTAGGGTACATTTTTGGATTTTTGGTGGCTATATAATCAATGTGTAATGGCTGAGTTTATCACTTTTTTGCTGTTTTTCAATAGAGTCGCACAGTGCTCACGCATTGTTATAAAGTATTCTACTGAATAATAATGAAAAGTTACCGAGACCATGGGTTATTGGTTTTTTATTTAAATGTTACACTATAAAAGCGTGAAGTAGTCCGCTATACAACTTGCAAGTATTTTAGTGATTTTTTCAATAATTTAAAAATTTTTAGTTGTGCACTTGTGTGTAATAATTATTGCAGCCTTTTTTTATTTCAATAGGAAAAATTATTTTTAGTAAAATATTTTTGTAAATATTGAAAATGTAAAAAATTTTCATAACAGTGTAAAAATGCGATATCCAAACCAGGGTACTTACATACAAAATGAATTATTCCAGTTCGTAACATATTTTTTATTCTACCTAAATATTATTTTCAAAAATTATCAAAATTAAATTTTAGTTAAAACCAAAACAAAAATAATTTTGAGTAAAGTTAAGCCAAGATATTCTGTATTCTGTTTCAAGTACCCCTCACTATTAACCTACAAGAACTATTACCCAAGCCATTCATTTCTGCGAGAAATTCAACCTCCCTCATTGTTCACATCCATCCCCAAAAACACCCTCATCACACATCACGACTCAACCCATACTTAATAGAATTAGTACATCTTAAATGAATTAGTACTCAATACACACAAAACCATTATATTTCATAGCAAGAGAAGAATCCAGATATAATTGTAATTCTTCCTTCCGCAACCAGCATAAATAAAATAGATAAATGAGCATAAATTTCTAATATTAAATTCATAAAAGTTTTGTCTTCTACGAGATTAGTCGAGTTGAAAATTCTAAGATGAAATCGGTGGTCCAGATATTGTGATGAAAACGTCCAGAATTCTGATCACTAACTAGTCCAAAATTTAATGAGAATCAAATCGAACTTCAAAAAAAAATATTTGATAATCTCTAAGAAGAAAAACCTTTACAGGATTTATTTTGGTGTGAGATTTTCAAGTTTCAGAGGAAACAAGATTCAACTTTTCACTCGATGAAATTATATGAAAAGTTTAACTGGTTTTTAACAAACATTTTCTCCACAAAAATTATTTGCTCCAAAAGATACAACTCTTAATTCACTTTTAATTTCTGAAACCTCCCCAGTTTAATAAGAATTTCGATCTCTCTTGCTCAGAAATATCATTGAAAGAGACTTCAATTAATCACAATTAACACTAAAAACAAACTTTTTTTAGTTGAAAAATGTCACAACAAAATTAAAACAGGCTACTTCAGATTCAAGTTTAATAAACGAACCTAAATAACTTAAGTTCCTTGGTGACTTATTCTTAATTCACAATGTACTTGAAATATTCAAAATTCACTCTAGTGTAAACTTCCAGCATCTACTCCTATACAGGAAGATGCGAAAAAGAACAAGTAAAAATAATAGGGGAGAAATGAGTTTGTATAGGCAACTGATCAGAGATGACTATAGGTAAATGAAATGGGATTCCATTCTTCTACACCACTTCTAGGATTCATAGAGATTGGAATTTAGAAAGCAAAAATATAGGAGAAGGGTGTAGAAGAGTAAATCTTATCTTACCAATTATTTAGAGAAAGATAAAAAGGAAGGATGTTATAGGTAAGAGAGAGATGCAAAAAATAACTTCCTGTGAAGTTGGAAAATTAGAGACAGTCCAGTAGAAAGAATTCAGAGATAAAAAGAGAGAAATATGGATTAACTATAAAGGAAAGAGTGAGAGTAAAGATTTATCTTACTAAGGCACGTTCATCATATTTTATAAAATATTAGGGCCAATGCACTTGTATCAGGAAGGTTCCCATTTTCAAATGTCTCTCTAAATCTGAAAAAATTACTTAGCATCAGGTCAATGCACTCATATCTGTATGTAAGTAAAAAAAATCATATATAGGATTGCTACAGGGTGTGAAGATATCTCCAAAATCTCCATCGATCTCATTCCTCTGTGATATATGTAATGAAAATGACCTTTTAGAAGAGGGTGTTTGACAGTTGGTTGGTAAGTCTATATAAAAAAACAAATATAGCCGAAACATACCAGGAATGTATGAAAATAGATGAAACAACCTGTCGAAAATCCAAAAAACCAAATTCCTCATAATCCATTTTATTTCTGTTGACAGTAGGTATATTAGATAAGTTAACAAGGTATGAATATAATTGTAATTAATTAAGAAGATAATAGGTGAAATTAGTTGATAATTTAAGTTATCCTTCAAAATTAGGCCACTGATGGAGGAATTTTGGTGCTATTTTTTGAATAGTAGTTAAACTAAAATGAATTTGAATGGAAACTTGAAAAAGATAATTAAAGTTACCTGAAAAAAGAACAGAAGTGATAATGAGGAATACCTATATACATCCCTGATCTTGGGTTTTCAATTCTCATAAGTTTGGAGAATGAAGTCTGTTCTTAAAGTAGTCTCAGAAGTATGTTAATTCGATATCTTTGAGAAACTTATGAATATGTAAGGAGAGTATGAATAAGTCGCTTAATTTGATCAGTTCCGAGTTTCATTGAAGTAGCATATAAAATTTGGCTTTGAGAAGGCTTCAAATGTTTCAATGAGTACTACAAAAAAATCTTATTTATTTGAAATTTTTGGACTAAATTATTTATTTTTGAAAGGGTAAAATTACAAATGCCTTTTTTGAATTAATTTTCGGATTCAAAATTGGAAACCAAAATATTTCAAAATTTTCTCAAGGGTGACGGATCAGAACCAGTCAATACAAATTCAAGTTCCATAATCTGAAATTGGGTTAAGAATTTGGAGAGTATTGAAGCCTGTTGGTTCTTGAGAAAAAGATTTCATTCTGGTGAATCTTAGATTTCTGGGCGCCATTCAGCGAATCTATATGAGCTTGATTCCAATACAGATAATAAACAAATATTTTATTTATATTAGTGGTTTGTAATTCTACAAAGTATTTTTGAAGGTGAGTGTTGTTACATTTAATGATTTTCGGTATTAAATTAATGGATTTTAGAGTTGTAGAGTTATTTTTCATAATGCATTAAAATAACATCGTTATGGGTTGAGTCATGAAGTAAAATAGGTCGGAGAATGAGGTAGTATAAAAATAATTTTAATGTTGATTTTGAAGATGGTGATTGGTAGGTTTAATTGTGGAGGTTCTTTCTTGAATTCTCGACACATGGATTATCGGAACACTCCAAAAATTTTATTTTTTCTTGAAAAATTTTTGGTTAAAATTTGAGGTTAAGTATGAAGGATATTGGTCTCACGTGGGCGAATTCCATATGAATGAAGCCAACCCTGTTGAGACACCACACATTCGAAAACACCTGTAGCTATATTATGTCATAATTATTAGGCTACCTACAATATCTAGTTGAGGATAATTATGTTAATAGTAATAAATTCATTCCTCTTTTTACAGAAAAATATTAATTTAATGAAGAATGTATTTGATCGTGAATAGCTATTGCTCGAATCTAGATAAAACACGTTTCAGATACCAACCCCTCCTCATTTCTAAGGCCACCCAACCCAACTCTGCTGAACATAAATTATGATGTAATTATTATTTGATGTTATAGCATCTTCCCAACTGGTCGTTCTCCCTCCTCCACTTCCGTCGGTCCCTTTTAGAGAAACCAAAAGTTATTTTGTTTGTCCATCTATTGCTTTTTAAGGATGCTGCGCTTGTCTACAAAGTACACCAGTGGTATGAATTAATGTATAATTAGGGTACAATGAGGATGAGAGACGTTACTAAAAGGGTATTAAGCGTTTACGTCCTAAAATGAAATTTTCATTTTTGTGTTATCATAGGTGTTGGCAGTCGCGTTGCATTTAATATTATTTTGAATATTAGTTTGGCGGTGAGAAATGCTGTGGTTCTTCGCTATGGCGCTGTGGCTATAAATTGGATGATTTGCATCCGAGTTCCAGGTTTGAAGGAAATTTTGGTTTTGTTTTTAAGCAGGTTTTCTCAAAATTAGCTTATTAAAATGGTTCGCATAATCAGACCTGTGGGGGGATGAGACCTCGTACTTTTTCGATTAATGACAAAGTATCATTTTCGGCACTAATAACTCAAATTCATACGCATATTATATGATAATATGGACGTATACGTAGTCTATGTATAATTCTTGTTAACACGATACAGATTGCTATTTATTTTCGTCCGATAATTACCAAATTTGGTACAAACATCACCAAGTCAGAGATCAAATCTATTGATTTTTGTCCGGATGAACTGGATGGTACTTCTGGTGTGTCCATTTTTGTTTTTGTTTAGGAGGGAATAGGTAGTATAATAATTATTACGTAACTTGGGAGAAAAGTGAGCATCGTTGTAGGCAAGTGCAGAAATTACACGAGTTGATAAATTGCTTGCTTCAACTGGGTTGCGTACTATATTTTTTATCACTAGTGTAGAGCATGTTGTATACGAGTCAGTAGCAATAAAATCTGCAGGTTGCTGGATCAAATCCTTGTTGTGGTTGAGAGAATTGTTAAGAAAAAAAAATTGAATTCATTTAAATTAAAGAAAGAAAGATATTTAAAAGTTTAGGGGAAACTGAGGAATCAGTTGGGCATGAGAAAAAAAATTAAGGAGGTAGAAAAATAATTATGGAATGAGAAAAGGATGTTCAGGAGAGAGAAAAAAAAACTATAAGGAATGAGAAAAGTAAGAGTCTGGAAATTGGCCACCATGCCTCGAAAATGCAGAATTTCTTACACATGTCACTTCAGTGTTCTTTTGTTGCCAGAGAAACTGGTTTTCTAAGACCTGATTTTCCTTATAAACTGCCCAAGAGTTTTTTTTTTTTTTTTTGTGTGTGTAACTAAAACAAGATTTTTAAATGTTTTATGTTTATGTTGGAGATGGGTGAGCCAAATTCGATAATAGAAATTAAAAAAAAAAAGTTGCTTAAAAAGACAGGCCGTCTCATACTCTTTTTCTTTGAGTATTTACAAATCTAGCGAGTTTCTTCTTAGTCTGTTATCAGACACGTCTTGTGGAATTAAGTCTGTTACGAATCTAATACAGAATACACACAGATGGGACGGGGTGATCTACAAAATATTGCATTCGTAGCAGAAGACTTTTGGAGATACCTACTCACCTTTGATCATGTTATGATAAGAATTGTGATATATTATTGTTACTGTCAGAATTGATGAGAATACACGTACCTATAGAAGTTGATAAAAGTGAACTTAGCTACGCACACCACCACCCAGAACTTTCTCTTTTCCAATTCGCTCTCTTCGTTCAGAGGGGCTACATTTGCTTTCGGTTTCAAGCAATAAAATCTATCGATTCTCCTCTACAGATCATTGTATGTTTCCAAAAATTATTGCACAACTTGAAGGTATTTTTGCGAATGAATTTACAATTGAATAATATTACTGATTGAGGAAATTGTTTTCTACGAATGGAGACAAAACTAAAATTTCATTGGGAAAACACATCCAGGGTCCAAAACCCAATTTTTAGTGTATCGAGCATCCCAATATATCAGTCGTTCGCGAATAAATCTGTACACGTCGAGATAAATTTATTTTTTATTTTTTCTTTCCTTTCCTTTTTTTTTTATTTTATTTTATTTTTTTTTGTAAACTGGTCATTAGATTGGGAAAAGTGCGAAAAGAATGTTCAATTTAAGAAGGTCTGACCAAAAAAACGAACTCTTGTTATAAAAAGTACGTTAATCTTGCCTTTAAAAAAAAACTAAAACAAAAAAACCAAAAAAAAGAACATATTGTTTGATTTGAAAAAATGCAGCACGTCAACTTCAAAGTTGTTCGATTTACTAAGGTAGAACCGAAAATATAATTTTTCTGCTCATAAAATTGTGAATTTCCTCATTCAATTCGGTAAATAAATTCCAGTGAAAACAACGTTTTCTTTAGAATGAGTATCGTATCACAATTATATCTTACTCAATAAAAAAAAATCGTTCGATTGTTCCATCTGAGACATCAGTTTCTTAATTTTCCACTTCTTGGACCCGACACTGATGTAATAATCTAACTCAAAACTGAGAACTGATTTTCAACAGAACTGGTCCAAAACTCAAACCTTTTAGTGTACCTAGGTATATGTTAGCCAATGATTCAAACGACGTCATTAGATGTTAATTCCATTTGAATTGTTAATCGAGTATAACCGTTGTCAAAGAAAAATAATTCATCCAGAATTACGTCAAAGAACTTGTCAACAATCATTTGAATGATTACATACAGTTGCCTATTGCCAAATTGATGTAAAAGAGGGAAAAAATTTATAAATGTTGGTCGTTAATTTGTATTTCGCACAAAACAAATACAAAAAAATGTACCTGCACGTATATGTACTTACTTTGTAATGTGAAAAATTCGAATAATTACAAAGGTCCGAATACGAGGCAACAGTTTTGTAAAATAAAGTAAAAATAGGATTGAAAAAAAAACAAAAAAAACAGAAAACAAAAAACAAACAAGTTAAAAAAAATGAAAAAATTAAATTTGCGATTGGTTTTCGTTTATTTTTCCTTTTTTGTTTTACAAAATAATGTTGCTGTTAAAAAATGCTTTGCTCCATTTTACTTTTGGAGCCAGAGGATAAGAAGAGAATTAGAGGAGAGATACTGAAAATAGCGAGCAGACCCATTTTCTTGTCATACATCCTTTTTTTCTTCAACATTTATTTTCTCCCAATTCACACAATGTTTTATAATGAAATGGGAATCATTTGGTAAGAAAAATTGAATGACTAAACGAAATAAATTGAAAATTGAAAATCTCGATTGCCCAAAAGTGCTGGAAAGCTTACCAACGACTTTTTCGACATTTATTAAATGATTTTTTTTCACCCCTCCATTTCATTAGACGTGGGATAAACAGTATATTTTTTTATTTGCATTTTCAAAATAAATATTTGGAGAAGAATCGATTCGACATGGATTTTGGTTTCTATTTTTTATGTTTTGTCGGTTTCCTATGTCTGCAGATGAATTAAATTTTTTTTTTTCCATTATTTTGGCTATTTTTGGAAATGGAGGAAAGGGTTTGTAAATTCTTTTATAATTTTGCGTAACAGAGTTGAAGTTTTTTTTTTTATCCGAACTGGACTGATTTTTTGGCGTCAGACCGTGGCGTAATAACGTACGAACATTGAAAAGAGGACTTTCGAGAAATGTTTTTGGAAGTTTCTTGTATTTTAATATTTATTTTTTATTTTAAGTGGATGCCTTGCTGGCTTCCCTATCTGTAAAAAAAAAAAAAGGAAAAACTGACAGAAAGTTTTTACAGTATTCAACCAAATAGCCATTGTTTTTCGAAGAAAAAATTTGGATAAAATTGAAATTATAATAATCTTTTGCGGCAAAAAAACAACTATGAAGATAGATCTGCTTACTAAAAAATATAAAAATATAATTATTTTAAAATTTCTCCAAGATCTGGTGACTGGAATTACTGAAGTAAGCGTAAATTAATTTTTCCATTAAACTAGAGGGAATTGACACAACTTTACCTATAGCCTATAAGTCTATCTATACTTATTATAAAGGTAAAGAGCGGAGACTTCAATGATTCCAGTTTCTGGATCTTACTGGACAAATTTTAAATAGTTATATTTACATAATTATCTTTAGCGACATTTTATTGTTTTTTTCGAATTTTTTTTTTTTTTAACTCTGATTATTTTTATCGTTGGTAAATATCCCCATTAGCTTTAGCCACAATTTTGCTTCGAAACAAAGAGTTTTTTTTTAAATAACTCAAAAAATATGTCATAGATTCTAAAAAAATAATACGAGACCACCATAGTATCATCAGCTATCATTTAAAAATAAGTTCACCAAAATCAGCTCAGTAGTTCTTCAGAAACTCCTGGACAAACATACATACTCATTTACCTACATATAAGTATAATTATATGCGTACAAATAAATGGTTTTTCAAAGATAACTGAAAAACTATTTCATCGATTCGGAAAAAAGAAAAAACTGGGACTATCATGAGATCACCTTCTATTATTGTAGAAGAAAAGTTCATCAAAATAAATGTAGTAGTTCTCCAGAAATTCACCGATAAACATAGATAGACGTATATAAGTAAGGATCAAATTAAGAACCTATATGAACTAATATTTGTTTTAGTCAGTTAAAAAAAAGATGGATTTTTATTGATGGAGGCGTAGCATGAGAAAGATCTATAAATAACATGGAATCGATAGGTAAATATGGCCACGGAAAATTAAATTCAGTTTCAGATCCTTCCCCCTTTAAACCGGAATGAGAAAGGAGAAGAGGAAGAAGAAGAAGAAGCAGAAGAAGAAGAAAGTACTGAATGTAACAACACAAAACCTTATTTCTACCTACTATTTTTTTAATACTCGTTTTCTTTAGAAGTGTAGGTATCGATTTTAGGCATAGACTAATCATTTGTAATAACTTCCCTCTGGAGTTAATTTTGTTACCAACCAGAATTAACCGCATTTTGAAGTATAGGGACGAAAATTTTTGCATACCCTGTTCTACGTTCATACGCTATACCTACTTTGACAAAAAACGCAGGGTACCAGAAATTGATTTTGAAATTAAACGATAAAAAGCCCAGTGTACCGTGACAAAATCGAGGAAAAACATACCTACACAGAAGCGATGTTGTTGAAGGCAGAGAAAGAAGATTTAAATCATACGCTTGGGCAGAAACGTTAAGTTCGAATCGAATTTTGTAATCAGGTGTCTTATTGTTGGGAGTTCGTGCGCGTTTCCCTTTTCAGCAGGCTCTCATAATAGTATTTTGTTTGAGCACTTTTACCTCGATAAATAGACCATATTCGAACGCTGGATGTCTGCATGCTGTAGTTACGTCATTTGTTGACAAACCTGCAAAATTTGAAACATTTATCTGTATTATTTTCAGGTTTTTGAATGAACGACATGAAAACGACGTTGATGTATTTATGATGTTGCTGTGTGCGGTTGGTACTGAATGTAGACCAGAATTTGGACGTGGTATTAGATACACGTGTCTCAGTTACCATTTACTGTAATGTGTGGGCCTTATTTTGGCTTCTTTTTGTAATTTTTTTGACGCATCTGGCTACTACAAAATTATATAAAATAAAAATTCAAAATTGAAAAACCTCTGTGCGAATATGTCTACAGGTATATTCCAGTAATACCTTGGCTATTCGCCTTTTTGTCTTTTCTCTCGATCTTTTCGTACCTTATCTTTTGGTTTTTCCATAGGTACGTGTATAATAATAAAATTATATTCCCCATATTTCTAATCTGGCTTCTTTTTCCCTCTCTTTTTCTGATACGTCAATCAACCATCAAAATTTATATCTTGTAACTATCTCTGGTTTTGGTTGCTGATACTTCACTTTCATCTGTTTGTGCAGGCTGGAACATTTTTTTTGTACTGTTTCGTTTTATGTTCATCGAAGTATGTGTTCATTTTTCTTGTCAAATACATTGTGTTATTTTTTGAATATGTTTTGGTGAACTTTTTTGTGGCAATGGCCCCTGGTGGTGTCAATTCCTAGGTATGGCTGTTAATTAATGATCTCGTAAGTAATGTATGTTCTGAAGTACATAGCCAAGATTATTGATCCTTACAAAATACAATCAGCATGGTCTAAATTTGAGTTCTACAAATTCTTCGCAGGCTATGCGGGTTGGATGGTGCTGATTCTGTGGGCACCATCCAATGTAGATGATTAATACCTAGGCAACCTGAACGTGTCATAAGTTGAATATATTGTTGGGATTGTCAGGTAGTAGGGTCTATTCAAGGCCCCCTTGGCATACCACATTTTTTACTTTTCTATGCTTTCTATTAATATTATTTTGTTTTTTCATCCAGCACTTGTTGAGAAATGAAGGCACCTACTGCTGGCTGCTAGAACTAGGACCACCATATTTCTTTTTCTTTCTAAACTCTTCTCTTTTGTTTTGGACTCTCTTCACTCGTGTTTTTCACACCATTACTCACATGGCTTCTTTTTATTTCCTTTAAAAATTAGGACAAAAGTCTCTTTTATTTTAAATGAAATTTAACAAAAAATTTGTCTTTTTCTCTTGAAAGTTCTTTTCCATACAATGTGATCCAAGTTCCCTTTTTCAACATTGTTTAGAGTGTGTTAGCACCTTTGTTTTTTCAATATGGTTCGCGATATATTGAACTTCTAAAATTAATCTCATTTTGTGATTTAAGCTAATTTATTCAATATATTCTCTTTCTATATTTGTTTTTATTTTTCAAATATAACTATTTCTATTTGAAAAATGTACTAATTTCACTATGAGTTAATTTGAATGGTAAGTATATGTGTGAGGTATGTGTGTACACTCAGTCCCCTTAATTTGGTTGTTTAGGCTTAGAAATAAAGTATGTGCCCACAAATTTACATCTTCAATTTTATCTTTTGGAACCCTTTGCCTTTTGACCATTAGTGTGCTCTTTGTTAAACTTTCACACATTATAGTACCTAAGTATAGGATTATTACCCAAAAGATCATATTTGAAAATTTCATGGATCGTAGAATTATCAGAGTATTAAATAAAAAAGTAGATGCACTCTCATTTAAATGATGCAACAAAAAGCAGCACCCTTTTTGAAGCTATTGTCCCCACTCCTTTGGTACCAAATTCAGATTTGCTTACCCTCATTTGGGATCATGGATGATAATCAGAACTTTTTTTCAAAAATTCGATTAAATGAATGCTTAAATATAATTTTTAGGTTATTTAGAAAACACAATCTATACTACTAATTTGGCAGATAAAAATGAGATTGAGAATTATCAGTACCATAGGAGGTGAGGATATTTTGATCAAAAAAGGGATGCCTTTTTCATTTCACATGTTTCCTCTATTAGGTATATTTAATACTATGTGGGAATTATACATGTAGGTGAAAATAGTGATGGGTGATTTCTTAAAAAAAACAATAAATTAATCAATTTTGAACAATAATTGATTGTATAATAGCCAATTATTGTGAGGTGAGTCGACTAATCGATTATTTAATACATTCGTCGTGTGGCATGTAGGGTGAATGTGTATCATTGTAAACATATCAACCTTAATTAATAGGAGAGCAAATAGGTAGCAACAGTGTGCACATGGGTAAGGTTGCTGATTTTCCTACTTGATCTCATGTAGGTAAGTGCGCCAGGTTCAAACCCCAGTGATGAAAACACCTACATACTGGGGACCTCAGACTTTTAAGAACACAATCATATTCTTCTGAGAAAATAAAAATTGCATTTGAAATGCACAAGAGCCCATAAACACCACTTGGAGACCAACCAAAATAATATATATAAAAAAATTAAATTGAATAGGTCAGTGTGCATGATTAATCTGTATGAATGTCTAAAATGTCTACTGTTATTTCAGAAATGAGTCAGTTAAATCCACGCCATCTATTGTCATAGTAGTGAAACAAAGTACGCTATACCTCACCCTCCCACCGCACCTAGATAAATAAAGGAAATTCACTACTGCAGTTAGTTGATAGCTTGTTGGTTTTGTGTGTGTACAAAGTGTTGAAGATAGGTTGATGCAACTTAGCAACATTGTAGTATCTATAACGATATTTGCTAAGCTCCCCTATGCTCCACATGTCACCTTACTTAAGCTCCCCTTATATTCTCTATTTGGTCTGCTGAAAACTGATATAGATGTAAAGATGGTCAAAAAAATTTGTTAAGGAAGGTACAAATATTTTACATCATTATGTGAGCTATATGTTATATTACAGGCCTAAATATACATGGTGTCCCACATAATAGAAATAAGATCAAAACCATATTGTGAAAATTGTAATTTTATCATTATTTTTCTGAATGTTTTCATCCATTATTGGGAGCACTGTGTATAAACGGGAAACTTTAAAAAACCAAAATTAGTCAAGTCTGAGCTCCCGTGGGAGGAACCACAGGGTATGCGGAGGTCAAACGTTTTTATCAATTATTCAGTTTCCCGGTCTCGTCAAATTTCTGGCGTAAAACCGTTTGTTAATTTTAATTTCAATTTAAAAGCTTATTTTACTGAGCTAATATACGTAAAAATTTTGTTACATCAATGGTCTCTCTTTTTTTTTTTTTTTTTTTTTTATCAAATGGAAAATAGTTAAAGCTGCTTCTCGTCCAGTATTTTATATGTATAGAGTCGGTTTTCTGTTCTAGGTACTGAACGTAGATTTTCACATGAATGTAGAATATGACAAACCTATAGGGATTACTGAATAATTTCGTTCATGTTGAGTAAAATCAATGATTTTCAAAGATCGAATTGTATGGAATGTAAAAAAAAATTCATAATTTTGTAAAATATAATTGCTAGGTTTGTCATAATCGAGGATTTCAAATTTGTTCCAAAATCGCAGACGTCCTCTTAGGCGCATGAAATAATGTGAAGAATTTTTTTTCAGCCGGGGCAATACCCCGTTTGCTCCTCCGGTTACGGTTTGTAGTTTTTTTGTTTTTTTTGCTTTTTTACACAGTGCACTGATAATACTCTGGAAAAAAATTCTGGCTGTACCCACAGGTTTCATTATCCTATACGGATTCTCCTCATGTTTTATTAATTATTAAAGTTTCCGGTTTTCATCTTTTCTTCAGTCTCAATAGTCTTGTAGTTTGTATAACCCGGAAAGAATAGTTCCCAAAATTTCTCTTATAGGGCTACAATATTATCCTCGTATTTTAACTTTCGTTCACTTTTGCTTTTTCTAATTCAGGTCGTTCATAAAATCTTTGTGTGGCTTCATTATCATTGTAATTTCGATTTGGCTTATTTTTGCTGTTTCCAACTTCAGAATCTTGACAAAATCCTTCTTGTGGGCCCGTTGTTATAGTCTATGTAATTTTAGTTTGCATTTTTCTCACAGTTCCCAATTTCAATGAAAAAATTCTATCATTTTTTAAGGCATTGGTGAGTGAAATTTGCGGTAAACTGTTCATTGTGTAACTTGAAATGTTTTCACGAGTACAAAATTGTGTAGACTGCAATGAAATGTGGTAGGCTATATGTTTTTGACTAGTGCTGCTTTTGACAAAACATCATTATAAGTATCCAGTTGGCTAAACCAAGTAACTGCATTTTCACATCTGTTATGTCTTCAAAATGATCGCTAATAAAATATCAAGCTCCATTATCACCGTCTTCTGGCTAACATAAATTATGCGAGGGGATCACATACTTATGTGGGATATCATAAGAAAACCATGATAATAACCTTTATAAATTTTTGTTGCACTCTCACCGAGGCCAACGCTGACTTGTGACGCACATGAATAATACCTATATGACGAAATTTCTGCTTAGGCCCAGAGTCTTTCACAAAATCTTCCACAAAGGCCTGTCATAATCAATTTAATTTCAATTTAGCTCATTCGCTTACGATTCCCCGAAGTAATTTCATTTACCACAGAATTCGAACGTTCTTTTTTTAATGCGCATCGCACAGCCCCCAGTTTTACGCCACTATCAACACAAAAACACGAAAATAAAGCTATTTGTGAACGAATTTCCATTTTGCGAATGAGACGAATGCGGCAGCTATGATTACAACCTATTTAAAAAAAGTAAAAAAAAAAGAAAAACAAAAAAAAAAGAACAACTGGGCTAGTATTTCAAATGCGGTCTAAATAAAAGGAATGCTGTTGCAGCAAAAACACGCCTGGAAAAACTTTCCAAATCCCGAGCATTATACGCATGAGCTCGTGTTATGTCGTAATTGTTTTGTTTGAAAAAGAGACGGAGAAAAGGGTGAAAAAATTTAGTAGCTTTTTCATCTCACACGCTGTTCCCCCGCGAGAATACAGATTCGAAATTTATACCCTCTTCTCGGACACTTTTCACTTCCATACATATTCTCTTGAGTTGATTTCGTGGCACACGAATTACTGGTTACAAGACATGAATTATTTCGTATAACTTACCAATCTTTTGGGAATTTCGCTACGTTACAAGATTTCTCATTTTTTTTTTTTTTTTGAAACAGATTTTTTTCAGATTTTATGATACTAAAACGCTGATTTCAAAAGGGTACTGGTAGAGCGGCAACAGGATAATTTTTTTCAGTTTTTTTTTTTTTTTTTTTTTTTTTTTTTCCAATATTATTATGAAAGAGAAATTCAGGGAGTCCAATTGGACGAAAGATAGTGAAAAAATGGTAGTCGTTTCGATAAAATATCGAAGTATGTATCAATGTTAACAAAATACAAAGTAATTATATTTGTTTACCTATAATTTCAGTACCGAGAAACAGATAGGTAGCAGATTTTTAGAATTAATTTGTGTTGTTCTGAAGAATGTTTGAAGTCATCGTCAAAGTCACCAGTCCCTCTCAGGATGACGTCCATGGTTCATTTTCACCAAAATTCATCATTGATATGTACCTACCTACTCGTGGCGGTACAAAAGCGAACAAAAATGAACGAAAGGGAATAAAAGAAACTGAAAAAAACAGATCCCCCTCTCTCTCTCTCTCTGTCGTATACTTATATGTCAGTCTCTGCCTTTCACCTCGTCTTTTGGGACGTTATGATCAATTATTGATAATGCGGTTGTTTGGGGGGATAAGAAATGATACAGATGCGCATATTTGTGCAATGATAAGCATCAATTCAGCTTATTTCGTGAAGTAAACAACAAAACATGGTTGTGCGGGCAAGTGTGTTCGTGGTTTATGACGTCAGGTACATCGTAGCGTGGACCACGGTGTGTTCGCTTAAACAGGATTTAAACTCGCATCTCTGTTCTCCAATCTCTAATCTGTATTCTGTAAAGCTAGAAAATTTTAACTTTTAGGGAATAAATCAAGAGAAACAGTATAAACAATAACACAGTGTTTTCCTTTAGTAAATTTTTCATGCATTGGATCATAGAGAATAAATCAACTAGTGTAAATCATCCTTTAGCTGTTGTTTTATTTCTTATTTTTAATTAGATGGATAATCACAGGATATGTGAGCATACTAGTCTTCATAAATGATGAAAACTTGTTTATAAACTGCATAAATATATCTTATAATCCATTATTATTTTATCAACCTGGTAAACTGATGGTTAAGTAGGCTGATGAAAAGTCCAGAGACGCATGTTTGAATCCCTGCTAGACCAACGAAATTTTTGAAAATATATGCGACACTGGCTTGAGTGATTGTGCATATTACAAATCATAATAAAGTTGGTAACTGTAATAGCATAAAAGAGGTGTGATTGCATGAGATTAGACCACTTTATGTGTTACACCATTCACGAAATATTAATACCGAAATGAATGTCAATATCTCTGTAATATTAAAATAATTAAATAATTTAATATCCACAACTCTTATGGTGGACCTTAACTTTTTGGATTCAGTTTTTAGATAAAATAATAAAACACAATTAATAAATCACAATATAATAAATAATATTTTGTACATTCAACAGTACAAGTAAAATTTAGAAAATAGTAACCACTGTCTCAATGGTAAAATGAAAGAGCTCTACTAGAGAATAATATTCTACAAGAGAGTAAAACAAAGTACAATTTCTTAGTTGAAAACATGAGTTTATATACCTTTTCAGGGATGTAGTATTTACACTGTGGTTGGTGTGTAGTGGTAAAATATGAAATGGAGGGATTCGTATATTTGAGGGACCAGTGTAAATGAGGTTACCAAATACCATTAGGTGTAGGCAAGTGCATACTATATTTTCTAAACAGTAGAAAGAAGAAGAAAATAAATTTGTGAAGAAAGAAGAAGAAGAGTCAATGGAATTTAGGGATATTAATACAAAAATGAAATAATATCGTCTGTGTACGAATATAGTAGTCTATAATTTTTATGGGCGGCTATATACGGGCTTTAAAAGAGAGCCAAATTTTAACTTCTCATATTTTGTGGTTTGATGTATTATAGGGTATGTCTTTTGGGATGATGATCTCGAATTTGACATTCATTTGTTTTCATTTGACCCATTCTTCCACTACCAGGGATTTCAAAGCGAGGGAAGATTTTGGCTTGTTATTTTATTGTGTGATACATCATCAGATGTTTTCTGAGGCTCTGATTTTGAATTTGACATATTTTATTTCTCAATACTTATTGAAAACAAAAAAAAAATGGTTGTTTGAGGAGTCTAATTGATTTTTAATTAAAGATTGTATGAATTTAGTGGTATTTCAGCAATATCTCATAAGAAGTTCCAGTTTAAATTTATTTTTTTCTCTTGGTTAATTCTGCAATAATTGTACAATGAATTTTGGAAACTTGTTCGCAAAATTTCTCTGTACAGCTTGAAGTTTTGTTCTTTTTAAATTTTTTTATTTCTTCTTTTTATTTTTTAAAGTTAGAAATAAAAAAAATCTACCACCATCGTTTGCGTTTAGCCTTAAGCGAGAACTGTTTTTATACAAAGAAAAAAAGAAAAAAATTGTCGCGAATGTACAAAATTTTTCCCGCGAATGCAACTTCGTGTGATACTCGAAAAACTTGTATCTCTTAATACTTCAAAAACTTGCTTCTCTATTTACATATTTTTCCCATCAAAACAGTACAAAACAAAAAAAAAAAAAAAACTCGCAAAGACTGTTAGACTGTTAACACAGACATGACATTAATTTAAAAGGATTAAGGGTAACTTGTGAATTCTTTTTTTCCCTGAATGTTTTTTTTTTCTTTCTTCAAAAGGATAGGAAAGATCAACAAGTATATCTTCCAAGTCTTTTTTGTTTTTCATCCTCTCTTCACTGTTTTGGTTTTTTCTTCACGGTTTTTTTGCAACGAACGACTTCACTAGTCGAAAGGAAGAAAAAAAAAGTTTTTAATACTATTCGAAAAGAAAACAGAAAACGAGTTTAGATGTAAATGAGGCATCTAGTAAGGAAAAAAGCTGAAAAAAATATAAAGAAATTTCTGCCTTACCAACATTTTCGATATCGTTGCAAATTTCCACTCGAAAGTTCTTTGGTTTTATTGGACGAAGCCAAAAGTTTTTTTTTTTTCTTTTAACCAACCCCCTGATTCAATGTCTCTGTCTTACTTTCTATGCTAGCAATCCATTTAACAAATGTCAACAATAAGTTTCCAAACTTTGGTTGATTTTTTTTTTCCCCATAGTTGAAACGTACGTAAACATCGATTAGTAACATCGAAAAAAAAAGATACTTGGAAGTTTTCTCTATTTTTTTCTCTCACTCTGTTGGTTTATACCCCTAAAATTAGTTCACAAAAGTGTACGAATATAAATGAGCGCACGCTAATGGCGCCATCTTCAGGCTTTCCCAAATTGTAATTAAATATGGAAAATATAATTATGTTAATTGGTTTCGCAAAACTCACTGCAAAATTATTAAAGCTGGTTTGACTCCTTTAATATTTCATCGAATTAATATCGAGTTTCCTAAACTGTAACGATATCTGAGGAATGTAGTGAGGGGGAGAAAGATGTAAAAGGATAAGGATGGAAAAAAAGAAGGTAACGAGCCCCCATTCAGCATTTAATTATGCAGATGTTGGAACATTTTTGCATAAAACAGATACCCGAAAATTTTTTTATTTTTTCACGTGGTTCTGTTTTTTATCTTTTTTTTTTTTTTTGGTGGGGGGGCTCGAAGGGAAGGATTGAAAAAGATAAAAAGATGAAATATCGTGAATGCAAAGACATTGAAAAAACGTGGGGTGGGTTCTTTGTTACGAAGGCACGGTGGCGATTTGATTTAGTGGGTGAAGAATAAAGACTTTGGAAAAACGCCCAAGAATTTTTTTTTTGTCAGAAATAAGAGTATAACTTGAAAAATAAAGTGAAATTGAACAGGAATTTCATTAACATAGTTTTTTGAAAAAATCAGTCAGTGATTTCCTCTAGATGAAAACATAAGTTTATTACAAATTTCGAAAGTATTTTTGTTTTTTTGTAAGTGGATGCAAAAGAATGGGTAAGTGGATAACAAAAATGTTTTGCGTATTGGTCATCAGATATATCACTTTCATATTTTTTAAATCATGTACACATTATAACACCTATATATTTCTATCTCCACTTATTAGGATTTAAGATCAAACTGGCTGACATCTAGTCTAAATTTGTTGAAACAGGGAATGGGTGATCATGTACTAAAATACATTTGATCCTATGCAAATTCAAAGCTGAGGTTAAAAAGTTTGCAGATCGATGAGGACAATAGTTTTTTTCCAGATTTTTGTAGACTTTGTTTGTCTTTAAATTTACAAAAAAAAAAGTCAAATTATCTTCAGTATTTAATTATTTAATCCCAAATCAAATTATGGTACATGTTATTACCTTTTTGACTAAAAGCCTATCTGTCTTTTATCGCCACAATCATCCATTTGTAGCAAACTTGCAGCACTATCTAGTTCCATCTATCTCTACTCATTATTGAAAGTACTAAAGACTAAAAACTGTTAGAGGCATCTACATTCAGTCAAAGAGGATTTTTATTTTCATTATCATAGGTTATAATAGGTATTTTTACGAAGGTGTTGTATGTAGTCATGTTTAAATTGACTAATCTGTATGATTCTCCCTAGCTTTTTGCTAATGACCTGAAATATCATTCAAGCAACCCTTGTTCGAATCCTTGTGATAATAAAAAATGTTTTTGTAACTTTATTTTTTCATTCTTATTTTTTTGTTTTATTTTCACTTTGTATTTTTCAAAGTGGATTAGCCAGATTGTTTATTATATTAAAAAAAAACCTTAAACAGGTATTTGGGTAAACCTCGATACCTACAGGCATTTAAAATGGATTTGCGCGTTCCTTTAGTTACCATTTTGGTAAGGCAGCCAACCTTTGGAAAATGGCGGCTAGCGATAGGCATTGCTGGGGTATAGGTTAGGCTGTATACGCACGTTATTTTTGAGTATGAAAAGATGGGTGCATGCTTGGTACTTAGCCTAGTGTTTAACCGTCATATGTATATTTACATAAGCTTGTTCATGCTAGTCTATGTTCATCACATTTAGGCTATACAGAGAACAAATTTTGTAGTTCATCCATTAGCCCATATGCTACAAACATGCGTTTATTTTTTAACATCCGTAGACTTGAGTGTGTTGACTTGGTGATGGACCAAGTCCACAGTTTTTCAACTGAGGCTGAGCCTCATGGGAGAAGAGGAACATGGTCTCCACAAGGTAGAAGTTTTATATTTTTATTATCTCAAGTACTTTTCATTTGTCATCTGTTTATAGATGATACTGGAAACACCTGAAAAAACACCCTCTTTATCTGATCACAGACGCATGTAAAATTGTTGGAAACACTATCACTTTGAAATTGCTGAACCAGTATACTTCAGATTCTCCAAAAAAAAATTGTATTTTTCTAAAGAAGGTTAACAGCCATCATGGATATCCGTAGCCCCTGTGGGGGGCAAAGTTACAAATTTTTACCATTTTTGAAAACAGAAAATGGACAAAAGATTTCTTTAAACCCATGAAAATGAGAAAAAAAAATTGAAAAAATTTCTCATGTTTTTGTCTATTGGTTAGTGAGGCAGATATTATCATCATACTATATGTGTTTTGAGCCCTTCAATTCAAATTTATGGCTGAATTTTGGATTATATCAACTTTTGAACACTTTCAGAGAACCAGAAGGAGTCAAATGTAATGTTTTTTATGTTATTGAGTGATACATCATAGGGTAAGTATATTTTTTGATCCCCATTAATTTTTAATTGAAGCAATTTTTAAAACATTTAAGGCCACAAGAAGCTTGTTAAGCAAACACAGATAAATTTTCACTTCACAAGAGAAACTGAGGTGAGGTTAACAGTATGTAGCCTGATGAAACAGCAAATATTATGAAGAAATATGTTGACTGGATTAAAAATATAATAAAAAAAAATCTCAAGATATTGAAGGAAATAGAAAAATATGCCACTGTGGGGACGTTTCCCTCTTTGCCTCCCTCAGGGCTCAGCCCTGCGTCGACAGATGGGTCGCAGACCAAAATCCGCGACCCATACTAATTGTGCATTGCACGTTAAACAAATTACATCGTCTGTATGCACTCATACAGACGATGCGTTTCTATGTTTACCGTGAGGCGGTAAACTGAGGCAAGTGAGTATGTAATACTTACATACTCACTGACAGTATACGTGCTGCGGTCTGTATAAGGTACCGCATCGCCTTTGGACAATTGCCTCAGTTAGGAAGAACGCTTTGTGTACGGTTAGGAACTTAAACCAGCTGGCTACCTGTACCAAGAAATAATTCGGTTGCCCCGCATGTAAACCACTGTCTCCCTCTTAGGTTCCATGAACCCCGTGTAGGTAGCATCTACCTACAGCCACTTTTTATACACTTTTATTGCAGTTACTATAACACAACTAAATGTAACATGTGATCTAGTTCTCGTAAGTACTAAAATCTGGAGAACAGTGCCAGATCTACTCGACATGCAAATTGTGTAGTCGAACAGAGAGGCAAATTTTGGAGATCAGAAATTTATTTGCTTTGTTCCTTTCAAAAAATATGTAATAGAATAATTATAATATTATAATTATGGGCCAATAGCTATGGATGATGATAAAAAATTTGAATGTAGCGGTAGCAGATGCTAATCTCGTACTGCTGGAGGCGCTAAAATCAAATTTGGTTTTCATCAGTTATCACTTATCGCACGGATTTTTCAACACAAATTTTATTATGGGTCTTCAATCATTACTAAAGAGTTGTAGTAGTAACATTTTCCATCATGTGAAGTAGGTACTCTGAGTTCATATCCCATCAGGGATAGAAATTTTATTTTATATATATATATTTTTCAAGTTATGAAAGTGTATTTTTTAAAAACTCATTTTTAATTGAAACTTATTCTAGGATTAGGTTCATAAATTAAAAATAAAAAGAATTTATTGTTACATATGCCTGATTTTGGAGCCAACTATATCTAAAAGTGTTCAATTCTAGAGCAGAGGCCTGAAAGGACCTAAATTTTCATCTTGATTAAAAGCCATTCACATTACCTCTTCTATTGTCTCTATTTCAGTTTGTTCCAATTACTTTAAATAACTTATTGATGTTGTAAAGTAAAGTGATGCATTGTGGCCAAATTCGGACATATTTTTAAATTAATTTTTGACATACATATACATGTGCTTATCCCTTAGGGTCAAATATTATGTAGTGTGACCATTCTATAGGAGTTCTATTTCCATTATATAGGGCAACATCTATCAGCAACTCAAGTTAGGAAGGAGAGTTGTGAGTTCCACCATGCATCACTAGGGTGCTGCACGTCAGCACATGTCAAGGGTTACCAGATATAGGTTTTGTTGGTTCAGGGAATCAAACCTGGGACCTACATATTTGCCAACTTAAAGCGGTGAACTTTACTGCATGGCTCTCACTGCTGATTGTAACTGGCAAATGTATTCTGTATAGAGCAAGGTATGGGGGTTCCCACACAATATCTAATGGTATTTGGTGATCACATTAAACTGGTCACTTAAAACACAAATCCATTCATTCAACAAGTCCCTACTATGTACTAACCACAGGAGAAATTCGTATACACTGAGTGTGTATGTAAACTCATGTTCAAGACTGAATATTGGTACTGTTTCTGGATCATATTGAACTGTCCTTCTCCGGTCTTAGGATTACCTTTATTTAGGCCTACATGATATACAAAATTATTATTCATTATATTGTTATTTACCTTATTGTGTTTGAAATATTTCTTTTAAGTCTTATTCCTCTAGTTACAGTTCACCATCAGAGTGTGGATAATAAATTATTTAATTAAATTATTCTCAAGCAATATTAGTACTCACTTTGTCTATTAATATTATTGAAGGAAGTGTAACTTCGAAAAAAGTATTAAAATGATACACGACAATTCTTTCTTGCTGTTACATGTTTCTCTAGGCAAATTCATTTATTAATAATTTAGGAAAAAAAATTATACACGATCCAAAGTAATTTGCTTAAAGAGAAAAAACTACGGGGAGATTTTTTTATTATTTTATTTTTTTATAAACGCTTTTATTCTACTTCCTCACTAATATTTATTTTACCAAATATTTCGTGCACCCACTAAAACGCTAGGTCACGATCATTGGATTCAGTTATGGGTATCTGTATGAGTATGCGAGATTCAGTCAAGCCGCATATACGGTAATTTTCGTAAATTAGAAAACATGTATTTTGCGTTGAAAAAACCAAAAACTACTGTAAATTCTGGTATTTATGACCAGAGTGCACTAGTTTTCACTACATTCACCATTTTAGACATATAAAAGCGTATTCTTTAAAAATTAATTTTTAACGTAATTGTTGTCTGACTGTTTTTATGAGCCAAAAGAAATACTTGGTCTACCTTTCAGGAGGAACAATTTTTTTTTTTCATCTTATTTTCATAGAAAGTTTTATTTCACAAAAATCGCCTATTTGCTTTGGTTATTGTGATAACTTTGAACCAGTCCCAGTGCGATCACAATAAGTGACTTCTAATAATAGTAAAAACAAGTAAGTAGTCCACAGATTATTGCATCAAACTAAACCTTCTAACTGGAGTTTCAAATAAGTATTTATCGTTGGGTTCACTTGTGGATCACTAGAAACCTACCACAACGCAACAGTGTAGGCACACATTTCCCAATTTGAGCTGACAATGCAGTTTCGTATATTCTCATCGTACATCATATCTCCATCTTAAATTAAAAAAAAAAAAACCTTTCCGCACCTCTGTCACTAACTGTCTACGTATTTCACCCTTTTCTTTCGCCTTTCTACTCTCCTATCTACGCCACCTCTCTATCCTTCATGCAAAACAAAACAAAACAATCAGTTATTCGTGTACAATGAATTATACAGCACGACGATTTATTATCTCCATCGAGCACGCGGTATACCCGCATTGAAATTAAACTTTGAACTACGGAAGCTAATTTGTTTACACTGCGTGTACAACTATAACTCGTTCATATTATAAGGTGGCGTAGGTAGGTACATTTGAAAGGAACGAAAAAAAAAATAAAAAATCTATAGGTACAAAAAATGTAAAAAATAGTTCAAAATAGAATATCATTCGTTCGCAAATTACAAATTACACGTTTTTATCAAAATAAATTACCACGATGATCCTCGTCCTACTCGTGCAACCCATTCAGTTGTTGAAAATAGGGGATGAAATATTGCTGCAGAGAAACTCGTTTGCGTGGGAAAACGAAAGTAAGTAGATAACCCCTACCGTCGATTTTTCGTGCACTAAAAACAGGTGACTGGTCCGAGGGGAACGGCAGTTCGGTATGAATTCCCAGGGTGATCAAAATGGCGAATATTTATGTGTGGTGATGACTTTTCAATGCTCTCGTTTTGTAACTTTTATCAAGTGTACTCGTACAAGATTCATTCTTACGATAGGTAATGAGCAACGTATTAGGAGAGCTAGTTCTGAAACGTAGTAGAAGTATCGCTTGTAGGCTACTGTGGGGAAAGATTGTTTTGCAGAGTTTCAGAGTATAGGCAGCGTATCAAACTCTGACCCACAATAATTTGAATATCTTTTCCACCATAATCATAGTTATGGTAGGGTTGCGGAAATTCATCTGTGTAAAAAGTGAGGTCTTAATAATTTTTTATTTATGTAGCAGCAGCAGTATCTTTCGTAATAACAATCTTTTTCTTCCTGGCCATATAACCACATTTGTTTCTGTCAAAAGTATTTTTAGAATCATTCTATAAACATACTTGACAGAAAATGCAATAAACAATCTTTAATAGTTATTAAATATACTGCAGTTGAACATACGACTATGAGCGATCAACTGTAATGGGAGAGGGGAATGGGGTGCCTGCATTTTGTATCACTGTTCATCTATTAGCCTTCGTGATTTCCTCCTTTCAGCAGGTCAGTTTTGGGTGTCACTTGACCAAACGTCGCTTAGTATATCTAGATTTGATCATGGCCAGGTTAAATTTTATAGTTGTAATTAACAATAATGAAGAAGTGGTTAGTGTGTAAGTGTACTAATTTCGAGTAAATTTTTTGTGTCACTTGTTTCTCTTCAGTTTTCATACATCAATCCTCATCTGCGGATACAACAAAAGCTGCCGTTGTATAGTAAAAAGGATGTAGTTTTTGAAACTCTAGATGAAATGCGCAGACACAGTGATAAAAAATGATCCAAAGAAGAAATCAAAAGAATGCAAGTTAGGTACCTACCATCATACATGTTATTTCATGACCAGAGCAATCAAATTAATTGAGCATCAAGCGCACCCAGATTCATTTTACACGCATTAATTACACAAAGAGGGACTTGGAAGAAATAGTTAACATATTTTGAAGAACATAATATCTGTATTAAACAAATGTATGCAAACAATACAAAGTGCGCATGATGATGTATTGTACAAATAAATGAACCAAAGTTATGTCATTCGAATTTTCAAAGGAATTTTTATTAACATTTACAAATTACATGTGAAGAACAAAGGTGCTGATATACTTTAATTGGATAGTGTTGCGGAAGATATTCCATGTTAGGAATATTTCAACAAATGAGATAATTATACTGTTTTATCTCTTTATTAATTTCACTTTAAATATTGCATTACGTTTTTAACTATCACTTATTACTTCTACTTAAAATAGTTGAAACCTGTTTGTCCATAACATCTAGTATGTACCTTAACTTTACAGTTTGGCTGTTAACACAGGAATGAATTTGTCTTCGAAAGGAAGAGAATACATCGCCTGTAATTTCATTGTCAATTCTCCAAAATGGCCAACCTAAAATAGGTGGCGTAACATGGAACATCCACCAAATATGATGACTCTTCATTGTTAGCATATTTGGTGGTATTTATCTGTGAGAAGATAGATATCATATAGACAGCTATTATTTCAAGAATTAGGAATAATAGTTGTCTATATTTGTTTGACACGTTTTTATAGATGAACTGGGAATGGAACAGATAAAATCTTGAAATAAGACAACAGTGATGTTAAATAACTTCAAGAAAATGCAAAATTTAGAAAGAAAAGCTTCGAATTGAAATATGAAATAAAACCCATTGTTTAAGACATGGTGTCCAAAACATAAGTGCCAAAAGACGAATTTAAAACCACAGAGCTTAAAGCAAAGAAAGAAGATGATGGTCCTTAGTTTATGGCAGATAGCAGTTGCGGTAGTTTCATTCTTCAACATGAGCATAAGAATGAAAAGAAAATAACAAAAAATGATAGGGGAATAGTTAAATTAGGTACTACACATTGTAAGGAAGAGGGTTATGGAGGTCGAAACTACCCCTAGGTAAAAAAAAACTTGTAAATTCTTGTGACAGCTAAATTTAATGAAGTAGCATTAGCAAATGATGAAGTTGAAAAACCTCCTCAGATTCTTGATTTCACTACACCACTGAAAAGTTGCGTTCTATATAGGATCTGTTTCTACATCGAGGTATAAGGCTATTCATTGTTATATTTTATGTAAAAAAATAACTCACCACCTATAAATTTTCATATACTTATGATACCAAAAAAATGTTGATTTTAAAGTCACATTTATTCCCATCGATTGATAAAGAGTTAAATTCTTTAGAAATAATGTTTAAAAAAAAAAGGTCCAGTGAGCGTACACGAGAAGAAAAAGTAAATAACAAATCAATTAAAAATTAGAATATTCTCTAATAAGATAAATTTTAAAAGTAGAATTGTCGAATCTGTTCATCTTCCCTCTGCCCTGTAACCAATAAAAAAAGTGTATGTGTGATGGTACATATGGTAGAAGTGAAACTTCTATCTGATTTTCATTCGATGAATCAATTGGAGTTGAACGGGCCAAGCTCTCAAAATTAAGGTGACGTGTTTCATAACAGTTTTTTAGTTTACTATTATCCACAAGGAAGTTTCGCTTCAAAAATATAAAAATCCATTATGCAATAATCATTCTTCAATAAATATTATCAAAGTAAACATACAGGTCTGTTTTTTCAGACAAAACTCAAATAAACTACCCAAAAATTATTGTGCATGTGCCAACAGGCCAACTATTTCGATGTTTGGCCAAAATAATGAATTGAACAGTGTTACCAGAAAAGCACAAGCCAAAGCACCGCAAAGCAGTATTTCAGAGCTTCTACAAAATCATTATAATAAATGTATAAGTCTAATTAGTTTGTTAAAATTATTTCACAAATGTATTTTCCAATATTATTTCGTCAATTATTTCCTCATATTTGATGCGCAACTATACCCCACACAGTCACATACAGACACGAAAAAAAAAAAATGTTTGTTGCTTCCTCCAAAAGAACGAATTCTGCAGTGTTATCTATTAATAGGTATGCCAGAAAAAATCCAAGGCCGCACAAGCCAAAGCGTCGTTTTGTGGCGCTTCAGGGCTTGTATAATTATATGGGTATTAAAAAATTTTGAAAAAAAAACTAATCCGACTATAACCTATAATTCGTTTTTCAACGGTTAAAATGATTTTTCTTCGTCTTCTTCGTTATTTTACGAAACTAATCACGGATCAGTTTTTTTCAGGAAGTTACAATTTTGGTAATTTCACACGAAGTTACCATACGTACGTAGGTACGTTAAAAGAAAAACCGGCCGCTTCTCTCTTCCCAGCCATTTACCGACCCCTTCATACAAAATTGAACCAAAGAAATTTTATTCTCGTCGTGTCGTCGTCCTCTTCTTCGCGTGCAAGGGCGACCGATTTTATAAATGATATTGTCATCAGTATTTTGATTTTCCAATGTATTGTTTTACGACTTCTTTTTTATTTTTCTGTTCTTTTACTTAAGGTACATACCTGCATAATGAAAGAAAATATAAAAAATAAATAAAATAAAAATATCAACCTAGGAATTTCGAAAATATTTTTCATTTATTCGATTTTTGAATGGTAAACAGCAACGTGCATTGTGCAGATAGAGAGTGACAGAAACAGAAAAACAAAAAAAAAAAAAACTGAATTCTTTTATAAACGGTGCACACGAACTTAATAAAAGCGATAAAGGCGACAAAACTGCAAAGCAAAAAAAAAAAAAAAAATCGAAAAAAAAACCAGCCACCTCCTGATTGAAAATCGACTATTCCGTTATATATGTATACCGCAGTAACACCCACTGCGCCGGAAGTAAAACCTTTTGTATGATAAAAAAAAAAAAAAAAATTATTTGAGAGAAAGAAAGATGGAAAGACAAAGGGTACGTGCCAAAGGAAAGAGAATGAAATAAAGAAGAAGACAAGAATCCAACCCCTCCCATCGATAGAAAAAGTATAAAAAATAAAAAAATAAAAAAATGGAGGAAAAAGAGGAAAAAAATGACATGATTGAAGGGAAATGGAGCGGAGATTTGGGCCGCATTGTCCGGATCATTGACGCGTGCTGGCAAAGATGAAACGTCACCGAGGTGAGACCGCTGTCGGCTTGATTAATGCGAAAATTTTCTTTTGTTGGCGCAAAAGGCGCCTCGCTTGATTAAGTCTTTTCCACGCCACTCTTTTTCCCTCCCACCTTTCCCCCCCCGCTGCGTCATCGTCGTCTCTGTCTACTACGCCGCCAGTTCCTACGTCAAATCATTTCTCAACTTCATCGCTTCTCGTATAGTATACAGCGGTATACAGCACCTATACAACCATTCGTCTAAAGGCTAGCTAAATTTGAAAAAAATACTTTGTCCTTTTACATCGCTTGTTGGTCCCTTTCTCCCTCACCGTCGATGGCCTCACTGTAATGAACTTTTCCACATTTTTGCCAACACTGCCTCAAATTTCCAGTAATATACCTCTTTTATAGTGATATTACAACGATACTCTTGACTGTCATCTTCAAGCTGATTTTCTTTGTGGTGTGCAAAAGTCTAAATAAAAGTGTACACACAGTGGAAGCACTGTTCCAAGTAACAGATCTGGAAATGCAAATTTTTGTGACACAAGCTGTATTTTACCGTAAAATGGAATTACAAAAAAAAGGGAACTGGGCGCTCATAACATACTCCACACACACTCCACTTTGAAAAGGTTTTAAGAAATTTAGAACATTCTAATATTTATCCGTATAATCGAGATTTGACATGAACAACTTTAGTGCGTGGAACATGCTTAGGCGGGAAAACAAAGAAAAAATAAGAGAACATTTTAGAATTTAGAAAGGAAAAAACAAACGATGTACACTTTACCGGAGTTCAGACGGAGGTGCCAACTTGAATTCGTTGAAATAGCAATCACAGCTTTAACCATATCCTGAAGGCCAGCTTCATGAATTTGAATCCGAAATGAAAAATAAATTCATTTTTAAGTGAGTGTGTAGCCACTCACAAAAAGACAAACATGTTGACAGTTTGCTGTAAAAATCATAAGTGAAAAATGATGCAGACAAAAATCAGTAGTTTAACAGTGAAAAAAGAAATGGTGGTCAGCTCTGCAATTGCTGGCCAACAGTAAGTAGCTCCATCTGTAAATTAAACAAGAAAACAAGAAAGAAAGGAAAGGAAAATAACAGAAAATAGAAAATAATGCCCGCACGCTACATCTTTACCATTGTTTTGCTAGTGTTCGCTGAAAAACCAACTGTTTGACTTCATGGACAGTCTAGGAACTGGATTTCTCTTCATGTTGAAATGAACTATCAATTAATGTCGCACCTTTTTAACCTCTCTACCTATGTTGTAGATGTATCAAATATGTTCTCAGGACACTTCTGGGCTCCAAGCATTCAGTGGCCACCAACTGCACCTCTTTGTGTTATACTTCAATAAGATTCAATATTCAAGGATTATCAAGCTCATTTTGTAGCATTGATTGAGTTATCAACTTTATTAGCAGTTTTCAATTAGTAGATATTCGAAAAATTTTAAAGTTTTTTGGGGACTCACTTTTCCAACGGAAATTTGGTGCCTTTGTTTTTTTTGTTGTTGTTTATTATCATTTTTGCCTTTATTATCAGCATTGTTGAGAAAAATTGATTTCGGTCAGGTGGTTGTGGTCCAGACTCCAGGTTTTTCAGACGGCTAATGCTAAAGCTGAAACTTAACTAGCCAAATCAAGACGAAGATGTAGAACTTGCACCATGATTCAACTGTCCAAGATTTTGATTTTTTTTGCTTTATTTGATCATTTGTTGCGTTTGAAGGAAGTTAAGATTCTCGCATAAATTATTTTCAAAAGAAAGAAAATTCTAGCGTTTAATAAAAATATAAATAAAAAATTGTAGAATAGCAATGCTTTGTTAGAAAACCCAGTTTCCTCGATATATCGATATTTCATTGTTAGTTTCAGGTTATAAAATTGTTGAGACCACCTATCCTCCTCCTTTCTCACTCTTGCAAACACTGGACTATCTTTTACTTTATACTTTTACGTCTTTGCTCGCGGCTATACTGTTACATTATTCTGCTGCTCACTCGTATATCTCCGTACATATTCGTTTATCTCATTTACTCTGTACCTTACTCATAATTCACAGCTCTGCTGTAAATACATACCCTTCTGAGACGTTACTTTGAGTACATCTTTATTTTTTCGTGTAATTCATCTACTTCATCAATTCACAACCTCTATAGAAATTACAAAAAACTATTGACAATTATCCATATCTTTAACAAAAATATCAACTTATTGATGTTTTATTCCTAAGAAATGCTTTTCCAGAAATTTTTTGTTTCCAGTTTTCTTGAGAACTACTAAATTGATGAGAACCAAACTTCTTTTAGACCTGCTCCCATACAATAGCTATCTTTCGTGAATATTTCGGTCCTAAATTTTTGGTAGTTTTCTCAAAACCATGAACATAGTTTTTTCCAGAAATTTTTTTTTCTCCAGATTTTTCAGAAACTATTGAATTAATAGGCATCAAACTTATAAGAAATTTGCACCAATACAAGAAAAGTCTATTGTAAAAATTTCACCCGTATTCACCAGGTAGTTTTCTCAGAACCGTGAACACAAAACTTTGGGCGACACACACACATATATATATATATATGTATATAATTTAGGTCAAAATGAAAAAATGGTATCAATCGGTTTCTTTTCTCATGAAACGAATAATTTTCATCATACCCACCTCTAATCCTCCCATGAGGTCAATTTTAATACTCCATTTGCAAGCAAACTGGGTAATAAATAAAACCTAAATTTATACAATGTAGAAAATATGTTCGTAACCTATTTCGCCTTAAATAAGAAAAAGATACTTCAAACAACACAGTCGTTTTGTTTTTCTACTGCAATTTTTTATTTATTTTTAAAATTTTTCTCGGAAAATACTTAACCAATAGGAAACAAACTGCTATCAGACCTTGGTCTTATATAAAGACTACCTTTCGTGAAAATTTCACCCCTGTTTCTTTCGCAGTTTTTTCTAAACCATGAACCGAAAATTTTCTCCATCAATTTTGACTCTTTCAGTTTTCTCGAAAACTAACGATCGAATATAAGCACCAAACTCTTATCAGATTTATACTAATATCAAGAAAACCTGTCGTGAAAATTTAAACTCGATCACTATAGTAGTTTCTTCAAAATTCTGGAAAAACCACTTTTCAAAGAATTCTTTTTTCTCAAATTTTCTCAGAATCTACCTGGCCAATTGGCACCAAACATCTTTCAGATATAAAAACTACAATTCGTGGAAATTTCGGCCTAATTCCTTTCGTAGAATATTTTAAACTGTGAACGAATAATTTTCTCCAGCAATGTTTTCTTTTTCAGTTTTCTGAGAAACTGCTGAACAAATAAACGCTAAACTCCTATCAGATTTGTACTAATATAGGAAAAATTTATCATGAAAATTTCAGTCCGATCCCTTCTATCGTAGTTACTTTTCCAGGAATTTTTATTTCTCCAGTTTTCTCTGAAACTACTGGATAATAATAGGCATCAAACTTCTTTCAAACCTGGTTCTATGATATAACGAGGACTAACATTTATGCAGTTTTCAGTTTTATTCAATTTGTAGTTTTCTGAAAACCGAGAACCAAAAATTTAGACAATACGTACGTACTACCTAAAAATTACATAAATTAATTTATAAATATTAAAAAAATTAGGTCAAAATTTTAAAATTGTGTCATTAGTTTTCTTTTGTCGTTAAACGGAAAATTTTCGTCACCTCCATCCCAAACCTCCGTGAGGTCAGTTCCATGCTCTATGTCTTACAGTCTTGCTTTTGCTTACATATCACTACGTTTCATATGGTTTGATGAATTTTGAAAATAATTACCGTGGTCTATGGTAGTGGAATGAAATTTTTTCATGTATTTTAAATACAGGTAGGATGAATGAATTCTGCTGTTACTATTCTGAACATAACCGAAATAATCGTTACAAAGTTTTGAACTCGAACATAAACGAATCCGTTGTTCAACAATTTTAAATTTTTCTTTTCTCTGTTTTTAAAATTACATTCTAATAAAATTGGTGGTTGATTCACAATTATTGTTCGTGTAACACTTACTCCCTACAAATTATGCCTTCATTGAGACAATTATTTACGGATATTATATTTAAGAATAGTCTAATAATATGTTGGAACAATGTAATAGAAACATGATACATAATTATTATTTATGTCGATACGAACGAGGATAATGGACTCGCTAATTTCTGATTAAACCGAAATTCATAGAGGACTATATAGACAACAGGAAGACTGGTGGATACAATAGTTGGCCTTACAGCCAATACGTCGTGGGCACAAAATCAATATCAGCTAAAAATTCTTATTTGAAAGTGGGAGTCTGAGGGTCTATTTATTAATTAGGTGCTTCTCTAAATGTTCGTAAAATTTATGTTACAGGATTAATGATTGCGATTAACGAATCGAATTCGGCTTGATGACCTTACCTTCTTTCACAAACATCAATCAACCATGAATGGACGGAGCACAAGTAGAAGGACTTAGTTTCGCAACTCAGTAGAACACGATTTATGACGAGAATAAAGGAGATACCGACTGGGAAGTTGACCCGTCATTAGTAAAAATATATTTTTGAGATAATAATAGGTAATAAAATATCAGGAAAAAACCACATCGTAGTAATTTTACCGACAAGCACGCATGGTAATGATAATGGTAAAAAATAAATAAAAGGTAAAGTATGTACCTACCGCTTTCTGTACGGTTTCTTCGTAAATATTCATAAGAAAGAAGACCATTTAATGTAAACTGACCAAGCTTCTGATGTATTTTAAATTATTTCAAATACCTAAAGCCATAATACAGTTATGTACGATAAACTTGTACTATTATCCTGTAACGTACCAGTCGGAAAAAAAAAATTAATGTGCAATCTTTAACCATTCCAATTATGTTGGTTTGTTAATTTGTAAAATATTTTTGAATGGTTAAACAAAGAAAAAAAGAATAAACCTAAATTGAGAAGGTAACTGAACGATAACATACATTTGTTAGTATTTATGATATTTGAATGAAAATAGAGGAGGTAAGTTAACAAAAAATGAGCGAATACATAGGATATGGAGAAAATGAAGCATAAAAGAGAAAATACGATTTTATATAAACCCTTTCTCAAAACGTTAAATAGCTATTGTTACAAAGGTTACAAACAATAACCCTGAGTACTATGGCCAACTGAGTAAATTATTTTATTTTGAATCGTTTGCTTAAGTGAATCACCTGCGTCAATTGGGACTCGACACCTCGACACACAAAGTGGCTCATATCTAGCGGATTTTTTCGTAAGCTTTTAAAACGGGATAGTGGATATGAGTTCACTGAACCCAATGCTAAATAAATCTTCAATTATGAATTTTTATGGCTGGTTTTTGCCGCAGAAATAAAATGTCCATCATCATAATATTTTCATACCTCTTATTAGCGAATGGCATTACCAAGGCACAGGGGTGTAAGCAGTCCCTATCAGTTGATTTCGCAGAAGTATTCACTATATATAACCAAGATACCTAACTTGATTGTTTTCAGCGACCTACACTTCTCCTCAACACACCAACGTAGACAAACTGTAATCTATGGGTAGAAGGTAGAACTGATAAAGACTTGTATAAGTTTTGAATAGAAAATATCTCAATAATTATTAGCGAGAAAATTTATTTATTTTGCCTTGTAACAATGATTTTTGGTATCATGGTATTAACCTTGAAGGCTGATAGAACATCCACACCAAATATGATGTCAGAACATGCGTTAATAAACATACAGTACTTATTTGAAAATAGCCTTTTATAGATAAGATATTTATTATACAGGATTTTTTTACCCTACAGTAGGGGAATCAACGCAACATCCTGGTTGCAGCTCAACATAACGAAAATTGCTAAGTTAGGTATCTAGGTTAAGTATAACATATACCGAATGTAGATATCTGTGGTTGGTCATGACAAACTGGATTTCAAAAGCAATTGTGCCAACGTTCAGTTTTTGTCTGTTTATGATCTTTTCTTTTCTTTTCTTTTTTTTTTTTTTGTTTCTCTTCTGTTTATTTTGAATTTTTCTTTTTTTTTAGAAAATGTATGTTTGATGTATTTGTTCTAATCTTTTTATTTGAATGTTTTTTCTTTCTATTAGAACGTTTGAAATATTTTTGTAGTATGATTTTTCTACTTCTGGAAAATTTATTTGGTGTCTTATAGTGACAGAGTAGTTTTTAGAGAAATTATTGTTCTGAACATAATATGGTTTTCTATTTCTTTCTATTAAATTTATTGATTGATGAAATTTTGACGATTTTTTTCCTTTAAATGAATCTTTATGTTATTATAAATTTATCATGTAAAGTTGTTTCAACTTTTTTTTTCTTATTTTTCATGTTTAAGTGAAAAATTTGTCTCCGATTAATTTTTCCCATTGAATCTTTTTAGGTTGATGTTTGAATGAATTAGTTTTGATGAATTTTAATTTCTTCTGTTTCTGTTCAAACCATTTTCCATTCAATATCGGAATTCTATCTTTACATCAAAAAACATTACCAGAATTTCCAAAATTTTCTGTTGAATTTGAGGATATGATACAATACCAGGCAATGACTCACAAAATGAAAGTGGTATCATCTGTTCATATTGTATCATGATACGCCCTGATGATAAAACGTAGCAGAATGATACCAACGTTTACCCATCTTAACAGATCAGTATGGTAAAATGGTTGAGTGCTTGTCTTTCCAATTAAAAGGTTGCGAGTTTGAGACTAACCACAGTTGCTGCTGCTGTCGCATTCTTAACCCAAAATGGGATAGGTTTGGTTTGGTTCAAATGATGTTCTAGTATATGATTAAAAAATTCACGCAGAGTAAACTATTGACAGTCGGATTCCAACTATTTTCCTCTCTGTTTCCTGCACTTTGACAGTAATAATTTTAATTTTTTCAGTTCAATAAATGCAGGTATTGGTTCGGTAATGTTTTCTCAGTTTTATTCTTTATTCAGTAGGTTGTTGATTGTTAAGTTCAAGGTTTTCGTTCTTCAAGTCAGATACGAAACATCAACCTATGAATTAGTGTCGAAGGATCTTCTCATATCATTGGGTCATTAAAATTATGGTAATCTAAAGGCGGGTAAACTATCCATGCTCGTTCAACTACCCAAAGTTTAGGTCCCAGCTGAAGGAGTTTTTACGTTTGAAGGGTAAGTATATGAAATCGTGGGATCCTGGGGTGTTCACCAGTCGGTTGAATTGTAAAACTATCATATTATCTCTATATCGTAATAAAAACTGTATTAATAAATCTATAAATATATTACACCATAAAATTACTCTCTCATCATTTTTAATTAGCTTAGTCGAATTCACCGGGTTGACGAAAATTGACAGAAATTGAGAGAAAACGTCATTCTAATTTTTTTCTCCTTTCCTGATTACCCGAACCCTTATTTCAAAAATCAATCCTTAATACAGAAGATAGGAGGGTGCAAGTTAAAAATTACCTAATTGGGAGCGCATTTCATTGCACAGTTCGAGTACATTTCGTTGAGCCCTTCACAATATGAAATCGTTGCTAATGAGGGTGGGTGAGACGAAGGGGTACAATAATAGACCGAAAAGAAACCAAAAATATTCGTATTCGCGGTTGCACCGGCGGCGACGGAGGCTCGTCGAATAATCAAATGCAAATTTAAAACGAGGTCAAACTGCATACTGATTCCATTTTCTGCGGCTAACTGGTGCAAAACTTTTTGCTGACGTCGTCGTTTCTTCTTTTCAGCCTTCGTACGGCCCTCCATCGCCCACCGCATAGACGTAGTTTATACACCGTGTGCAAGAAGTTAACGTTAAATTATGGCAAGAATATACTACGGCAGCAATGAAGGCGTAAATTCATGAATATTAACTTAGTTGCCCCCCCCCATCCCGTCCCCGGCAGTCGCATCCCAACCATTCGAAACCACTTACTTTTCGCCATTTCGGTTACTTACACCTAAAGTCGACGTCACAACGCATCGATGAACGCCACGTGACGAACTGGAACATAATATCAGCTGAAAAACCGACGTGCTTAACTCAGCAAAATAGTGTGGTAAAAATGTAATTTTTTCCTGTTTTTTATGTAATTTTTTTTCTTTTTTATGGCTGAAAATTCGTTTTAATTTTCTTATTTACGCGAATGGTAGATATATGTCTGAGGAAAAGCAATTGCCTGTATGATAATACGTTTTTGGATCGTACGTGAAGTTTTTTTTCATCCCTGTTGACTTACTCTCTTATTGCTTTTCTTCCGTATTTTTTTTTTTTTTCTTTACCGCAAAAGGCTTAATGCGATTTCGTCGACGCTAACAACAAAATAGGAAAAATATTTTGTGGGTACGACGAGCAAATAATATCTCATTTAGTTACCTTCACTTATACGGTGGTTGTATGTTCAAGTTTTGAATAAACAATGTAATTTTAAGGCTTTTGGTGGAATAAAAAGTAAACATTTTTCTGACGAGTAAATACATGTATAGGCAAGACGCCTCTAAGGCCTGTAGTCTTATAGTAGATCAACCACTGTTGTTTATGTTATCGACATTTTAATTCGCAAATCATTATTGTCATCATTTTGCAAGCTTCATCACATGGAAAATATCCAAGATGACGCTGAATATGTAATGCTTGTTCTAGCTCATTGTTTTCCGCCTCTGAAAATTACAAGAGGAAATCTCATTAAAGGTTAATATTGGATAAAGTTGCACTTGCACAAGACCAAGATCAATTTCATACTTATATAATAAAATATGAAATTTGTATATTGATACAAAGGCAATTATACCAGTATTCTCATTTTATTTTCATGTACAAAACAATACGAAACTTTTGAATAATTGTACCTATATTTTCTAATATTACCCATTCAAAAAAATTTTCTTCAGCAATTTTTTCGATTTAAAAAAATGGTGAAATAGATCGGGGTAGTAGAGAAGAAATTCCGGCCCAAGGCATAAAAAATTTATGGGCCACAAAGAAACCTGAAAATCATATTTATATTTAGCGCAGTATCCAGAATTTATTTGTGAGAGGAATTATATAATGCTAGAGAATCAAATTTTGCAAGCGGAGGGAGCAAAAAATTTTTGTTTTACAATAAGTACATGATCAGAAAGGTAATGTGTACATTTGTAATTTGCAAACGAAAAGTAGTGCTTATCACTGATGAATGATGTAACCCCGATGTAAAGTGATTTTCCATTAAATTGAAATTTTTATTTTTATGAAAAATTCGCTGGCTTGACAGGAATACGAACCTGCGAACCTGCATTCTCTGCGTTGCCCAGCTGCCATCATACCAACTATCCTACGAAAGCTATTTAAGAGGTGGTAGTCACTACGTTAAATTTGTTTCATTATTTTTTCTCTACGAAATTACTAACAATTACAATTAGTAATTATTAATGGTTTTCTTTCTATTACTTCATTGCTTTCTGATCATTAATTATAAAAAATATCTTTCTTAACAAGGTTTGAAAGCGAGTTTAGATGACTCAGGAACTGCTTACTCGCTACGCTCGTTTTGCAAACTCGTCCTCTCATTTATACCCTCATTTTCAAACCTTGGCGTATAATACACAATTACCGGTTTTTCAGTAGATTTTCCACAAAAATCTACTCATTTCTCTCTTTTTTAAATTTTTTTTTTTTTTTTTTTTTTTGAGAATGCCAGATTTCTAAAAGTCCCAGACCAGAGGAAATTTCTCCCTTCCCCATCGCTCATCCAGTCTAATAGTAATAGAAAAACAGGTAGTGAACTTCATTAGAGTGACAGAAAGAAACTGAGATTGTGAAGGTGAGATAAGGAGGAAGTGAGGGATAGATAAAGAGATATTGGGTGAGAGAGAGTGTGAAAGAAAGAACAAATAAAAAAGAGGTGTAGAGAATGAAGAGAAAATTATGGGAAACAAGAAAAGAGGGTGGAAAGTAAGAGAAATGATTTTAATAAGCATTCCATGTAAAGAGGCTGGCTATTTTTAGAAATTGGATCGAGCAAAGCTAGAACAACTGGGACAGAGAAGCTAGTACCACATAAATATAGCAGGGTGACAAAAATTTGAATGTAAAATTAGAGAAAAAATACGAACAAACTGTAAAATGTTTGTTTTCCTTCTACTTAAATGATGTGTCATCGTATTCAGTGTTGAATTTTTTTGATTCACAGGTATTTTTTGATGTGAGTGAAGAGTTCTGAACCAATTTTGTTAGGATATTAATGGTAAGTTTCACTTCGGGCTCATTACACACTTCAGCTAAGCTACATTTAAGGCTGCAAGCATGATATGAGTGTTGAGCGTTGAGCATTGAGCATTGTCATGTAAAAATGCTCACCTCTCACATTCAGTATAAGCATTGATGCTCTAAGTCTAATCTACAACCTAAAACATTGATCAGCAATTATTACATTTTTCATGTTTAGAGACATCACTGAACTTTGTGAATTGAAGACAAATTTAAAAATGTAGCTTAGCTCTGTTTGATGTTTGTTTACTTTTTATTGTAAGAAAACTGTGCAATTTAGTGTAGCTGTAATCAGATGTGATTGATGAATCACTATGGCTTAGCAACATTTGAAATGTAGCTTAGCTGAAGTGTGTAATGGGTCTCATTGTCGATAATCAATTTTACAGTGAATATCTTGAAACAAAGATTTAGAATTGAGCATGCACATATAAGACCAGACATAAATGTACAAATCAAAGATCAGGACTAAAGGTATGTATATGTTAGGAGTAGAAACCAAATTTGCTCAATGAGAAAAAAATGCTCAGAATGCTTTCTTGTAGGTATTTAAAAATTGCCAGAATGTGAAAATTCACATTATGATTATTTTTAAATGCTTAGAATACGTTCTGAGTTATAGGCTAATACAACTACACAAATTTTGTGTTTTTGGATTAACCTAAATGCACAGAACACATGGTAGAAGTTTTCCGATTCCGCAATGCGTTCTGTGAGTGACTTTTAATGCCACAAAAAGAATTCGCATTGTTACATTCGATCGAAAGGAATAGAATGTATTATGGATGTTTCTCAATTCCACAATATGTTTTGCGCCTTATTTTTATTGCCATAATGCAAATTTGTGTTGGGGCATTCGATCCTATTCCTAATGAATATTATTGGAAAATATAGTTTGCTAGATACATCTTAAATTTATCATTTTTAAACGATATCAACCCAATCACTTTCAGGATGTTAAAAGCTCCAAATTCCAGAAAGGAGAAAATAATAAAGTCTAATTGAATTAAATTTTTCAACAAATTAGGTAAATGATTGTATTTGCCACTGATTGTTATTTTCATGAAGATTCTTATAAAATGGTAATCTTTGTTCCTATCGATAGAATGCCACAATGCGAATTCTTATTGTGGCATTAACTTCAACGCATTTTGTGAATTTAGGATAATACCAAAACATGAAATACGCATTGTGGCATTAGCCTATAGCTCAGAATGCGTTCTGAGGATTTAAAAACTGCCATAAAACAAATTTTTGTGTTCTGGCAATTTTTAAATGCCAGAATGCATTCTGAGCATTTTTTTGCTCACTAAGCAAATTTAGTTTCTGTACATATACGTTATTTTGTACTATTTTGCCATACTGTATTATCATACCATTCCAGTGTGTACGCGGTCTGTAACCTCGTACCTTTATACCATATCATCATTGTTAATACCCTACAATTTTTTCTCTGACAATGTTGATATTCTACCGTGATATCAAAGAGAAGGTATGGAGTTTACCTGGATTTGAAGAGTACAGAATGCAGATCATACGATATGATCTTAGGAAACACCTCACCTAAAGAGAACCATAATAATTATTATCTGCGTGTATCGTATCATGATGTGTACAGATGATACAGTATGACAAAACGACACAAATATGTACCCACCTCAACATGTTCGTAGTTAGCTTTTCACGCTTACAAGTTACTTCAGTGGTGGCAAACTAAGAAGACCTCTACCCCATATGGTTAAGTGTAACCGAAAAATCAGAGCCTACAAAACAATTTCGCAGCCAAGAATTACCTAAATCTGTGCTAAAGCAAATAGCAATGGCTGATTTACTCGTGTATAGTGTTGTCATGAATCAAAAATGCAGTCTTAACTATTCATCGCTTACAGCTCAGTGTCGGTTCCAGTTGGATTATTTATTGTCGTTAATTTTTCGTTTTAATTCATTTTCGTTTGTTGTGCTTGTGTTGTTGGTTTTAAGTACCTACCACTACAATATGTTAAATGAATATTGTTACCAATTTGACAGTACGTTTTTTCATCATTCCATGTCGTCCCACCGTGTATAGTCCCCTACATAATATACATTATATATACCTACGTAGGTATATAATACTCCACAACAATTCTAGGATCGATATCAAATTAACGAAGACACAAATCACGCACCACCAGATACGACATGTGATTATGAAAAGCTCTTACTCGTGTGTATATATACTATATACATATATATGTATAACCCCTCGGTACGAGTACTCCATGATAAAATTACGAGCAAAAATGAGAGCGCCAGCATTTTTACTGCAACTGGTGCAATGCGGACGAAATAAATCACCTTTGAAAAATATATATAGGGCAATAACGAGAGAAGAAAAAAAAACAAAAACAAAAAAAAAGTCAGAAAAAAAATCAAAAAAAGAAAAAAGTCAACTTCTCTGTACGATCTGTATAAAAATTATAAAAAAAGAAAAAAGCGAAAAAAACTACCTACTTTTGAATTACGAAAACGTTCGATTTCTACTAAAATGCATCGCTTTAATTTTTGCTGACTTTACGTGGAAAGAGAAGACTAAAATTGCGAATTCAAAGGCTAAATCAGAAAATGACGACGACGAAAGGACAGTTTCCGTTTTAGGTTTTTTTTTTTTTTTTTTTTTTTTGTGTTACGCTCTTCATTCTTGGTCGTTGTCTGTCTGTTTTGGTCTAATGATATCGGATGGTGGACTGGATTTTTGTAACCACTTATGGGATTTATACACTTCAGTTGTCGACGCTGCTTGGAATTTCAATTGAGAATTTCTACTTCCTTCCGTAATCGAATTTATGATAACCTTCACACGTCTATATCTATCAGTATCTTTTTACAGAATTCTGATATTTCTTTACACATTTTATATCTTTATTTTCTAGTAGGTATTCGTTTTTTTTTTTTCTTCATTCATTCTCTCCATCCCCTATTTACTTCCTCTCTCTCTATTGTAGTATAGTATTTTTCGTCTAAGTATATTCGGTCTTTTTTTTCTCCTTTCTTTTTCTCATCTAATTCCCGGAGGGGGTAGTGTTGAGTACAATTTTATTCTGTTAAAAATTGTAAAAGAAAGTAGAAAAATTACTTTTTTTTTTTATTTTTTATCTTTTATTTCATATAGGTATTATTTTTTGTTGCGAAGAAAAAATATTCTGTTTCGACTTCAATTTTTTCTTCTAAAATGAAATTACTTTCTTGCACTGTATATGGGTGCACTAGGTACTGTAACGGTACTGCGTACACGAAAGATCAAAAAATTTAATTTGATTGTACGTATTCCATTGTTTCATGTTTCTTTTCTTTTCTTTTTTTTTAGTGTTGAATTCGTTGGAATCCGAAATAGGCTGAAATTATAATTGAACTCTTTGAAATTAGTTGTTGGCTATGAGAAAACCTCAGACTGTTTGGCAATTTCATTTTATGGAGAGGGACTTATTTGGAAGGTAGACTACGATTTTCGAAATTTGTTTTTCAATTCTTATTTGTACATAGCATTGAGTGGTGTAAGAATATCACCACAGACACTGAAAAACAAATTAAAAAATAAGTTTAGAACTGATATTTCAATTAAAGTGACATTTGCGTAGAGATTTTCATTTTAGCATTGTCGAAAAATAATGAATTTTTCAAAATCTTTTTGATATTTGATTATTCTTTAACCTGAGAACCAACTGACGCATCTGGCTGTCAGATAAATAAAAATTTAAATTTAAATTCAAAATTAAAGTCTCTGTTCCAAAATACACTTTGGTATACAACCAGTAATACCTAGGCTTTTAATTTTTTTGTTTTTTCTCTTGACTTTCCCAAAGCAGTGGTGCCTTGGTACCATTTTTTTTCTTCTAATGTCTCTAAATATTTACTTGTAGCTGAATTCGAGAGAAAATACACATTTCTTTGATACTAAGTTTTTTATGTTCACATCTCAATTTATTGATGATTTTTTTATTTTGTTTTCTTCAAATGAAATTACAAGCAAGATTCATAAAAAAAATTCGCTCATTTGAATGGATACTGTTAAGTATGTTAAATTTTCGGAGCTCATTCTCTAGAGCAATGTTTATCATTAAATTATGTAAGCCTGTAGGCCTAAGATATTTAATGGGTAGCACTGTCATAAATTCTTCACAAAATTAAAAAAAAAGTCAAAAAATATAAATTTTAAGAGGAAATTTAAAACATGATATACCTACCAGGTATTCGTCATATTATTTTGTTTCGGTTCAAAATTAAAATAAATTATACAAAAAATTACCGATCTTCAGAATCATATCATAGATCATTAAAAATATCAATTTGATTCTTTTTTTTCCACGTATCCAGGTAATGATATCGTTTATCAAGCAATAAGTAAAATCTAATAGTTGTTATAATTGATTAAACAATAATGTATAGATAAATTTTATTTTTATGTGAAAAATTACAAAAAATATCGTTTACATTTTTTCTTTTTCTTATAAAATCGTTTATAGAATTTTCAGAAAGTGAAAAATTGCGAAAAATAGGCATATAAACTTTGAGGAATCGCATCAGTTAACTAATTTAAGAAAAACCTGACATAATTTTTGTTGATGATGGTAACATTTGCTTACATACATGTTTTTAATAACTTTAAATCCCACTTATAGAAATAAGTGAATTAAAATTAATTGTTCTTCAAAACCATCTATTCATCAGTCTTAAAAAGTTGATAATAATGAAGAATGGAAAAGTCAAACGAGTCGAGTGTAAAAAAATACAAAATAGAGTTATTTATAATTTTAGTAATCAGAAGTAGGTATTTCAGGGTGCACAGATTTTTCTCTGGGCAAAAGAGTAAATATATAGGTATGTGACTAAAATATGACGAAAAAAAATTGGTTTTTTAATTTTTATTTACTTTTTTGAAGATTTACGGTTTACTTACATTTAAAATTTATGCAATAAATAAAAAGAAAGTGAAATTCCCATTTTGGACCGAAAGAAAGCGTTCTCTTTTTCTCTCGTTCAAAAAGAGAGTAAATACATTAAAAAAAATCATACGTCAGTGCCTAAGCAAGTAGACTGAACCATTCAATGTACGGTACACATTTTTATTTTTACTGGATTAACCCTGAATAATTCGTTGTTTCAAACAACAAACTTTGTTTTTTTGTTAATGTATTGAAAGCAATCAAATACACAAGCCCATTAACAAATTTTTCTTTCTTCTCTCTTTTATGCCAAAATTTTCACTGAAATTTGCACTGAGATTTATACCACTGCTTACACGTTTCAGTTTTTACCCCAGTTTTTACCCCGTAGTGATAATAGAAATGTGTACCACATTAAAAATATTATAGGTTACCACACATCTACTCGCACAGACATATTTTTTCTTCTGTCTTTCTTCTCTCCTTCGCATCAAGATTTGTGCCAGGCTCCCGCATGTTTTCGTTTTTACCCCATAATTTAAATAAAAATGTTTCACATTAAAAAAACTTTACCGCAGAAATGCTTCACTAGAAAGCCCAGTTTGCAGATGGAGATACAGATAGAGGTAGAAATAAAGATAGAGATAAATGTATATATAGAGATGGAAATAAAGAGAGAGAGAGAGAGAGAGAGAGAGAGAGAGAGAGAGAGAGGTTACTTGAAAAAATTGCAAAATAATATTGATAGTAATCTATATCGATATTAATCTATATTTATATCGATATATCGATATTTCATTGCTGGTTTCAGGTTAAAAAATTACAAAAAACTATTGACAGTTATCCATATCTTTAACAAAAATATTGATCTATCAATGTTTTATTGCTAAAAACCGTTTTTTTATAGATTTTTTATTTCCAGTTTTCTCGAGAACTGAACCGATGAGCACCAAACTTTTTTCAGACCTTCTCCTATGGAAGCTATCTTTTGTAAAAATATCAGCCTTATCTTTTGGTTAGTTTTCCCAAAACTGTAAATACAAAATTTTTTTCAATAATTTTTCTTCCCCAGTTTTCTCGGAAACTACTAAATTAACAGCCACCAAACTTCTAAGAAACTTATACCAACATAGAGAAAGTCTATCGTGAAAATTTCAGGACGATCCTTTTGGTCATTTTCTCAGAATTCCAAAAAAAATTATTTGTCCAAGAATTGTTTTTTCAAGTTTTCTCAGAAACTAATTAACCGAGAGGCAAAAAATTTCTTCCACACCTGCTCCAATATGAAAACTATCTCTTATAAGAATTTCAGCCCTACCAAACTGGTAGTTTTCTCGAAACCTTGAACACAAAATTTTGAACGACACATACATACATACATACATACATATACACAGGGTGATGCAAGACATCAAGCACCATTCAAAAACTCCATTTGGTGCGTGATGTTTTGCATCAATGTGAAAATTATGCCACTGTCCATGAGTATTGACGCATCATAAGAAATATGTTATAAAAAAAAATTAGATGTATTTAGTACTATTACATGCAAATTGAAAGCAATTCCCCATGAGTAAATATGAAAATACATATTATTGATGAGAGTAAAAAAGCACAAAATAATTCAACTTTTTGAAATTGAGCAAAAAATTACAGGAACTTGGACCATCTCAGAAGTTTTATATCCTTGTTGGTAGTTTTGCCTCTAGTATTTTGCCGTACCATTGCGAATCAAATGCTGCTGTTGGATCAATATGGGGGAAAATTATAAAATGGACCATGTAAAACAGTTAATAATTGAAAGTTAATTGATGTATAAACGAGTGCGAAGTGGAAAAGCTGCGTACAACGTATTAGGTATTATTATGATTAAATTTTGTTAGTTATAAAGCTGAAATTGAATTTTTGACGGTTGGATAGATGGATTGTTGAGTGTTGATAAGGCTGTTGAACCACTCATGATTGATTTAAAGGCCAACTCCAATTCTGATTAGTAAAATGTAATGTGTCCGCTGCCCCCCACATTATGAAGTAGTTTATCAGTCGATAATTCGCAGCGCATATTTCAAATTTTATGTTACGAAAATAAAGCACTTACAATGCTTGTGGATGGTGCATCAATACTTGTCAACAGTGGCATAATTTTCACGTAGATGCAAAACATTACGCACTAAATGGAGTTTTTGAATGGTGCGTGATTTCATGCATCACCCTGTATACATATATACACACACATACATGTATAAAATTTGGTCAAAATGACAAAATGGTAATTACCAATCGTTTTCTCATGAAACGGATAATTTTCATCATCCCCTCCTTCTAAACAAAGAATTCTAGATATTCAAAATCTGCTCTTTATGAGAAAAAAAAAAAAAAAAAAAAGCTGTAGAACCAATTTAGAGTACTCTAGGATAGCTGGAAAGGGTTGTTTTATTTATAATAAGTGTTTTAAAATTTTCGGATAGTAACGAGTTCTGACTCGTAAAAAACTTGTTGAGAGCCTAGAACTTCGCACTCCTTTTGCCATAGAGAACAAAGTAATTTATGTTTAACTTAAGAACCGATCAAACTCACTTTCTCTATTCTCTTATCAAAATCTGTATTCTGCAAAGCGGGGAAATTTAATGATTTAGAGAATAAATCAAGGGAAACGGTATGAACCACAGCACAGTATTTCCCTTCACTCAACTTTTTATACGTTGGGTTAAAGAAAATAAAAAAGCGAGTTTAAACCATTCTTTACCACTTAACGTTAATGCACATCGTATTTACAGTAAAAAACAAAAACGACCAAAAATCATCGACTCATTTGTACGTCGTACTCGCGTGCGGACACAGTAACATCGTCTCCAAATAGGCCTTTTGGTTAGCTTTTCTACCCTGCAAATGTTTCAACGCCTCTTCTATGGTGAACCATTTCCTTTGACGACCCCTACTCGTCGATTCGTCCCATTTGGACAGCACACCGTAGACCACCATCACGAACACCTCGGTCCGATGCTTACGTTCGACGTTCGGCACCTCGAACTGGCCTAAATATCGCTCCAGCACACCGACGACTCCAGCCTCTTCGACAGCTTCGCGCATCGCTGCATAGCTGGAGTTTTCACCCGGCTCGACTCCTCCGCCTGGAAATATCCAATTTTCGGGTCGTTTGGACGAGTTCACCATCAGCACCTGCAGACGATGCGAATTCCTTTTCACACAAATGCAAGCAGCACGTTTTTTGAAACCGTCGGCATCGTAGGTGCGAGAGGCGAATGGTTTCACTTTCATGGCGATGCAAAAAAAAAAAAAAACCACACAAATTTTTATACTTACGAACGAGAAACGAAAACTTGGTTTCTGTGGGAAACCTCTATTTATAACAAACTGACGAAATGATGGACAATAATACACAAGTATAATGTCGAAGAAGGAAAAAAAAAAAAAAGATAAACAATCGTTAATTTATTTTAAAACGTTCTCAAAAGATTGTATTTGTACGCAACACTCTTATTACTCGAACGGTCAAAACAACAACAACAACAACAACAAAAACACTGACTTATCGGGTGAGACGAACTCAAATTCGGTGTAGAATATAGGTCCAAAGGTAGCACGAACATGTAAACATTTCGAAGAACTTTGTCGACAATTATAAGCGAAAATAAAAAAAAAATGTCTTCCAAATTCTTTTCGGTACCGAATTTATACGCTAACATAATGACGTTTTTGATACCTGCTTCGAACAATACTGTTAATGAAATAAAAATTCGAAAAAAATAAAATAAAAAATAATTGTTTGAACTTAACCAACATCGAGTAACGCAATGAACGTATAGGTAACACAATGAAGTTATTATACAACCCTCACTAGTAGGTAGTTTCGAAAACGCTTCCCGAATTCTTTTTATTTGGAAACAGGTTCTTGGACCTACCTATCTGCCTACAGAATATTATGTGCGAAAATACAAAGTGTAACCGTCTAATTTGATTTTGATGAATTGGTAACCCCCATCGAGATCGTTATCGAATAGGATATTTTTTCTGTTCGAAAAAGTATTTGAAAATATTTTTAAAGTCACGATTATGCGTAATTTGTATAATGAAATATGAAAATCGTGAAGTTTGGTAACACTGGTGGTTAATGGCTTTTAAAATTCGACGTTTAGTATTCGAAATTTGGGAAAGATGTTGGGTTATGCGTCAATCTATAACCATAGTTGTATCAAATGGAGAGGTTCTACTCACATTTTCCGGTTCTGATATAGGCCTACGGTGGTTGCGTTATTTTACAAAAAATGCATTCAGAAAAAAATTACACTTAATTATGTACGTCCGATCGAATAATGTTTTCAAAAAAATACAAAAATACAGAATTAAGTACTTAGGTTAGAAATATTAGTTTTTAAGTTTGTTTTCTTGGTGTCATAAAACGATCTATGGGTCGGGGTACCTAGGTTTTTCGTTTCATAACTCAAGGAAAATATTGGCCCCAAAAACTCAGATTTATAAACATATATAAAATTATGTCGGGAAGTATTGTACCATGGACCTGGAAATTATTTTTCCTTTATTATTTAACACTGGATTGATTAAAGAAAATTAAATGGGGCTCAATATAAAGTATAAATCTTTTCAAAAAAAAAAAAAAAAAAAAAAATGAAACGAAATGAAATATTTAAAAATATAATTCATGTCTCCAGAAAAAATGTTTGAAAAATTCTCTATTTTTGATCATGGTACAACACCCCTTTTGCACCATGACCTTAACAAAGACACACCTACAGCAAAAGAGATGTCCAATGCCTGATCAAAAACACGTCAAAGATGGAATGTTATATAAAACCTTTCGAATTCCAGTATTTGTTATTGCGCATATGTTGTAGCATGATAGTGTGTGTGTATTGGTATAGAGATGTCTGTTTTCACTGCGAAATATGAGTGGCTTTGGATGCGCAGAATGTACAACGCAAGTTGTTTCTTTTCTATCTCTCATGTATTTTTAAACTACAGCCCATATGGAGCATTGGACATCTCTTTGGCTGTATGTCTCTGAGCTTCAACCATTAATCTGTGAAACTCGAAGAGAAAAATCATCTGTTTATTATTAAATAAATATTTAGCACTAGTAACACTGTAAAAAATCCAAAAAAAAAATTAATTTTTTCAAAAAAAAAAAATTTTTTTAAATTATTTAAGTATTCTTTGCAATTTTTATTTCTTTTTTCTTTCCAACTTTTATAATTACTTTCTTCTGAAAAGTCAGTTGGGTAAGTTTAATTGCTTACTTGAAGGGAAAATGATCATATAAAACTAAACACAAACATATAAATTTGAATATTTAAAACATCTTCATCTTTTCATCAATATTTTGAGGAAAGGAATTTTCACTCTTTTTTCACTTTAAAATGTTATAATATTAAAAATATATGGCCTACCTATAAAAAAATGACAAAAAAATGCAATATTGTCAGATATGTGTTTTATTGTGTGATGTGACTAGTTTTACCATATGTCACACAGTTTCATTATAGTGTGAATAGGCCAGAAGGAAATTCCAAAAAATTTATTTTCATTTAGATTTTGAAAGAGATATTTTTATTATTTTTATTATTTTTATTTACGTAATTTTTTACGACAATCTCTGTAAAATTTAATATAATTATCAAAATTCTAATCTATTATAATAACTTTTCAATAGCCTAATTAATTTTCTACTGTTAAAAAATATCTTTTTTCTATTGGAGCTGCTGCTGCGTTAGAGTTTTTCGATTTTGATAGATAGAAATTCTGTTATCATTTGACTTAATTAGCTAAATTTTTAAGCTAAAAAAGAGAATGCTATAATTTCTTAAAATGCCCACTTTTGCGTTAATTTTTTAACTGACTCGACGGCACCATTAAGATGAGTTTATTTGATAATGTAGCGATTTAAATTTTCACTACATCTACCTTTCAAATGCGATCGATGTTTCATTTTAACCCAGTGGTTTCCTACAAGGTTCGATTAAAATAGTTTGTAATTGTCTTTTAGAACATGAAGCATGACTTTCCAAATAAAAATAATTCTATGTTTTTCTGTTCTCTTAGGATAATGGGAAGGGAAATCTAATTCGGAGTTTTTATTATGTAACTTGGAATATATTCGGAGAAAAGTTGATATTATGTATATGGATGAAAACAGTTTATAGAAAGGAAATAGTGATGTCACCAAACAAGTCAAGATTTGAAAGACAAGTCTGATCTTGATTGAAATGACGTGAATAGAAGGAAGAATAAATGTACCAAAATGTGGCAACTGATATAGAAAAATACGAATTTGGAATAGGTATATTAATTTGAATTAAATGATAGAAAAATATCATTACAGTATGAATGTTTTCAGTTTAGATACAATTATTTGGTACTTCAGGGGTGGAAGTATCATTATGCAATAATATCAACACCCTGATGTCACAGGTACAGCAAAGTACTTTATATAGTAGGCAGTGCACGTGTTGTTTGGCATACATTCTTAGCACCATTTAGGGTGGTATGCTGTCCTGAGTTCTACTAACTTAAGGCGTATCATTTTGTCATGCCGTATCATCTGTGTATATCTTGACCTTTACTGAGGAGAACGTACTGAACAGCATCTGGACATTCCTGCACGAGGTTACTCAGTAATTTCCTAGCTGGGAAAGATACGTACCAATCTTTCAAACTCAGTAATTATGTGGGTGTGATTCCAACATCATGATGCCAGAGTGAGAGATACATCAAACATTATCATTGCATAAACATTCATATAATGTAGCTGAAAATTATACCGTGTATCAAGAGCGCACAGAGAATTGTAATACAGTCATCACTCATGTTATCATTCAATATTTTCGTTTATGGATGACGCATGCGGCTACATACTAATTAAAACTAAAAATTATAAATAAAATAAATTTCACTTTTTGAACGCCCAGTGATCAAATAGTCCGCGGATTTATTTTACAGCCTGTACCTTTTTTCTTTCTCTCGTAGCCTAGAAGTTAGGCTACGGGTATAATCTTGCTTCCCTAACACAATTTCGTCAAACAGAAACTTTTTCTACATATAAATAAACTTCCGCGGACCGGTTCTCTTTTCTTTTCCTATTTCACATCAACTCATTTCATAATTTCATAATTTTTCCTGCCTATTACTATTCTTCTCTTTTCATATTTTTCTTATCATCCACCACGTCCATCATACTCGTCACATCACTCTATTATTCCCTCTTTTTTTTCCTTCTAAAAACTGTTGCCACAGACAAATTTCTGTTCCGTATCTACGTGTATTTTTAACCCTCCACTTCCCGTCCTTTGGTACCTTGACCTCCGGTGCACCATTAATATAATTCTTACTTTTTTTTTCATCCCCTCTAACTTCCGCAGACGGACTGCTTTTGGATCCGGGCTTCAAATCTTCTTCTCTAGTCACTTTTTACTACTTCTATTTTGGATGCTCAATTTTATACACACGTTTTTTTTAATGATATCATGTATATTTGTTAATTTTAGACAACATTTCATGTTATAAATGAATTTGAAATATTTCGCCGGTATAAGATGTCCGTGTATTTTTTCTTTTTATAATACACTGAATTTTTGAATATGATGTGTTAACTTTATTATGGCAAAGGGGTAAAAAGGTACGTACAGTTTTTAATTCTTGGTTCTATGGTTTCTGTGTTGTTTTGTCCGCAATTTAGGGAATAGCCTTAGCATGGGGATATAATAAAATGGTCCCCTGACATGGTCTAAATTCGAGTCCACGGACACCTGGCAGGCTATTCTGGGTTGGGTGGTGGTAATTCTGTGGCCACCATCCAGTGTAGGTGGTTTCACCAAAGTCCTGGAGCTGTGTCAATGGTTGTACAAAGATATTGGTTGGCCTTGCGGGTAGTGGTGGCCGTTTGTGACCCCCTTACATACCACATGGAGTTGCTGATTTGGATATTTTGTAAATGGATCAGAACATACAAAAAACCTCCGTAAGTAATCTCTGCCTTTTTGAAGATGAAGATGAACATTGGGTACTATGAACAATATAAAACTTTGGTGAAAATATTATAAATAATAAATAGAAACGTGTATCATATAAATGAGTAGGCTGTGAATGTAGAGCCGATAATAAGGGGTTATGGAAGGTGGTTAGATAGAGAGAAAATATGAATTAGGTTTACTAATTATCTTAAGAGAATGATAATTACGATATACATGTACAGTATAATTCTATGGAACACATTCTCTGAAGAATGGTATTTTTCATAACTTACTGGAGGGGGAGAGGGACATTAAATTAAAAATTGCATGGGACTTTTTCAGGGGAAAAGTTTATACTAAACTATTTTTGACGTGTAAATATTTTAGCACTCAGTGTCTACAGTAGGGGCTAAATGAGAATTATAATCGTCAAATTTGCGTAACTGTAACTCTTACAATTGTAACTCCCATTTCTGTGTGTTACGTGACATGTGGGTGTGTCTTTTTATGCATATGCAATACGTTTTGCATGCATACAACCAAACTATTATTATGTTCACACATTAATCCTTCACGAGTAAACTCCCAGCAGAACTCACGCCTTTTTTATTTTGAAATTTATTTTTACCAAAAAATTAAAAGTTTGCATAGGAGAACGCAAAACACGAAATTTTTGGAAATTTTTATTTAATTTTTGTCAGATTTGACGGCAATATTAAGCTTAGTTGAATGAATTTTGTTGGCAAAGCACAGTCTGAAGCTGTAATATTCGCGTACAATGAACTTCATCCTAGCGTAAGACGTCATTTATAATAAATTCTTATATTTCGAGAAAAAAGCGAACGAAAAATTTTATCCTCCATAAACCAATCGAGCCTCTATGCCCTCAATCCATACAAATGCAGCCGACAACAAATTAAAACGTTTCAAAAATAAAAGAGAAATACCAAATGCAGCGTATGGCATTATCGTCGAGGCATAACAAAAATGCATTATTAGAAAATCGAATTTTATATAGTTTTTATTCCACCCTCCAATAACGATAATTGCAAAGTATGACGTCTACAAAAAAAAAAAAAAAAAAAGGCAGAAAAAAATTTCACGCTTCATATCCTAAAAACGTAAATTACAAAACCAAGTATATAGTATCATCGTTAAGGAGGAAGTTTATAAACTTGGTTATGTAGTTTTTTATACCATAAAGATGGTAAATCCGTTTAGTCGAATAAGTACACAATTGAAGAACGTAGATAAGACTCTTGCCTCTTTCTCCCTTTCTGTCCTTCTGTTCTAAAAAAAAAAAGTGAAATAATACAAAAATATAGACTACGTATTAACTTATATATTTTCTATAATTATCGACCTGTCGTTTGAATTTTTCGAAAGCCCAACCAAAGGATGGAGAGAGTAAGACATACAAAGAGATAGAGAGAGAGAGAGTGATGTGGAAAGAACCTAGAAGAAAAAAGGTTGAAAAAAAAAAAGATTATACGAAAATGATAATTGGATATAGCGAAATAGAGTAGAATGAGAGTGAGTGAAAAAGAGAGTGAAGGAGAGAGAGAGTGTGTGAGTGAGAGAGGAATATCTTTTTGCATTATAATGTACTGCAGTCGAGCTTAGAAACAATCGATTACCGACAGAATCCCAAAGCGCACAAATTGCACCGCATTCTGCTGACTTTGTAATGTAAAAAGGGACAAGTAATTGCTAATTCAAAAGACAACGGGATTCGATTTTGTAGGAGAAAGAAAATTTTATTTCTCTTTTTCTATTCTTCTTTGTTTTTTATCTCATTTTTTTCTCCCTTCTATGGAATTTGAGAGAAGAGGCAAAAAAAAAAAAAAGAAGGTACGATAGGAGTTGAATAGAGGTACGATTTTGGGGTGGGTAAAGGAAGAGCATTTGAAATCCATTTTTAGTCGTTTTTAAAAAAATTTCAAGTTTACAGTTCACGTGTTAAAATTTTTTGAACATTTTATTCGTGAGACGTGTCAACAATATTTTCATAGTAAACCGTTAATTTTTTTTTTCAGTGGTCAACTTTTTTTTTAAATATTTTCTCAACTCCTTTTCGATGTGGATTTTGTGGACTTCTTCTTTGTACAACTTAATTAATAGTCAAACGGCGAATAATGGGCTGCAACTGTTGTACGGTTGGCATGTATTAAATTCCTCTTAACGACGTTCTCCCTATAATTTGGGATTTAAACTTTTATACTCTCGCTAACTCACTATTTTCTGCCACTTACAAACAAAAGTAATTTTCTTGCCTTTACTTTTCACTGTCTTTTTAATTAGGCACAATGATATTAAATTATTTTTTGTTACTCTCGCATAAAAAAGAGTTATTATAGAATCAGTTTTGTTGAGAAATGTGTGAGATTTCCAAACTGATTAGAAATAGTTGAAAAAAGTTTAGTTTTTTCACTAGTGTAGAAATGAGTTTTTTCTTTAATACTCTTTGTTTATTTTTTCACTGAAAAATTTTCATCGTTTCACTAGTGTAGAAATAGAGTTTTTTCTTTGTTTTTCAATTTTTTTACGGTGCTGTAGATACATATGCAAGTACAGCAATGTCAGTATGAAAAAGGGTTATTTTACAGTGATGCCTATAAAAAATAATATAGTTCACCTGTCCATTGAAACCAGTTAAATTATTTAAAAATAGTATCTTACTCAACTAGTTAGCAAAATGAGTGATTATCACAAGTGGCTAACTAGTTGAGTACGATATTTTTTTCAAAAAATCCACCAAAAAAAGAATATTGTTTATATTAAACAGGTAAACTTCATTCATAAATAAAATTTTAGATATAATTAATTATTATCAAGAAGCAAACTTTGTTTTTGAGTATCACTATGTGAAATGGCCCTTTTTCATTGTGATACTTTGCAACTTGCATAAGCGTGAATGGCGCTGTTGTGGTATGCCGGGGGTTCATTTGGCCATACCCCTACAGCAGTCCGAACAATATTTGCCAAGAACTTTGGGATAAATCATCTACACTGGATGGAGGCCATAGAATTACCACCACCAACCCTAAATAGTCTGCCAGGTATCTGTTGACTCAAATTTCTACAATGCCTGAGAAAAAATTTATACTCCCCTAAACATAGACTGTTTCCAAAAACTGGGGAGAAGTTCACCAAAATGCGATTTAACCAGATGCCTCAGATCATACAAACCAAAAACTACCCCATTTGCCAATTAAAAAAGAATCAACATATCGTAATTATGAAAACACGTATAATATAAAAATAAAAACCAGCAAACATAGTGCATGCACACAACCACACACCTACACATCATGTAACACACACAAATGAGAATATCTAATGATCGTAATTTTTATTTAGCCCCTACCCTAGACCAAGCACTAAGATGTGTACACATCAAAAATTTTTTCAACAAAACATCTATAAACCTTCAAGAAATAAATAAAAACTCTCCAAAACAGAAAAAAATAGTTATTTTGAAATTTCTCCAGTAAAATCTACTGGAATTAAAATAAAACGAAAAATGAATTATAAAAAATTAATAATTTAAAAAAAATATATACCCGACTTCAACAGAAAAAATTAAATAAAAAAAAAAAAATTTGCTGTTGCGTGAGTAATTCAATATTTTTAAATTACTTCAACAAATAAGATAAAATACGAATATTTATCTTTTATTAAATTTGAACTTCAATTTATTATAAACACATTTAAACTTTAACTTATTACTAATACTTAATATTAGTGAGACCTGATATCCATAACATCGAGTATGAACCTTAACGTTTCTACTTGACTGTCAGTTCAGGAATGACCATGTCTTCGAAATGAAGATATGACATTACTTTCGTTTTCTTTGTTTCAATCAAAAGATGGCCGACCAAAAAGGTGGTGTGATACGGAACATCCGCCAAATATGATGACACTTCATTGTCAGCATATCTGGTGGTGTCTGTCCATGAGAAGCTAGGTAGAATATAGACAGCTATTATTCCGAGAATTAGGAATAATAGTTGTCTATAATTTGTTCGACACGTTTTTGTAGACGAACTGAATCATCTGCAAAAATGGGATGGAACATTTGCTAAAAAGATAAAAATAATCATCTTAAAATTTCTCCAGTAAGATATAGGTATGAAAACTGGAATTGTTCAATTTGGCGCTAATTAAAAGGTTTTGTTATAAAATTTGACGATATTGACGTATATTAAGCCTATACGGTAAGTAAAAGAGCGCCAACTTCAATAATTCCCATCCCTAGACCCACATCTTTCCTGAAATATTTTAAAGGCATTACTATTTTTCTCTTTTTGTCGCATTTATTATTATTTTTTTGAAAACGGTTCTACTTTAAAAAAAAAATTATTAATTTATCATAAAGCATTTTCATTTTATTTTAATATTCCAGTAGATGTTAGTAGAGAAATTTAAAAAAAATTAATTTTCTCTATTTAGAGCATTTTTACTCATTTTTTTTATTTTTTGAAGTTGGTTATTCTTGAGATATATCTTCAAATCTAGATTAGCTGAATATAATCTTGATTAAGTATTATACATGGGGGTATCGCAAAAAACAATATATAAAGAGATTAGATGCTAGAATGAGTTTATGTATAGCGATATCTTTATAAATAAATTATTAGAACATTGTTACTATAAAAATATAAACCAATAACTAACGATAAATAAGGTATTCAATGTAACGTAGGTAGGTATTTCATATGTGTTTCATTTACTCATTTCTGAAGAGGTTATATAATTTTTTGTCGACTATTTTGGCTCACTCTCTTCATCGTCATTAGTACCTAAACTGCCATTTCTTCCTCCTTTTTTCCACTTTCTTTTGTTTTTTTGACTTTTTATTCACTAAAATACAAGAAAAACTTTCTAATAATCGTCGTTTTACGTATAATTTAATAGTTTATTGCCAGCCAGTTCGTTACAAACGATATTACATTTAGGAGAATTTACATACTAAATTATAAGAGAAAGAGAGCAGAAAATGGCGTGGGATAGTGAGAGCTGGCAGAGGGTATTAGTAGAAGTCGAAAGAGGAAAAAAAAAAAAAACAGCGAATACGAAAAAAAGAAACTTTTATTGCCCATCAAATGAAAAACTTATAACTTACTTCATGCTTATGTATATCGCGAATGGAAGTGAGTGGTAAAGAGGGAGGGAAAAAGAAAACTTGAGATTCTTTATTTTTTTTTTTTTCATCCAACTCGCTTATATAGTTGAATAATAAAATCGCCGAGGGTAATTTTTTCGAAGTTTGACTTTTTTATGCGATTTTTTTTAAAAGAAAGTTCTTTTTTCTTTCTGTTTCCAGCTTTTAATCGTACTGTAGTAACGTCGGTACGTTATTAGTGACGTCATATAAAGTATAAGGATAATTTATGTGAAACTAGTTATCTTCCCTATCTGACAGCCTCGCCTGACCTAAGGACGTATCCAAAAGGGCAAAGGGGACGATTGTCTGATGACCTTACTTTTTTGTTTGTTTTGCTTTTAACTATCAAAATTTGGAAAAAATTTTGTAGTAAATATGTGCCAGCGGGTTCCACAAATTTTCAAAAGTGACGAGCGAAAAAAACAAGCCATAAAATTTCTTTTGCCGGCTCCTCCTTGAAGAAATACTGGCTACGTCCCTGGCTTGGCTCTTGTCTCGGATAGTCCATTAAGTACATTGTTGCGATACCATCGTAATAATTTTGAGAAGATGAGGACAAACCGTCACCTTATAAAAAAACTGGCGTGTAAGTACAAAAATACCATTTTTACATTATATATATCAAAATTCTACTTGTGCTGCTCTCTATCATTTAGTGAAGCTATCTGAAGTCCATACTATCTACTTAGAAATTGAAATAAACAACGAATGCATACTATCTTATGTCAGGGGATGAAAGAATTTGTTGGTGCAGAAGTAATTTAATGCCACTATTTTCTGATTTATTTGTTTAGAACTATCTCAAGTCCAAGTTAAGCTACTTAATTTCCGGCATGAAAGATGTAGTTCGTGCATAAGTAACTTAACTTCAATTTTTTTGATAAATTTATTAGTGTAAAACTATCTCAAGTCCAAGATAAGCTACCCTCTTGTATTTGACATTATGACCGATACACATTTGTTTCAGTTAGGTTAGTGTCCAAATATATTATACTGATTTTATTCGCTTTTTACCAAGTTTGCTTGCAAACGGGGCATTAAAATTGACATCATTGTGGGGTTAGGGGTGAGGTCATGAAAATTATCCGTTTCATGAGAAAAGAAAACGATTGGTACCATTTTCTCATTTTGACTTAATTTTGTTTTATGTATGTATGCATCGCCAAAAGTTTTGGTTCACTGTTTTGAGAAAAATACCAAATGGATATGGCTGAAATTTTCACAAGAAATAATTGCTATGCTGAAACAAGTCTGAGACAAGTTTTTCGCTTATCGGTTAATTTGTTTCTGAGAAAACTGGAAAAAGAAAAATTTATAGAAAAGTAGTTTTTCTGGGGTTCTGAGAAAATTACAAAAGGGATCGGGCTAAAATTTTCACGATAGATTTTCCTTATGATGGTAAGAATCTCTTAGAAGTTTGGCGCCTATTATTTCAGTAGTTTTAGAGGAAACTGGAGAAACAAAATTGCTGGAAAAAATTTTGGGGTTCACGGTTTTAGGGAAACTACCGGATGGATAGGGCTGCAATTTTTACGAAAAATAGTTCTCATATTGGAGTAGATCTAAAAGCAGTTTTTCGTCTATTAGTTGATTAGTTTCCGAGAAAACTGGAAAACAAAAGATTCCTGGAAAAGTCGTTTTTCCGAGATTATGAGAAAATGACAAAAGAGATCAGGCTACAATTTTCACGATAAATTCTTCTTATGTTGGTACAAGTTTCTTAGAAGCTTGGTGCCTATTGATACAGTGGTTTCTGAGAAAACTGGAGAAGAAAAATTGCTCAAAAAATTTTGTGTACACGGTTTTAAAAAAGTAATTAACAGATAAGGCTGAAATTTCTGCAAAAAATAGATAATGTATTGGCAAAGGTTTGAAAGAAATTTGGTTCTCATTAGTTCAGTAGTTTTTCAAAAATTTCTAGAAAAGAAGTTTTTAGCGATAAAACATTAATAAATCGATATTTTTGTTAACGATATGGATAATCATGGAACAGTTTTTTATAATTTATGTAACTGAAACTATCAATGAAATATCGAGATATCAATATGTTTGTCAGATATCAATCACTATTCATATAAATATCAATTATTAATATCCGTTTTATTTTGCAATTTTTTCAAGTAATATGTCTCTCTCTCTCACTCTCTCCATCTCCATCTCCATCTAATCTCTATCTTCATCAACAAACTGGGTTTTCTGTCAAGCATTGCTACCCTAGAGTTATTTTTGTCAATTTCAAAAACTTATATTGTCTGTAAACATTAAATATCGTCGTGATATTCCATTTAGACTTGAAAAATGTTGAGAAAAAAATGTTATAATAATTGAAATAAATTATGTGGGGACTCACTTGTATGAGGTTTAGGGGCTTGGACCTTTGACGACAGTTACTGCTGCAAGGCAGGCTAATATTCGTCTCTATGACGTTAAACAAATTGCACGAATTACGTTTAATCGTAATTACTTGCACACACATGTAAGTAATGTACGAATACCAAATTGTGACTAGTTTCAACAGTATGATGATGTCACAATTCCATACACAAACTGGCCCATTATTTCTTATCAACATATGAAATGACACTCATTTGCTATGTATGTGTGTCAATGTGCGTGTCATATGTTTACATATGAAGTCGTTGAACATGTGAAATCTGTAGATTTACCTTCTGGTGAGAATATCTTTTCGCGACAAGTTATTCCACAAATTAATTTAAAAAATTAATTTTTTTGAAGTGAAACGCGTTACATATTATTGGGAATCAGAAAAATGTTATTGAAATAATTTAAAAAACTTCTCTTAACCTACTGGTAGTTTATTATTATTTTTATTTCTAATTAATGTATTTAATAGAATCATTTTATTATTTATTGTTTATATAATTAAACAATTCAAAATTCTAAATCAGTCAACATAATTATTTTTTTATATTCATTTAAATAGTGTATCATCATCCACCCTTTTTTACAAAAGAATAACATCAATTGTCAGAAAGTTTCATTAAAATTTTTTAGTAATATCATATATTTTTTTACTATCCTCGTTAATTGTGAAAATTCTATTTAAATAACAAAATCCCAAAATAATTAGATACCGTCAAAACAAATAATTTTAAATAAAACTAATCTTCATTAAAATTTTAAAATAATTTAATTAATATACTACTGTGGGGACTCTACGGTATGAGGTTAGGGGCTCGGACCCCTCGACGACAGTCGCCGCCCCAAAGGGCAGGCTAACTTATCGTCCTTGTGACGTTAAACAAACACACAATTACGTTCGATCGTAATTACCGGCAAACACACACAGGTAATGTACGAGTACGAATTGTGACGTCATCCATCAATCAATGTCACGACTCGTACACGAACCGGCCAGCCGTTACCTACGATAGTAGGGGATGATGCGACCTGGCCGCCCTTATCAACGTACGTATTATATTACGTACGTGTGTCTGTGTGTGTGTGCCAGAACCCGTATAAAAACTCTCAGAACCGGCTCTAAAATCGCCAGTGTTCGGTTTGGTTCTGGCTTACCCATACGCTTGTATGAAGTAGCTGAACACGCTTAAATTCTGTTGAATTTCCTTCTGGTGAGAATATCTCTCACAACAAGGTATTCCACAGTGGTGACCCTGACGTGATTTTTGGCTACGTCGTGAGGTGTCTTAGGCGCTTAGGCGCTATTTCAAAAAGTGGCGCGGTGCGCTGGCGAGATACTCGCTTGCTCGGCAAATTAAAAAATATTATTTTGCAGACTAAGACACCTTCTTGGTCGTTGAAGTAGAGTCTGCTGAAGTGGGAATTTATACCCCTCTCCTTAAAAAATATAAACAAGGAGAAACCAGACAGTAGACCTGGAGGAAGAAGGTTGGAATCATCCCCCAACTTCCCTAACTTCGACTCGACACTCTACAGATTTAGCAAATATAGAAGAAGGCCCTCAACACCCAGAAATAGCACGACTGGGAACTGCAATAAATAAAGAAGAACTAGCAGTTAAAATGTTGAGAAGTGGTCGAACTTTAAGCCAAAGTTCTGACCCAAAAACACCTGTCCTACAAACACAGGAGCCAGTGTTTTCGACCAGCAAGGAAGGAAGTAGTACTGTGGAATACGCTTGTCACCAGAAAGACACAGCAATGGTTCCACCACCAACTGAAAACCCACAACCATCGCAGGGAGGTAGTAGTCAGCCGCAGCTGACACCCGAAGTCTTGGCACAGATCTTGCAACTCTTGCAATTGCAGCCAGGACAGAACCCCAACTTCTACAGACGAAGGATAGATATCCCGGAATTTCTGCCGAATGAGGTAGAATTATGGTTGACACTATTGGAAGGCAGGTTCAAGACAGAAAACATAACTCTGAACCAGCGGTATACCCACATCTGTGGAGGCATGCCCCCGCAGATAATCTGCCACATTCCGGACATTATGGAATGCCCTTCGACAGAAGAGGACAAATATGCCTGGTTCGTCAAAAAGATCAAGAACGTTTTCGGAAAAACAAAAAACGAAATAATAGATGATGTGATGGGTGGTATGAAGATGGGGGACGACAAACCCTCGATCTTCATGGCGAAGTTAAGACAGAAGGCGGACAATATCGTAGCCCCTTCTGTCATAGGCAATCAGTTTTGCAAGCAACTACCACAAAGTGTTGTGCAATGCCTAGCCACCATTGGTTCGACGGTAATCAATACATCCGCAGATTTAGACTTCCTTGCGAAATCCGCAGATAATGCGCTCGAGTACACCAGGTCAAAGCCGGTGGTCAGTGCAGTATCTGCTGAGACTGGAGAGCTCGCTCAACTTCGAGCCCAAATAGCTCAGTTGACTGAAGAAGTGAAACGGAACAAAAGCCAAAGCTCAACGAAACCCAATAGTAGCTGGCGACAAAGATCGAAAAGCAGAAGCAACAACAACAACAGCAGTAGTAGCAGAGGACGACAGTCCCGGTCAAGAGACCGCAGATCTAGTTCCGGTAACAGGGGTCAGAGTTCAACTCCCCCTAGAACATCATCTCCCAAAACCCAGTCTCGAAATTGGGATGATAAGAGTTGCTTCTTTCATAACTGGTTTGGCGCGGAGGCCACCAAATGCAACAACAGATGCAGATGGTGGGGTAAAACTTTCAACAAAGAGGCGTCAAACTAGAACGAGGGGCCATCTATGCGGCCAAAGACCCCTTGGAAAAATACTCACGCCGCCTGTTCATAAAGGACAGGACAAACAGGAGACGTTACTTAATTGACTCGGGAGCAGACATGAGCATATTGCCAGTAAATAAAACCCAAAAAGTACTTCCTCCGAAATACTATCTCCGTACTGTGAATGGTCAAAACCTTCCAGCTTACGGACTCGAGACCAGCAAAGTCGACATCGGACTCAGCAAAAATATGACGTGGTCCTTCACGGTTGCAGACGTTCCAAACCCGATCCTGGGTGCAGATTTCCTTGCACATTATGGCCTGATCATTGACCTCAAACACGTCAAATTGATCGATAGTGAATCTAAACATTGTGTGGATGGCAAAACTCTAGCTTACAGACTGGACACAAACATATCCAGCTGTACTAAAGTCGACGGACAACTCTTACGGATCCTGTCTGACTATCCTGGAGTCACTCAACCCTCAATTCGCAGGCATCCTACGTACAAACACGACACGGTTCATTACATCGAAACCAAAGGACAGCCTTGCCATGCTAGAGCATGGAGGTTATTACCCGACAAACTCAAAGCGGCACGAGAGTACTTCTATCGCATCATTGAGGAGGGCGTATGTCGCCCCTCAAAAAGCTCATGGAGCTCTCCTATCCACATGACAAAAAAAGCAAGTGGAGAGTGGCGAATTGTTGGAGACTACAGGGCCTTAAATGCCATAACAGTTCCTGATTGCTATCCAGTCCCCAACATAATGGACTTCAATGCGAATATGAAGGGTAAAACGATGTTCACAAAAATTGACATCAACTGGGCATTCCACCAAATTCCTATGGCCGACCAGGACGTTCCAAAGACAGCGGTTATAACCCCCTTTGGTTTATTTGAATACTTTCGAATGCCGTTTGGACTACGTAACTCAGCACAAACTTTCCAACGATTTATCAATGGACTGTTTAGGGAACTGCCGTTTGCATATGCATACCTGGATGATATTTGCATTTGCTCAGAAGGCGGTGAGCATCAGCACGAGGAGAATGTGAGAGCCATGGTACAGCGTATACACGCAGCCGGACTCACTATCAACGTAGGCAAAAGCTTATATGCACAGACCGAAATTGACTTCCTCGGCTACAAAGTCTCGACCGAAGGCATTTCCCCCTTGAAGACCAAGGTAGAGCCAATATTGAACTTCCCGAAGCCCTCAAATGTCGCAGAACTCAGGCATTTCTTGGGGATGGTGAATTTCTATAGACGTTGCATGAAGAATGCAGCAGCCGAACAAAGTAAGCTCTTTGCATTAATAAAGACAAGCAAAAAGAAAGATAAAACTCCACTCGAATGGAACGAAGAAGCCGAACAGGCCTTTGAGAATATCAAAGAAACACTGGCAAATGCAACTCTATTGGCTCATCCAGACGAAAGTCTGCCGTTACGCGTAAGTACCGATGCATCCGATTTTGCTATTGGTGCAACTTTGTACCAATTGGACACAAACAACATCAAACTACCGCTAGCTTTCTTCTCAAGGAAGCTCTCAAAAACAGAAAAGAATTACAGCACATACGATAGGGAATTGCTGGGAATTTTTGCTGCGTTGAAGCATTTCAGGCACCAGTTAGAGGGTAGATATTTTTCTGTGTATACTGACCATAAACCCCTAACATATGCCTTCACACAAAAAGCAGAACCGGCATCTCTGAGAAGAGCACGAAAATTAGACTATATTGGTCAATTGACTACCGACATTCAGTATATAAGTGGAGAACTCAACACTCCAGCTGATGCTCTGAGTAGAATCGAAGCTATCTCGGTTCCTGTCCAATTGCCTTATGCTGAAATAGCTAAAGCACAGCTTAAGGATGCAGAACTGCAGGAGTTGTTATCGAACAATGATACTACTCTCAAATTGAGACAGCGAAAAATTCCCGGTACTGATGTTTTATTAACATGTGACATCAGTACAGGTAAGAATAGGCCATTTCTACTGGTAAAATATCGCAGGTTGGCTTTCAACAGTGTACATAATCTGTCACATGCTGGGCCAAAATGTAGTGCTAAACTAATTTCGGAAAGATTTGTATGGCCACAAATGAAGTCTGACTGCAACAAATGGGCTCGCAGTTGCCTGAACTGTCAAGAATCCAAAGTAGGAAGACACACTCGTTCACCCCTCAAATCCTTCAAACAAACAGAGCGGTTTAAAACGGTTCACATGGATCTGGTAGGCCCATTGCCACCATCCCAAGGACACAGATACCTGTTGACGATAATAGACAGGGCAACACGATGGCCGGAAGAAATCCCTCTACACAAGATGTCAGCTCCCACAGTAGCTGCAAGGTTATACGATACCTGGATTGCGAGGTATGGCGTACCAGAAGTCATAGTCACAGACCAAGGTCGCCAATTCGAGAGCTCGCTCTTCAAAGAGCTGGCAAATAAGCTTGGTGTTCAACACAGTCATACCACAGCTTACCATCCTCAAGCCAATGGCAAAATTGAGAGATGGCATAGAGCTCTCAAAGCCTCCATCATGTTCCATGATACCAAGAGATGGGTAGAAATACTTCCTACCATCCTCTTAGGCCTTTGATCTGCCCTACAAACCGATACATGTCACTCTGCAGCGCAATTAGCGTTTGGCGAAGAGCTACGCCTCCCAGGGGACTTCTTCACAGAATCGAAAGAAGTTAGCCCTGAAATAATGGTACAAAATATACGAAATGATGCCAACAACTTTCTAAAACAGGCAGCTCGCCATGGCCAGCCCAAGATTTACATCTCAAAACACTTGGCCAATATGTCACACGTATTTGTTAGAGACGAAAAAATGAGATCTGCGCTGGAGAAACCATATGCCAGTCCTTATAAAGTAGTATCACGAGATGAGAAAAACTTCGTGATACTCATAGCAGGCGAACCTCAAACAATTTCAATGGACAGATTGAAGCCTGCTTATTTGGTAAGTGACGACAAAAGAATTAAAAGGTTACATAAGGAAGGCACAGAAAATATACAGACGGATTCACCAATAAACACAGAAGAATCCGTCAAGAAAAGTGAGAAAAATACCTCACTAAAGAAGATATCGAAAAAGTCAGTAAGATTTGCGGACAATGTTACAACTAAAACATTTGATCCCGAGGCCCCCTTATGCCCACGTAAAAGAGGCAGGCCCCCTGGCAGTAAAAAATGCAAAAATTCCCGACCTTCTCGCACGTCTGAGAGGTTAATGCGAAAATAAATAAAATTTACTCCCGAAAAAGTAATATCTGCTACGAAGTTAAAACCCGCCTAAAAATATGCGAGGAATATCGGAACTCCGTGAGACAAAAGAAACTCCGGAGATAAGCGAACGAGGAATGCCAACAAAAAGAAGAAGACAGGAATAAACAAATCCACGTGTAATACGGAAACAAAATATTGCAACGTGCGTTTACCGTTAAACGCAAAGTTTATCTCTACGACGTGACGTCACAAACGGAGATTCCTTTGTAGTAGAAAATTTGAAAATTATATTCACTGAGCTTATATCAGGCATAACTCTGCTTAAACCGATCAGAACTTAACCGGAAAACTTGTATACGGCCGAGAATTTTAAGCGCTATCCCCTCTACATGTCGATAAGAAGATACGGAAATAAAGAAAAGTAACTGTAATGGTAAATCGAAAAATGATGTAAAATCACCCATTTCAGAACCGCCAGAATACTTGGACGTGTCTTCTGATATTTTTTGCTTCCTCTTTTCCTGTAATAATTCTATGTCGCTTCCACGACCTTTCCCGAAATCCGCCACCTCCCAACTCGCCCAGAAAACTGCTGAGCCTTCACAGACTCAGCGGAAGACTGAGCAGAAGTCGGAGCTGGACCGGATAGAGGAGGAGCTGCTTATGGACATGCCTCCTCCGGTAGACAAAGTCCTAGCGGAGATGACCACTCCGCTTCCTCCCATCATTTCCCCTCCTCGGTCACCAAAGGAATCGGTTCCGGAACCACCGAAGCCGGACCCGAAACCCGAGGAGACGATGAAGTTCCTGTTCACGGCAGAGAGGGCCGCAAACAAAAAAGGCGAAGATGGCCACATGGACATCGGAGAGCTCAAACTCCCCGATGCTCAGAAGACCAGTCTTCAAACGTCTGCTGCCCCCTCACTCCCGTCATCATCCCTACGCCCAAACAAAATCTGTCCAACCGAGGCGTAGGGGAGAGGACAGCCGGGCAGCCTATCTGGCCCAAATGCACGCCCGTAGGGAATCCTATGAGTGCGTCGGGGCCGCAGTAGGAAGCACCCTGGCTAAGTGGGAAGCCGACCAGAGACGTAAGTAAAACCCACACGTCCCCCAGGCCTTGCGCATTTTTGGTCATTTTTGCGGCGCAAAAACTGGGGGGGAGTAGCTGTGGGGACTCTACAGTATGAGGTTAGGGGCTCGGACCCCTCGACGACAGTCGCCGCCCCAAAGGGCAGGCTAACTTATCGTCCTTGTGACGTTAAACAAACACACAATTACGTTCGATCGTAATTACCGGCAAACACACGCAGGTAATGTACGAGTACGAATCGTGATGTCATCCATCAATCAATGTCACGACTCGTACACGAACCGGCCAGCCGTTACCTACGATAGTAGGGGATGATGCAACCTGGCCGCCCTTATCAACGTACGTATTATATTACATACGTGTGTCTGTGTGTGTGCGCCAGAACCCGTATAAAAACTCTCAGAACCGGCTCTAAAATCGCCAGTGTTCGGTTTGGTTCTGGCTTACCCATACGCTTGTACGAAGTAGCTGAACACGCTTAAATTCTGTTGAATTTCCTTCTGGTGAGAATATCTCTCACGACAAGGTATTCCACAACTACGTTATCCAATTCTATTGAAAAATAAATAAATAAAATTAATTGACCCGTGAAAAAAAATTCTAAGACTTAATATTAAAAACATAAAAATTGGGAAAAAGAGAAAAATAACATAATTTTTAAAATCAAAAAATATTTTTATAAGTTGCGTTGACAAATCTCATAAATCTTGAAAAACTAAAAATCTACCCAAAATATAATACTTTTTATAGAGTATTTCAGTTTTCAAAAAGCGAAATTGAATACGGAGAAAAACGAGTGTACGTAAAAATCCAAATTCCTGTGAAACTTAATTCGATCTTAGGCCTATTCAACGTCTTCTTATTTATTTATTTTTCTCGCTTTTCCAAATTTCTACTCAAAATTATCACTTTCTCCAAATTTTTTATCCATTTATCAACTAGAAGACCGAGACTGAGACCAATATTTGATTGTGCATGTCCATACCAAATTTAAGATCAATACATATTTGACTGCGCAAAACTGAAACTAAGACTAAAAAGTATTGATGCAAAACCAAGACTATAATCTTGATCTTGGCCTTACATTTTGTTCATCGCTAATATTGGTATTATTACGAAACTACTAGGTGACGTAAACTATTCAAGGTAGTCCTCTGTATGTGAAATGAGATTCTTTACTGCCTACATTCCATGAATGAATTATATAAAAAATAACGAGTTTTTATTTATAGTATACCATTAGCCTCTAAGGAAAGAGATGTTTGCATAAATAGAAAAGTAAATTTAGAATATATAATTATTCCTTTTTTTTTTTTTTTTTTTTACCCTCTAAATAAATTGTATCTAGTCTAACTTATGGAAACGAGAACACAAAAAAAAAAAAAGAAGATTTTACTATATTACACGGCAGTACTCTCCCCAACGATAATATTTGTAAAATTTAAAATAAATAACTTATACCGTGGAGCCATTTTGCCTTTACAATGCATTAAACTTTTAATAAAGACAAATAAACGAACATAATTACGGAGAATACGAAATGCATCAAGACGAGCGGCTTTTTGCGAATGGCCTACTCTAGAATTTACAAGCTTTTGTCATTTTTAATGGAGGAGCATTGCAGCCCCACCTCCCCTCGGCCCATTGACAACCGCTTAACCAGCGTTAAAATTAAGGAGACGTTTACTTTATATATACTGTAGGTATATACATATATACATATATATATATATATATATATATATATATATATATTATAATGTAAATACTGTATATTATTTAGTCGAAGAAATTTTTCCTGTACTCTTTTCTATTGTCTTGGTTTTTTTTTGTCTTTTTCTAGCTTTTTTTTGCTCTTTTTTTTTTTTTTTTTTTTTTTTGTTTATCTGTTGTGTTGGCGCCATTAAATAATAGCAGAATGGGTGGCTATGCGGATTAAAATCGTTTTAAAATAATTGTTTCGCTCATTCTACGCTGTCATGTAAAAAGTTCGTTGGCTAAAGAATTTCGGGTGTGGTGTTGTCCAAGCGGAATGGATCTGTCGTCGAAGTGTAAAGTGGAGTGGTGCTGTGGTGGTGAGGAATGTGTATTTTCGCGAAGAAAATTATTTTTATTTATTCGAACGGATAGTGTTTTGGGTGGCGACCGACGTCTGAAGTGAATGCGATCCGCCGCAGCAACCTAAAGGTATCCATAAAATACTGTATTTTGCAGCAGTTACAATGAGAACCAGTACGACGTCCTCTTGACAGCTGCTGCAAAATTGTATGTATTTTATTGTTTCCAGACTTTCGAATGCGAACACGAATGCTGGAAAAGCGACGAAACCAATCGGTGCCTTAAATTGTTGGTTGACCGTCTGTTTGCAGAATTGTAAAAAACTGAATGGCTGTATGGTCCAATTTTGGATTTTGATTAATTAATTGCGAACTAAATTTCTCGATGGATGTATTAAATTATGTTCTTCGATGTTTGACTGAAGGGTCCTATGTGGCCCGGTAGCTAAGTGTTTAGCTTCACAACTGCAAGTTTGGAGACTTGCGACCACTAGTTGTCACATTCGTGTCCCACAATGGCGGTACCTATGTTCTGTTTAGTCCATTTGATGTTTGGAAACTCTCCTTTTGTGTAAAATAGAAGCAAATGGCTATCAGTTCGGGCATGTTGGCCTAGATAAGGTAACATTCGCGTTGTCTTCACTTTTTTCAGCAGTACCACCCTTCTCATCGCAAACACGTATACTTACCAAGGCCTTGGAAAATCAATTTTAAATGCACACGACGCACATCCTCTTTCTCTCTTCATCTATGCCTTCCTACCCTTTAACCACATTCATTTTGGCCAAGAAGGTGTCCTGAAAAAAATGCTGCAGTATTCATTGCATCATGAGCCTATTTTAGGAAGATGTAGGTAACAAAAAATATGATTGTCAATGTTGGTGCGGTTGTGTAAATAGTTTGGAATCATACGACCTTGAGAATCAAGTTCTAATTCCAGTCAGTCAACACGTGGAGATATTTCATGGTATCGCCACACGCTGCTGTGCGTTACTACTGCATTGTTTTGGCATGTTTCGTCAGCTTTCAAACATACTGTCTTTTCAAAGTCGTCTTTCATTATCTCGATGATTTACACACACACGTTAACCCTCACATCATTGTTTTCGCTACACTTCCTTTTATCGATGTAAGCTATCCATGTTTGCTCATTAACTCGTTTTGCCTATTATAGACTTTATATCCCATTTTGTCCAACTTCATTCCTTCATTTGATTTTCACAAAACCTTTTCTAATTTTACAAACATTTTACTATCTCACTCTTTCTTGATTGATCTTTGTTCTCTTTCATGTTTGCCCGTGACACTAATAAACACCAATAACCCTATCCCATTAGGTATAAACTCATATTCAGTCACACATTTATTTTTCCTTTAAAAATTCATGTAGTAATGAATAGATATATCATATTTGTGTAATTATGTAGCTAATTTATTTGTTGATGTAAATTCCGAGCAATTGCTCCGTTAACATAAATTACAATGTGATCATTTAAAAACAAAAACATGTTGTGATTTTGCTACATAATTATGAGGATAATCACAAGCATGTATACATTTCGCTGTATAGATGTAGCACATTATTTACATACTGTAAATCGCGCATGCTCTTTCCATCTGCTTTAGTTGCCTCTTCCAATCACCTACCTCAGTGTCATAATTGTTGTTCTACACTTTTCCTTCACTCGTTCGCAACTCTTAGTGCTCCTACTTTCGTATACACTTACTAATACATTCAGGTTAGGTAACACTCATAAAATTTAATTCTCGTACCTCGTGAACACTAACATACATTTTCCCACTCGAATCCTTTTAGCATGATGGAGGGAAATCATCATCTTACTCAAGTTTATTTCCGACTTGTAAATATTCTTTTGCTTTTTATGTATTAAAGTATTTCAAACATTCTTATTCTCTCCTTTCCTCGGAAACCAATCTCATTTCAATAATATATAGGGTAGGGTTGCCAAAACTGTACCGTTTCCTAAATCGTACCACTGCTGATATTAGAAAAATGGGAGAGTCAATTACTGATCCATGTGATGAATAATGAAACTAAGTACAAATAACCACAATGAAACCAAAAATGTTCTCAATATACTCATTTTTCTCCTCTTTATATGCTTAAGAAAAACAGCATATTTAAACACAAATAATTTTATTATGTTTTTTTATTAAGCTTAGGCTTGAAAAAATGTTTCAGCTGTCAAAATTGTTAATTTAGTTGAATTTAAAACCTTTTTTATCACATTTTTAGAAAATTTTAATTATAGTTATAATTTTTATTGGAAGTGAATACTGTATTTTAAATTGTACCACTGATGAGTTTCCTAAATTGTACCTAGAGTTTTATAGGTGAACTCTGTTTCCTAAATCCTACCACTGATAAGGGTGATGAGTTTCCTAAATTGTACCACTTTTTGCGGTTATGTATTTCAAAACATTGTGACTAGTTTATTGAAATTTATTCATTAAAAATATCCCCAAAAATATGGTAAGATAAAAATGAAATAAAGTCAATACCAAAAACAATAAAATAAGCTATAAAAATTTAAAAAATATCACAGCTATGATTTGGGAAACTGACAGGTACAATTTAGGAAACTAGTTGCCTAAATTGTATCATCTGGTGTTTGTTGATAAAATCTGCTGTAATTTTGACAATATTTAAGTGAGTCTAGTACGAATGAAAATTTAATAGAAGTAAGGATATAAAAATCAGAAAATATATTGTTAGGGATTCTAAAAATATTGTTTTTGTCTTTAAGGCAGTTAAACTAAAAAGTGGTACGATTTCTCCCAGAATTTGTTTTTGGTGGTGTTTTGAGAATGGAGAAAACAATTTGGAGAGCAGAGCAACAGCTAAAATTTTTCAAGATATTGCTTGTGTTTTAAATCATATATTTACGTAAGTGAGTTTATTTGGAGCATTGCGGATGTTTAACACCCAAATAATCCCTTTGGATATAGCCTTGGCGCATGCGCATGTGTTGCAAAAAATGGTGTTTGCAACTCGAGCACAATATGACCAACCTTGACTTGTTCCATTACAACAACCACCTGCGGCTCATGTTGCAAATATTGCAACTCATTGAGAACCACTCACTTTGCACTCTCGCAGAAATTTTGCAAAACAGGTATGAAGCGGTGTGATTTTTAGGCATGTACGGCGCAATAAAAGTAGCTAATTTCAGAAATCTTACTTCTTTTTCACTCCTTATTTTCTTTCTCTCACCTCTTAATTTATTTTTCTTACACCTAGGCCTGTATTCACTTCCCTCCACTTAAACTTCACTTAAAAATGACTTTAGGCACAATTTTGTATTTAAGAGTGTGGTAACATTTTATTTTTACATTGTAACTCTCATAAGAGATACAATGTTTTCACATTTTTAAATACAAAACTGTGCAAAAAAATATTTTTAAGTGAAATTTGAGTGAGGGGAGGTTAAAGTGACATTTGTGAATATGGGCACTAGTAATGGTTTCTGAGTTTCCCCAGCACTGCTGATTGTCCTATTTTTTAAAATTTAAATTAATTACATTTTTTATCATCGAAAATCTCGCTACCATAGACAATAGGGATTCAAGCAAGTAATTTTCAAGTTTTATTGTCCCTGATTTAAATACAGCATTCCTCACAATAGTTAAAAAATTTTTTGTACTCAATTTAGTCTGAGAGAGTAATTTGTCAACTCGTGCAATTACTTCTCTCAACTGTGGCTCGTGCTTTCAATCATTAAGAAATTACTCACTTTCCTCCCTAGTTGCCGAATATGGTAATTTTCAATGAGGAACGTTTATAACAAGTAGGTAACTTAAATAATTGTGTTATATTCGTGAATTTTCAACAATTACCTAATGACTACAGTGGTACCCCATTGGAATTTTTGTCCTCCAATTTAGTAGCTATCAAAGTGATTCTAAGTGCTGGTACGATTCCTCCAATAATAACTTAATGTCTTCATTTAATCGATTTTATACTTTCACAGGGTTTTATCTGCACTATCACACGTACTTTACTCAGATATTAAAACAAAATTCCATCAACCTCCTTGAAAATTATTTCAAAACATTCCAAAAATATTGACACCTGTATGCAGTTAATTTCCTTTTATTTTTGTTTTTTACTATACTCAAATATTAAAACAAAAATCCATCAATTTCCTTGAATATTATTAAAAAATCTCCCAAAAATATTAACAACTATAAGCAGTTAATTTCTTTCTTTTTTTTTTTATCACCTCATCGTTTCAAAAAAAAATCAGTTCACCATTTCAACGTTTATTTCACTATCGTATAAAACACTGTTTTCAAATTTTTCTCCAAGTACCACTTAAATAATGCTTCGCCGTTCTTCATCCGGCATAAATAATTCGAAAAATTTCACCTCCGTTCTCTTCCCGCCTACCTGAACCCTTTTTTTCGGTGGAAAGAGAAACAGAGAGGAGGTAAAAATACAGGCCAAAAAAACAGAAAAAAGAAAAGCGCAACCAAAAACACTTCAAATTGACAGCCACTTAAATCCGTTAACCGCACATCGTCGAGGGACGTCACTCAAACGTTGACTGCAAAAGTCGCTTCCTCTCGTCGAATTTTCCGAATAATTTTCGGTTTATCTCGCAGAATTCGTTCGACCATTTCAACCCTCACTTGTCTCCAAACCCCCTCCACCATTCATGTATCCCATCGTATCCATTATAAATTACCGTGTAAATATTTCTTAATGAAATACAAGTCGTAAAATGTCGACGTCGCGAATACTTTTTTTTTTTCCGCACTGAAGGATAAGGGAGGGTTGATGGGTCTTTCGACCACCCTCCACAACTCATCCCATCGTCAGAAGACGAGCGAAGTAAAGAAAAGCATTTAAACAAAAACCAAAAAAAAAATTCACAACAACCTTACGAGAAATGAGTCTAAATCATATAAAATGCAACATGTTTTGCACCCCTTCATCCACGTCGAATTTTTACCCCTTCGACCACTATTTTCTTATCAAATTATTCCACCCTTCGAACGAAATACTACGCGTATTTATTTATCTAATTACCTCCATGACTCATACGACTGGCCTTTTTTCATTTTTTTTTTTTTTTTTTTTACTTTTTGGTTCCAACATTGGCCTGCTTCATTTCTACAATTTGTGTGCCTGCTGGTGGACAATTCGTATTTACGTATTTAGAGATGAATATCCAACTTTTTAGGCTATTAGCGAATAATAAATAAAATTAAACGTCGACCGGTATTTATATCTTTTTTTTTTTTTGTTCCTTTTTGAAAAAGCCGGCGTACTACGTGACGCGAATATACGTCGAATTAGTATATTTTTCGTCCGAGTAAACAACCCCTCGTTAGTTTACGAAAAATCTTTTCCTAACAATGGATTAGAATTTTTAGCCTTTTACCCTCTACCTTGCCACTGGCTATCGTCAAAAACAATACTGTGAATCAAGAAAAGGCAAAAATGTTACATTTGTAATTCTAAATTATTGAAGGGTGCCTAAGGAAGATGCATTATTGAGCAAAGACTTTACGTAGCCTTTTCATTTAATATGCGAAGGGAAGTACGCACGCCGTTAGCAGGCCTATTATTTAAAGTCCATATTTACTCGGACGATTTGGTAGGGGAAAATATTATAAGATCAACCCCATTAGCGTCTTAATTGGCGATACGTGCAAAAAGACCGGTTTTGAACGAATTAATTTGTCTAAAATCTCAATAGTGTTGGCCGGTGGTAGAGCAGAGCATTATTTAAACACTAAAGCCCTCAATTACAAATTTAATTGTAGAAATGAAAAGTAATCCGAATTACAGAAAATCAAATATAAACGTAGATAGTCATTTTATGCATAAAATATAGGATAAGTTGCATAGCCTACCTTCTATTACCATAAGAACTATTTGATTTCGATGTCGGCTATCGTAGAGCTTCTAAAATCTTAAAGGTAGAAAAAAAATTCGAAGCCTAGGACTTATACACTTTCTCTCTTCAGACAAAATTTAATATGTTTGCATTTTTTTTACATGGTAATATTTTTAATAATTATATCAGTTTTTTTTTGTGGAACATCTGCTGAATGTGTGCTCGCTTTGAAAAATTGTGGGGCTCTTTTTATGAAAATTTTAACTTCAAATTCACATTAATTCATAAAAACCTGTGTAGTGTCTACCTATTATTTTAACTAAATTTTTGTTGATCCCAATGAAACCCGATGAAAAAATATAACGAAACAGAGAGAGAGAGAGAGAGAGAGAAAGAGAGAGAATCATATCCACCTTAGCAACCAGTAGAAGTTAAGACGATGAAAAAAGAGAGGGGCGGAATTTTTTTTTTAATTTTCTTTTACTCCTTTCCGTTTGTTTCAAGAAATGTTTTGTCCGTTCTCTGTTTTACAGATGGTAAAAATTAGTAAATTTGCCTCCAGGACGCTATGGACTCTCTTGGTGGCTATAAACCTTCTTTGGATTAACATAATTTTTTCTGGAAAATCTCATTCAAATCTGTCCAGCGGTTGTCGAGTGATACTGTTTCCAACTGTTTCCAACTGTTTTTAACTGTAAAACTTTATAATAATAAAATTATTATTATGGTAGGGATTGCATAAATTTCAATAACGTCTTGGTATCCGTCTGCGTTTATCTTTCATACTTTTCATTGAGCCAGAAGGGTTAAAATTAGTATGAGGGTTCCGGGGTGCCACATCTAGATACACTTTTTTTTTTTTTTTTTTTGAAATCCCAATATTGTGAAAGGGGCCGCAAATATCGGCCAGAAATAAATACTCTTTTTTTGGCTCTTTTAAAGGGGTCTAAATTTATTTTTTGTACTTCTCATTGCGTTAGAAGGTTGAAAATTGGTATGTGGGTGCTTGAGTTGGTATTACATCCAGATAAATTTTGTTTTAAAATCCTGAAAATATGGAAAGTCCGCCGATATGGGCTAAAAACATATTGTTTTGACTTTTTGCAACGTGTCCGGATTTACTTTTCGCACTTATCTCATTTAGCTAGAAAGCTTAGAATTGGTACGTGGTTGCCTGAGTATAATATACAAATATGATTCTTTGCAACACCTGCTGATAAACTACATATTTATACGCACCTTGACAATGCATAAAAAACGAAATTTTAGAACCTATGTATGAAGTAAGGACTTAATACTTCGGTCTTTATTTTATACATTGGTCTTTATACATTCATGGGCGCATGCGTCTCTCTATACACTGCTTTTTTAGAAGCACCGCCTACGTCGTCATTTTCATTAATTAGGTTTAGATTTAATTATTTATTATTTATTTTTCATAAAAATTTCCCTACTACAGGATTCGAGCCACTGATACCCAAAATTATTGGTTAGCACCGTCAACCCAATACAACGAGACCTATAATATGATAACATTGTGATAGTTAAGCTTATATGTTTGCCAATAGCCAAAATATTTATTTATTTAAATTCATTTATTTTTTATTATTTATTGCGAGAGGGTGTTGCCAAAAATAGTGTGTGACACACGGGTGTATAGTAGGTGATTGATAATCGTGTTACAAATATCACACTCGGATTAAAATCACCTAGGTGTAACGTTTATGTTCGTCCATTTTCATTATAGACGAATATATTTGGCTACACGAAAATATTTCCATGTCTATTTACAAATATCTCTGTAAATTATTTACTGTTATTCTTTCTCCACATTCCTTAAATTATGAATACGTTTTCTAGGAATATTCGGTGACCTAAATACACTGGTCCTCCTAATATACTTAAAAATACGAATCCCTGTATAGTCGTCAAATCTGTACTTCACTCACTCCCTAACCACAGTGTAAAAACGTATCCCTGAGGGTATATTATAAACTGTTTTTTCGAACAGAATTATTGTACTTTATCTTAGTCTCTCTTAGGGCCAGTTTTTCAATTCTTAGTTGAGAACTAAGTTAGTTTAATTGGCAGATAGTGTTAAGAGTTGAACAGGATTTTAACGCTATCTGACAGTTAAATTTCTTAACTGCGAATTAAAAAACTGGCCCTTAGAATACTACACTTTGTGTTAGTCTCTGTTTCGGTAGCATCAAATATTTTTTTGAGACCTGTTGTCAAATTATTAATTCTACTTGCGAATGTACAAAATATTATTTTTATTACATTGGTTTAAAATACTTAGGTTTCCTATTTAATTTAAAGTCTGAATCCAGAACAGTTAAAGTCCACCATAATATGAGTGTGGATGATAAATTATTTTATTCAGAGATATTAATACTCCTTGCGAATATTAATATACTCGTGTAAGGTGTAATCCATAAAAGAGTCCATGAAAGAGTAAAACCAAAGGCACAAACTACTCTTTTATGCCGTTACACCATGTACTTTATATACTTGTATCACAAATGACTATTTTTGAAGTCCCAAAAATGTGAAAAGGGAAACAGGTATGTGCCAAAAACTCATTTTTTTGACAGCTTGTAGAACACCCTGTACATTGAAATTAAACAACATAACCCAAAGGTTGTATAATATTGTTTGTGGCTACTTATTTTTCGGGATATTGAGTTTGATTTATTTCGTTAATTTTTTTATTCCACTCATTTTTAAACCCCATAGAGCTGAAAACGGAGGGGCCAATGTTTACTTTTCTCATTGCATTGTGTAACCCATGGTTTAATATTGTCGTGTTTTTTGAGACATTGAGTTCGAATTTGAAGTTAAATGTTTTATTTCTCATTTTTTGACGACTAGGGACTCAAAATAGGAGGTTAGTTTCCACTTTTCCTGATTTATTATGTAATATATCGTTGGTAATGGTTCTTAACGCGTTGAGTTCGAATTTGACCATACTTTTTAAAATAAATCCTGCGAATTTCCTCGCAAGATCTGTTGAGCAGTTTTGTACTTACGGATGAACATTCAGTCATATTGACGATGCACTTAAAGAGTTCTGTTCTATTAGTGTTCGTTTTTCATTTCAATTTTTAAACATTTCGATCGATCGTCACTCTCCACAGCCAGGCAATGACCAGCATGATTACGAGCCCATTATAATATTACAAAAATATAGTGTTTACCTAACGTGTGTTTGGTTTTTAGGTTGAAATTAAGCTGATGAGATGTTGGGATAGTATTCATCAATTTTAGAAATTTTGTCTTCTTATGTGTTTGTTTGACATATTCTGGTGTCTAAATAGCCGAAGTTTCATCCGTGATATTATGATAAATTTAATTGTCACGTCTATTCATTTTTCGAATGCACTAACATTTAAATATGTTCATTATGACTTGGGAAAATATAATTTCCCTTTTAAACGAGCATTGCGGTTTATATTCTTTCATGCTTATCTTTTTATTAGGATCAGAGTACAGGTAGTTCCAAACAGAGTTCATTTAATTAATAACTTACAAATTCTTGAATGTAAGTAATTGCTTTTCCATATTTTCATTTTTTTTATTAATTTCTGCTTAAGACATTTAAATACTATAATTCGGATTATATTAGTGTTTGACGTATGTATCTAGTATTTACCTACTTTCTTACGAAGCGTGAGTAAAGCCACAGCCTTCAGGGATAAACTTGGCTTCCTACAATAATATTTTAATGATTCAAACTTACTTAACAAAATCTAATCAAATTCTTCCACTTTCTGAAAACCGTGAATTCGTTAGACTTCATAGATATAAATTTAAACGAAATTTAGACTTACTTTATTTTCTTTACCTACTCAATTTTTATGTCATACCTACTGTTCTATAGTTATAGGTATTAATTAAATTATACGCTTTCTTTCTCTATTTTTATACCTAACCAAATATGAAGATTGAACAAAAGTGTTGTTTAGCACATTAGTTTAATAATAGTTTCAAGTGTTGCAGCAGTACCTTACACCAACGTTTGGAAACTGTTCCAGCAAATAAGAAAGAACAGTTCAGGCAATAACTGAAGAGTGATACAGTTTTAAAATTACGCTAAGTGGACGCCATGAAAGCATTTTCCATGTATTAGGCACTGCATCTCAGAATCTGCTTCTGTTTTTTGCAACGAAAAAGCCAAACAACTGAACATAAACCTAGTGAAATAACGTCACTGATCAAGTAAAGTAAAACAGTTTCGCTCATAGCAATCGAACCAAATGAAAATATTATAAACCGTAGGTATTGCAGTTGTCGAGAATATGTGCACTCTGTTTAAGCTACGAAACGTTGGTTATCTAATATTTTTACCCTCAATTCCAACCACTCCCACGCCTGCAGCGAACCTCTTCTTCCTATTTTTCCCTATTTTTCTCTTACTCACTCCTCCTCTTGTGCTAAAATTCTATTCGACATCCCAAACATGTGTCGAACTGTAATGCGTTCGTTCCCTACGGCTTCCTCGCCAATCAGCCCCTTAATTTGCTATCGTTACGGTATCGTTTGCTAGGAGCGATATATGTATGTTAGTCGTCTTCTTTTTTGGGGTTAATTAAGTCAAAATAAGGCAATTTTTGACGACTGTGACTAACTCATTGTCTCGCTATTAACGCATAAATGGCGATATGGTTATTGTGTGCTGTCTGTACAGTGTATACACACACACGCACACGCACACACACACACACACACACACACGCACACACACACATACATACACACACATATTATACTATAAATGTGAATGTTTGTTTGTATATACGTTCATCGTTTTAGAATCGCTCTATCGATCAAAATGAAATTTTTCGAAATTATTTGTGTTGTTTCAAGAAAGTTTTTAAGCTCATTCCGAGGTCTATAGCCCTCCTTGGGGAAAATTTATGGATTTTGACCCTTGTACTCCCCAACAAATTTCAAACAATTATTTATCTGAGTATATTGTCCTCTGTGATATTAGTTTACTCTCCAAATTTCATGCTTCTACATCACCCCTTCCTCAGATATGGGACAAAGTTGAACTAAATAACTAATAATTTCTAAACAAATCGATCAATTAGACTCAAAACTGGTAGGTCAGTTCCCTGTGTTAGATTTAACTTATTTACCGAATTTCGTGACTATTAAACAAAAATTACCCCCTGTATCGTGTTCACAAGAATGGTACATACATAGAGTATATACACCCATACACCCACTCACCCACAAACACACACAGCTTATATGATTTTGATAAGAAATCATCAGTATGGGAAAAACGTAGGTACCTAAGCTATACCTAAAAACTGTACAGACGCCAGTAAACCAGATATTTAACTATCCCCGCCACAACACTCGATATAAGTCACGTTTCATTAGAATGATAATGAACGTGGAAATCCCTGGACGATGAATAAAACGAAATATTTCGAAAAGAGTTTTACTGGTGTTTGTATATCTGTGGTGGCGGTGCGTTTAACCTGATACTTAACATTTTATAATAGCAAACTCGTCAAATTTTAATCAAGCTAATAAGTCGAAAATATTGAAAAATTTACATTTTATGAGCTTCAGTGAAAAATGAGAAAAGCAATTATACATAACTAGAATACTATCTTATCGATTCTACAAAAAATCATATGCAATCTTCATAGGATCAACTTCATTTAAGAAAAATTTCATCAAAATTGGTTGCATAGTTTTCCAGGAATTCACGGGAAAACAACCATACATATAGAAACGTACCTGCGAATCGTATTGGAAACTTCTTTTTTTTTTTCAGAAATTGGTAAAAAAAAAACCAATCTACTTTTAAGATCTTTCTTAACAAATAGGTGACTGCGACAAACAGATCATACCGACAGTTAATACTTAATTATGTTCGATATAAGTAAAAGTGCGGAACTTTTACCTACTTTTTTTTTTTGATAATAGGCTCTTTTACTTCGAAAAGTATGGAGCTAATACAATTAACAGGCTGTACTATTTGTAAGGACACATCTGAAAAAACTTTAATCATAAAAATATACAGAACTTTTCAACCCTATCCGGTTATTAGGTTTTTTGGCCTGCACATTGTAAAAAACACATAAAAATCACATTGAATCAGTGAATGAGTTTCACGAGAAAGATGATATGGCTGCACTGATGTACGAGTATAAGTAAACAAGAAATATATGACATGTATCTAAGAGACAGTATGAGAATACTGGTAGGTATCCTTAGACTATATAGTACTGGACCAGTAAAGCTCCATAAGACCAATGTACTTTTTAATGTCAAGAAATGCCGGCGAAAAAGTAGACAACCGGAGAATATCTTCTGTGTATTTTCGACGTTTTGCTTGAGTTCGCCAATTTAGAATACATCTGATAAAGGCATCCCTTAAATTCATACGGATAGCGTACATAAACACGAAGCAAAGTACGTCATAAGGTATGCTCTGGTTGTCTATTTAGCGCCGGCATGTATAACCAGATATTATCTTTTTGTACTGGTCCAGTACTATATAGTCAAAGTGGGTACCTAATCATCTAATGTCACCAAATGGACAGGAAGTATAATAACCATTAATTGCTTGAAAACAGTAAAAATTAAAACAGTTTAATGTTTATCATAAGGAGAATATCTAGCCAACGATGATTCGAAGTTCCAACAGTATCAATATCCACATGAAAAAATCTACACGATTTGCATTTCTACCACAGTTGAAGATACATTGGAAATGATTTTTGTGTTTAATTTTCATTGTGTTAAATAAACATTACCCCCACTTGAAAGTATTTCGTAATCATAATTTTTTTGTGAACTTTGTTTTCACTTTTTGTTAAGCTTATTAATCTATGTGATAAGGGCTTGAAAATGGATTACCTAGTTTTTCTAATTGTAGGTACCTAGTAGCCTATGTCAAAAACCTTTTGAATTTGGCCTATTTGATTTTGATTGTATAGGATTAATACTTATGAAATTTTTTTGTGGGGTTTCTGACATTTTTATCACTTTTCTTTGCATATAACGTCATGTTTTTACCATGTACCTCACGTTAAACATTTCCAATGTTAAAAGCTGGGCTGTAACTAGGTACGTGCGAGCTGTGCATTCGCACAGGGTGGCAGAGTGCAAGGGCACCATACTGACAAAAAATATATATATAATACATCGTCGTTGTCCAATACATCGTGAATATTATCATTCTGACTTAACTGGCAAACAAAAATACGTGTTTGGGCGTCAAAAAATTTGTTCTCACAGGATGGAAAAAAAAGCTAGTTACGGTCCTGGTTAAAAGTTGTTTTTATTGCTGTATTTGCCGATCCCAGTTATGTTTTAAGTTCGTATTACCTTATAGAACTTAACAATATGTACTGAAGAAGGACTAAATTAAGAACTTCCCTTAAGCAGAACTTTTTAAGAACTTAAAACTTACGTGCAGCTGTTTTTCACAATATCGAACGTTTTATTATGGGACATTTTTGCTGAGGTGAAAACTATCAATGATAATAAAAAACAGTTTTTAAACTCTGACTGTGCCTTTAAAATCATTACAAAAAACAAGCTACGTACGGGCTCACCCAGAGAGATAATGCAACTTGACGCTATTCTCAGACAGGTTCAAACTTCATAAGAACTCAGGTAACAGAGGGAGATGAAAGTACTTCTTGCAATAAGGCACAAATAATCAAATTAAAGGTACATGTAATTTGGGGCAGGATCTGTGACTAAAGGAGGTAGGGGATTCCAATTTGGGAGTTATAGGAATTGTGGACATTCCTAATGAGGGACATTTCTTTAAATACAGGGCCTGAGGAATTGGAGGAGGGGGCAGTGACTCTCCAGTGAGGCATATTGTGTCTAGTCCAGTGGTTCAACCCTCTTGTGATGTGCAAAGCATAGATTCTGGAAGTCTAAGAGGTAAAGAAAGAATATTTGACCATCAAAACTTTGCAGTAGATCCCTAAATTACCTATATCTTGTTTCTGCCACAACTATAGAAATATTTTTCGAGTAGTGTGATGACAACTTTTCCTATGATTGATTGATAAACTCAAAACAATTAGATTAAATTCGAATCAACATTTAATGACTTCAATAATAAATTCTAATGTAACAAAGACAGATTATACTAACAGTTGGGGACTTGCCTATTGAGCCCCTTAACAGTTTTTTGTTACAAGAGACTGAAAATAAACTAGGTAGTTACAAAAGATGGTTATTAAAAAAGATGATTGTTAAAAGGTTCTTCGTGAAGTGATTTTATATTTCATTTACACTAATTAGATCAATGACAAATTCACGAGTGGATGAATACAAAGTACCTAGTAGTGAGAGATGGATAATGTCATGATTGATTAATGAGACAATTGATTATCCTCCCACTAATTATATGGATTGGTCAGGATAGTTCTTCTAGAAGATTTGAGAAGATTCTAGAAGAGCTAAGGTACATTTTTAGATGACAATTACTTCCTCTCTTTTAATTGTAGTGAGTCAATGAATTCTGTGTATAAATGAAGGTTATGACAAGTACAGACAAGTATATGTACAAGAGAGAAATCTGTTATTATTGGCTGATGCCATAACATTCCAATGTTGCATCTGCATTCTGTTTACTACACTTTATCATCATATAGTCTTAGGGGTGAACTTCAACCATACATATAATGGACTGCTAATACAGATAAGATTTACATTGGTTAAATGCAGAGCTCGTGAAGGCGTAAACACTGAATGTAAAATCATTCAAATTTTTCTTTTTTTACTGAAATTTGTATAAATAAACTGTAAATACCACTGATTTTAACGGTGTTTTCATATTTCATCACAAAATTGAATTTCAAATGATGGCTATTTATGGCTTATGATCGCCATTGTTTATGACAATTTCAATAAATGATCATTTTTCAGCTTATTTAAATCAATTCTGATGTTAATTTTTGAAGAAAAAAAAAAGGCAAAGCTATATTTTTGGGGTCAATTTTGAATGATTGTACGTTTCATTTGTTTACCTTCAACTTTTTATCAGTATTAGCAGTCCATTATATATATGGTTGAAGGGGTGAATGACAGTTTATTAGTGTACGATATATGAATATGAGTGTTAATAAGTAGAAATATATTGTTACAAGTAGGTACATACCTCGACCAATTTTCAGTCGCACAATGGGAAGGGTGGGAAAAAATAATTTTTTCGTGACTTCTGCATTTTTGGTAACGAATTCTGATATTTTCATCAGCACATCTCTTCACCTTTTACTATAGCATTCGTGTTGATCAAGATTTTAAAATTTTCTGTCAAACTAAAATATAGACGCAAACTAAATGATCGATACGTATCGCATCCGAAAACACTTTGAAAAATTAGGAGAAGATTTATAATTCGCCATTTTCACGCGGCTAAAATACGAATTCGAAAAAAAAGAAGCGATTTTAAAGGCTTCAAAAGTAATATTTCATTCGAAATTTCACCGTTCCCGATTTAAATCAATTTATTTATTTTATTTTATTTTTTTTTAAACTAGGATTCCTACCTTAGCTTAGGTGCATTTACGTTGTAAACCAAAATTTTATCGCTTCGTAAAACGTTTTTAAAAAAATTTAAATGAGTTTCTCATCCACTGCTAAAATATTGAGAAAGAAGAAAATTACTTACATGGAATAGCGAAAAATACTTCAATTCACATTATTCTTAACTTCATGTATCGGGAATTAGTTGATAGGCTTTAATTCACGTAATTTCACTCAGTTTACTTCTTCTTTTTTCTGTGTAAAAAAAAATTAGAAGGACTTCGAGAAAGATGTAACGTTTATTTCGTTATTGTGCTTTGAGCTTATTTAAATTTATATTGTTGTATTGTCGTTCTTGTGGTTGATGTTTTTTGTTTTTATATTCCATTTTCTTTAAGAAAAAAAAAAATTGTTGTCTGTTTTTATACAACTATGATTAAAAAAACTGAATTCAAAAATGTGGTGTATCAGTGCAGACAGTTGTAAAAAATAAAATAGTCATTTTTTAATTTTTGTGAAAAAATTTCATTACTGTGAAATTTTTTATTCGAATGAGTTAAAATGATCGAAAGTATTTCTTAATAATTAAAGATTAAATTTTCTTTTGGAAATTTAGGATTCTCCATCCAGCGGAAGTAAGATAGTTTAGATCAAAAATGATTTTAAGTTTATGGGAAATCATGTTGTTGTCTTCAAAACTGCTGATCCAATGATAATATTATTAATAAAAAGAATAATCATTATTTATTATTATTAATATTATTATTATTATGATTATTATGATTATTATTATTATTATTATTATTATTATTATTATTATTATTGTTATTATTATTACAGTCCACATTGAAAAAACATATGCGCGAAAAAAACTCAGGTTCCATTACTTCTATCTTATTTTCTATTGGTTATTGGCTCCACCAATTCGGATTAGAATAAAATAATTAGAACAAATGGACGTTGCTTCCAGACATGGGCAGGATCTTAGTATGTCTGATGTTGCAATGAGATTTTCCAATTCCTAGGTGCACGTGTGATTTTACCCTATGGAAAACAAGAATTCTTGCTGGTCTGGTTTTCACCTAATTTCAAATAGTTCCATAATTTTATTAGTCTGTATTTTTTTCCCTTCCCTTTAACTGGTTCCATTTGAAGAGAGAAAAAATAGGCCAATTAGAAAGTTCCAAGATCAACCAAATTTCTGCTGATTGCATTTGGGTGAGTGGGAGAGCTTTTTTTGTTCTTTTTGTGTTTGATCTGACAGTGTGAGAATTTATTATATCTTCATTTTGTATATATTTTTCATGAGAGCTAATGTCAACGTCTGAAGATAGATAAATAGAGATGATGTAATCCATTTCCTTACAGGAAAATTTCAATGAAGTTAATTTAACAGCCTAAGAAAAGATGAGCTTGATAATTGAATTTATTCGAATTATATTTTACAATTAAAAGCAATAGGTAGATATTGAAAGTTTAGTGAATATAATAAAATTATATGCATTTATCTATTTTTCTGCACATATATTCAATTTTTAATATTTATGGAATTTCATAAAGACGTACGTACAATAAACATTGTTAACGATCATTTACCTACTTTCAACAGTTTCAAAACTGGCCACCAGTTACAGCCTCCTTTGCTTCCTCTGGAAAATACTGCCTTTTGTATTTTTTTTTTTTAATATGTACCTATTTATTTTTTTTATTTTCAAATTTTTTGTTTAATATTGCAAAGAGTACAAGACCAAGACTGAAACTAATTTTTATTCCTCACGCTTTAAAAACATTGTTTTGCTACACTGATTTTTGGGGTAAAAATTATTATTTGTGAAACTGTATTTGTAAACACTGATCAACTTTACTTTGCAAGCCGATAATTTGGTTTTCAGGCCTCTCAATTCACTTTGCAGGCTGCTCTGACTGATACCATTGTATTTCAGTACAAATCCGATTTATTTGAATGTTCGATCTATCGTAATATTATTTTCTTGTTTCGGAATGAAGAGTATCTTACTTCACAAGAACTGAAAGTGAGATTGCAGGACTCGTACATTTGCTCGGCTTGCCTACAGCTTACCTCGCAAACTTGTACTTGTCCTGCAACAACTTACTTTCAAGCCTTGAAAGGTAATATACTATTATGTATCACTATATAATTACAAGCCCTGAAGAGCCACTTCGAAGCACTTTGACGGGATGTGATATATTCATACAGTTTGAACAACATCGATACTTGAGTATGCTTCTATTTGATTCTTTTGTTTGATTCTTCGTTTGACTCTTCAATCTTTCTTAAAAGGATGATCATTCTTATCGGTTATCATTCCAATTTTATTTCAATGATGAGTTTCAGTGATCATGTTTAAAAATGAATTCTGTTTCTCTGGAACAGTGTTTTTCTTCAAAATCATTCAAACGAAATGAGAATGAAATAAGTGGCGTTTTATTGGATGATTTTAAACATTTTGAAGGTATTATACATCAATCTGGGCTTTCGTTTTCTATTAGAAGTTCTGCCCAATTAAAAAGTAAGTTGAAAAAATATAAAATGATTTGACATATCGATGAAAGAGATGAAATTGAAACATTCTAATTGTAGAATAGAATAATAAACTATTATGGAATAGATTATGAGTTCATGACGTATACGTTGGAAAAAAGTATTTACGGTTCACCGCATCATTATAAATAAAAAATTATTAATTTATTATTTACAGAAAAGTTAAGGATTTCATAGCTGGAAGTATTTTATATAATATTTATTCACGATGAAAACTAAAACAGAGGAACAATAATCACTTCTCCCAATCTCAAATACTGATAAATAAGCGAAGTAAATATTTTGGTCGAGCCATTCTCTGTTAGTAAACGATTGACAAATGAATCGTTCACCGTTGTTGTTCAACCTGTGTGAATATATCACATCCCCACTTTGACTTGTGCTAGCCCTGGATTTTTGCTGGCATACTTAAGTAACACTGTAGAATTTGTTGTTTTGGTAGAAGCAACAAACATTTATTTGTATCTGTGTTTGGATGTGTGGGTAGTGGCGCATGCGCTGTTACATTTGTGTGTGAATTTCTCGGTCATAATTTTAACTCTCAAATTATGTTCCTTTATGTTTATTATAGTGATAGGTCTAATAATTCTCCAGAAATTTAGTTTCATAACAAATTGACAAAGCTACCCAACGCCTCCCCCCTTGCGATCATTCTCTCCCATTCTCTCCGCCATTCAGAATGATCTTTTCTTAATAAAAAAAATTGTAATATTGTCAACGTGATACTTTCATTTTTTTCTCGCTCAACCTTGTTTGATAAACGTATTCTCTAATCTTTTTTATCCAATTTTTCCCATTTTCTTCCCCTCCTTTGTATCTATTTTATCGAATATTATACACGCTGGGAATAATTTGTGAAAATCACAAACGTCGATTTCATTAAAAAATTGCAATCCCATTAAACGGTTAAAAGAAAAATACGAACGTAGGTGTGTATGTGTGTGTGTGTGTGTGTGTGTGTGTGTGTGCACTATATTCTATGCTTTAGGATTCGATTTTACCTCTTTAGCGTGGTCGTCCTCGTTGTCGTAATTTGGAAAACGGTCAGAAAGCCATTAAATAAATGGGCTTTAGAGCGAATTTTCGGCTGGGCACCGCCATTTTCTCGGCGTTGGTTGTCTGAGCCATCGCCATCGCCATTGCTTCAATCTGCGGGCTGGCTATTATATCAGGCGCAAAGTTAACAGATAACGAGCGGTGATTTCGATATTTCTTCATTACTGTGGAAGACCAGTCGTTAAAATGGCGAATTCATTTTGAAGAAATTTCCCCAGCTTTTAAACCATTCGTTTCCCAAAGTATAATACGAAGTGAATCGTTCTCTTCCCCCATTTTTTTTGCTCTTTCCACTTCTAAATTCTGCCTTTCCCTCTCGCTCACTCGCTCCCACTCATTCTTATAATCTTTTTACTTCGATTTTCTCTCTTTTTCTCCTCTTTGTATTTTTGTTTTTTGCTCTTTTGCACGATTTTTCTTTCCATTTTCCATCTCACCGATATATTTCCTCTCTCTTTCATTCTTATACTGCACTTTTCCTGCTGTTACACATTGTTGTACAGAATGGCTAACGATGTAACGAAAATTACCCAATTGACAGCTGGCCAAATTGAAATTCATACTTCCTTCTTTCATTCTCCTTTTTCTTTTGCTTTTTCGCTTTAATTTTCTTCTTCAAATGTTAGCGTCGAGTGGTGGGACGAAATAAGAAGAGAAAAATGTGCAGATGTACACTTACACTGTCCGGTTGATGTTGAAAAAAGAAAAAAAAAATCTCTAACTCCTCGTCTAATATCGTAGCGAAGAAATTCAGTAAGCAAACGATAGAAAAGCATTTTGTAAAATAATGGCGCACCTATTGCGTTTAAATGTACAAATATAGAAAGTACGGAGTGGAGTGCAGAAAAGTGTACGAAAATGGTTACTTGGGATCGAAAATTTTTAATTAAAATTGTTGGTCACGTTGTGCGTTTATGGAAGCTGCCGAAAATTACCGAAAGTTCAACGAATTCCGATGCAAATGTCGTTTTGAAACGACTGTTGAGGGAATTTAACGAATGAATAAAGGATTCAGCTGCTGTTTGGATGAATGCAGTATTGCAAGTAGTTTCGTTGTAGGCGGCAGTTTTAATGAAGAAAGTACTGTATATGGACTCATTTTTGTGATATGAATCTGTCAAGCTTAAATGAAGAATATAGTATGATAGGTACGTAAGCGACGGTCTAATTTTGAAGCTAAAATTTTGAGTAAAAAACTGACGATCTTGGAATGAAAAAACTATGTGAAAGATTTAGTTCTCGTCATCATCCCAGGAATTGCATAAAATCAAATCGAGTTAAAATTTTACGAGTACATGCTGTGTAATCTACTCACATCTTAAAGATGAAATTGGCCGAAACACGTTAAATTGGTTTAAATATACATGAATATGGTCACCTGTTCCAACGCAGAAGCTAAATGTGAATTGTCATCATACTCTTCCTCATCCTGAAGCCAAGTGCTATAGGTATATAATAAAATACCTATGTACAAAAATAGATCAACCCTTACCAGATGGAATACACTATTCATGTCGATATACCATATGCCCAGCTCCGTGATGGTGTCTTCATTATTATTCCAAGTAGTGGTGTAGCCAGGATCGACTAATCAAGGAGGGAGAAGAGGGGGCCTTGTTTGTTAGAAAATACTGGCACGATGAAAAAATATAGTATTCTCATATTTTCCAATTTCTTTAGAAATCCTTAGCGAAATGATCGAAAGTGGAGCTGAAGAGGATGTAGCAGTCTCTAAATCTTGGTGATGCTCTATTACAAAAATATGAAATTAAGTAATTACTGGAAGAAATAACGTCAAGATCTTGAACCCAACGAAGTTTTATCTTAACTTCGATTCTATTGAGAGATTTTAAAAAGTCCAATGCGTGATTCTAACACCCAGTGACTCTCTGGCTACCTTACTGATTCTTATTATTGTTTAGTTCACTTGTGGATATCAGTTATCCGAATGCGATACAATCTTACCAACTTTGCTTCCAGCATGACATGGTTCGAGAAATAATTATTTATAATAATCGTTAACCTCAATACCCACGTTTCAGAGAAATAGAGAGTAAATGAATATTACAATGGCACAAGAGTTTTTAGAATTTTTCTGATGGTTCATTTCAATATTTGTGTGACTGTATAAGCATAAAATAATATGATTTACATACGAAACATAATAAAAATTTTTTACCAAACTATTATTAACAGGTAGGTACATTATTTTATAATTATTAGGAAGGACTTTTTGAAATTCGTGACCGACACAATTCCATTGCCTTTCTGTCGAAATAATTATATTAGCAGATAGGTAGGTACCTATTTATTATGTTAATAAATCAATATAATTATATGACTGATGTATAGTTACGTATCAATTGTTGAATATTGAAAATAAGCATTTATGTTTAGATTTCGTGGCTCGCAAGTTGAAACTAACTGGCATTGTAACGCCTGCCTACAGAATAACATTTCCCCTACTACAGGGCATTGAAGGTCACCCATACGCCGTAAATATGTGAAAAAATACTTCCCGCAGTACACGGCGAAGCGAAACTGGTATACTTTTTTGGTACTCTCTGCGTATTTGTATAATTAACGAAATTTAATCAACAATTTTCACTGTTTGTTTCAATATTTTTCCATGATCAAGATCCTTGCATTTGATTGTGTGGTCTGTACATTTTTATACTATCTATAATATTGTTTATTGTAGATCTACGTCGCTTAGTTATCGAAGAAAATTGAAAAAACTAAAATTAGTTACACTTTTGAGCACACTGAATAGAATCACCAGATAAAGGAAGGCATTTCTATTACTTATTCAGGAGACCATCCTCACCATATTCAGGTTGTCATACTTCTTACAGATATTAATTTCACGTCACACCCTTAATAAGACTAAGCAAAGAATTGAATCTTCCAACCTATAATAATAAATAAATAAATGTGAGTAAAATACTGGTAGTAATTAACTTTTACTTTGATGTTTTGTCTAATTTACAGTGATGGGTCACCAATTCAGTGTAGCGTGCGGGCATTATTTCCTACTTTCCGTTATTTTCCTTTATTATTTTCTGTTATTTTCCTTTCCTTCATTCTCGTTTTCCTATGTTAATTTGGACGGAGTTACCTACTGTTGGCCGTCACCTACTGTTGGCTAGCAATCGTTTCATTGACCACCTTTTTTTGTTGTTAAGCTGCTGACTTTTGTCCGCTTCGCTTTTCACTTCTGATTTTTACATCAAGCGGTCATCATGTTCTTCTTTTCGTGAGTGGCTACACACTCACTTAAGAATGAATTTCTTTCTTATTCTGGATTCTAATTCATGAAGCCTGGCCTTCAGAATGCGGTTGAAGCAACGATTGCTATTCCAACGGATATAAGTCGGCACCTCCGTCCAAACTCCGGTAAAATTTATATCGTTTGTCTTTTTCCTTTTAAATTCTCAAATGTTCTCTTATTTATTCTTTTTCCTGTATAAGCATGTTCCGCGCACTAAAGTTGTTCATGTGAATCTCGATTATATAGATAAATATTAGAATGTTCTAAATTTCTTTAAAAACCTAATCGAAGTGGAGTGTGTGTGGAGATGTTATGAGCGCCCGGTTCCCCTTTTTTCGGCAATTCCATTTTACGGTGAAATAAAGCTTGTGTCTTAAAAACCTACATTTCCTGATCTGTTACCTGGAACAGTGCTTCCACTGTGCGTGCGCTTTTATTTAGACTTTCGCACACCACAGAAATTTTAAATTAAGTCTACTTTGGCGACCGTGACAGGACACAAGCTAAAATTCATTATGGGTGGATGCCACAATTTTTTTGATTCTCTGCTTGTAGTTTTCTCCGCACTAAAGGGCTAATTATAACGTAGAAATCATCTCTTAATTTTATAGCTTTTTCGCCCTAAAGAAACTGTTATATAATTTACTTTCACTTCATTAGCTCTACCGCACTAAAGGTTTTGTTAGTTGAAGTGAAATTACTTTCAATTTCATTAGTTCTTCCGCACTAAAGGTTTTTCTAGTTGAAATAAATTTTCTTTTTTCCTTTGCTTCATTAGCTCTTCCGCACTAAAGGTTTTGTTAGTTGAAGTGAAGTTATTTTAATTTCATTAGTTCTTCCACACTAAAGGTTTTTCTAGTTGAAATAAAATTTATTACTTTCGTTCTTTAATTTCTCCGCACTAAAGGTTTGATTAATCGACTTTCATTTCATTAGTTCTTCCGCACTAAAGGTTTTTCTAGTTGAAATAAATTTCATTAGCTCTACCACACTAAAGGTTTTGTTAGTTGAAATAAATTTTCGTTTAGTTCTGCCGCACTAAAGGTCTTACTAACGTAAATACTTAATTTGGTCACTTAGCGTAAACTTCTGATCAAAGAGCGCTGGTTTCCCCAACGAATTAACGTAATTTATCAAACTACAAATTAACGTAATTCAACAATTTAATTTTCTGACTAGCGCTAAGTTTGAGCCACATTGAACTAACGTAAATCAGACCAACAGCAGTTTAATCCATACTGCGCTTATTACTTCGGAGTTTTAATCCCTAACTCCTTTTTTTGATATCACTCGATTAACGTGATTTAATTTGAATCTTCTCGCGTAACCATAACTTCTCCAGCATGCACACACTTCGATAGGTTTACATTTCAAAATTTCTTATTTTCTATTCACAGTCGTTTCGAGCATTCGTCGCGTCTAGAAAATATTTGACTTAGCTCTGACGTATTTGTCTATAACTTGTTGCGTTTCAATTTCGTGCGCCGGTTATCAGCAACCGTCTTGCCCTTTTGGTTTTATCTTAATTGCGTTTGATTTAATTCATATCTGCGTAATTTCGATGTTTTTTTTCTTTTCTTGACTAATGTTAATCGCACTCGTTTAATCCCTACGATCCGGCGTTTAATATTTTTCATCCGACTTTAATATTTGTACTAGCACTCGTTTAATCCCTACGATCCGGCTTTCGCTTTACTACAACTCTTTTTTTTTTATTTTACTAATATTTTCGGTTTTTGTATCTTGTGCTTATCCTGTGCGCCCCCAATTCATCTTATATTGGTTTTCCTGCGCTCACAGTCGTAAGTACTTGTCTAAAACTTCCTTCCTATTTCTTCCTTTCTTTTTTTACTTTCTTTCTTTTCCTTCGTAATTTCTTTCTACTCGCATTTTTTCTTTCCTTCTTAATCAATGCGATCTTTTACTCTTTTCTCGTCTAAATCTTTTCTCTATCAACACGAGCGCATAACTTTCAATCAATCTTTATCCTTGTTTTCTACTTCAAGATGTCTAAATTATTATTCATTTCATCAAGTGCGCTTATATTTTCATTAGCTTTTTATTTTTGTACTTCACTTTTTTTAGATTGTCTTCTCGAATTAACTATTTACTTTCTTCTTCTTTTAATTTTCTTGAAGACATCTCGTCAACTCACTAACCCCGGCATCTGCCGATTCATAGCTTACATTTTCGCTAACTTCGTTAACGCTTACGGTGAAGGTTATTTTTTTATATTTTTGCTTTCTATCGTAATATTAATTTTACACGGTATCATACTTCCTGATCCGCTAAATTACGACATCGCTTACCGTTATCCTTACTTAAACTTAGACGTACCTTTTAACCAACGTATACACGACATATAACTTTTACTTTTGTACTAACTTTATTAATTTTTGCGTATTTCACAAGCGCTGTAATTTTTTACGTAACATATCAATTTGTATCGCTCTCGCGCAATCTGAGGTGCCGACATCTTCAAGATGAGCATTCAACGATCTCCACACACGCGAAGCAGAGCCCTGATGCATTCTCCACTAATTCAACCAGCATCACTTTCGGTTGATCCTGACCCTAATTCTGGTTGACGTAATCGTGGTCGTCGCCCGCTAAATAAACGTTGTTCTGAATGTAATATTATTCTTGTTCCCGGCATTCAGCACAACTGTAACTTCGAAGCAGCTACTCGTCATCAGTTGGCCAATATGCAAATGCAGCTCAACGACGAAGTACCGCTCGACTTAAATTTCATTCCCGATGTCAATCCTGATAACAACAATGCAGAACAACATACTGTTGATGAGTTGAATAATTATATTCCTCATTCTCCTGTTACCTTGCAGAGTTCTTTTGTTCCAGCTCAATCTCAACCTGTGAACAATCAACTCAACAAACTGACCAGCAATATGCAGTCCCTCATCTCGAAAGTTTCCGCAATCGAATCGCAACTAGCCGATCGACGGTCATCTGAGAACACTTCCAATTCTCATTCGAATGTTGGCATTGCAGCACACGAACATAATTGTCTCAGTTCTGCGCCTCCTTTCTCAGAATCAAACGTAAGTTTTGAACTGCTTAACAATTTGTCGAATAGCATTCAATCTTTGATTTCAAAAGTGTCGGTTATCGAATCTCGTCTGTCTCAACCGGCTTCTCGTGCTCGTTCCATTCCTTTCACCAGCATCGGAGCTACGATTGCTAACACCGAATGTGTCTCTGGCGCTCGAAACGTCACGATCTCAACGAATGCTAATTCCCCCCAATCCCTCGCAGCAGAACCAAGTCCTCCTGTCGTCGATGATGATCCTGCTCCGATCAATAACAATCGTTTCAGTTCTTCTTTCGTCGGTTTCAATCAAGATGGAACGAACTACCAATTTGTACAACATCGTGTCAACTCCAAATCCGATCTGACTGATTCTGCACAGAAGAATTTATTCAGATCAAGTCGTCTCGAGAAATTCTGTGGTGAATTTGATTCCCGTACTGCATGCGAATTTATCCGCAAATTCGAACGCATATACAGACTCGTACCCGATAATGAGACAAAATGTGAACTATTACAGTCTCACATTGATCCTATTGCTTGCAAATGGATTGAATCTGATCAAAGTCTAGAGTGGACATATCGAGAAACTGTTGAGAAAATTCTCCAGCGATATTGGACACCTCAAAAGCAGACGGCAGTTTATGCCAATTTTATGAATGAAGAATTCAACGAAAATGGTAACGAATCTTTTGAAGACTACGTCAACACTAGATATCAACGTGTTCTTGATTCTAGAATGTTAAAAAAAGAAGAAATTCTAATTCAATTGCGCAAGAAACTTCCCACTGCGCTGGCGAATATTCTGACACCTTCCGACTTTGAGACCATTGACACTCTGCTCGATGCTCTACAATGTACCGAAGTACTCAGATACGAAGAAAGACGCTCGAAAACCAAACTTCGTCCGTCTTATACTCGCCTTAACTTTACTCCAAAACCAAATTCTCTGGCTACAAAATCTGAAAAGCCTACGGTTACTCGTACTTTTGTTCCTTTCAAGAAGAATACAGTGAATCAGGTAACAGCGCAGGAATGCGATGAACGTCCTGATTCCGAACAAGAGGAATTTGAGGACATAGACGAACTTGACCTTGAAAAAGATCAACTCGCAAGCCAGTCCAAGTCGAAGGAATCGACCATTGAGGCAGTAACTACGCTTGCTAAGTCCAGCTTTCGTGTAACCGTTCCTCGCTGGAAAGATTACGAGATAATTGGTGATCTGGCAGCGCAAACATTTTACAAACGTGATGATGGAAATACCAATTTCTCATCTAAACAAGTTCGTGAATATGATTTCACACTTTGTCAGTCTGGTTTAACTTTGGAAAATTGTGTTGATAAAATGCGCACTCTGAAGCGTAAGATGAATAAGAAGTTTCTTATCATTTTCAGCGCGCATGAATATTTCAACTTTAAAGAAAAGGACAGAGTCGCTGATTGGCTAAAAGCACTCGTGGCTGAACTTATCGATCGTTTCGAAGCGACGCAAATCGTATTGGCCAAACCTTTGCCGTTGCCTCGAGATGACGAACAATTTTGGGTAGATTTCAGTCTTCTCAATTCTCTTTACTTCAAAATGAGAGAAGAACTACCCGAAAAGTTCAGAAGAAAAGTCCTTCTCGTAGATACCTATAAAGCTTGCGGAAAAATACTTATTGATAGCAACAAAAAAGCCAACCTCTACTTTGTAGCAGGCGATGGCAAACCTAGGATCGTTATCAATAAGGGCAATTATCAAACAATTAAATTCAGTGGATCTGACCAAGAACATATAACCTGGTCAGATCAAGCGATCACCAATTTCTCTCGTATTCTCACGACTGTTATTGAGAACGCAAATGACAAGGCAATATCGAAAAAATCCAACGCTTCACATCAAGTAATAAAGCAGAATCCTGTATCAGTAAAAGCTGTAGTTGCTGATGTCGAATCCACTTCTAGTCCCAACTCCAGTACTTCTGCTCAAGCTGAAAGCACGCCCGAAAATATCGACATTTTCGACCTTACTTGGGTTGTTGGTTCCGTAGAAACAAATAATTCACTCACTTGGAGCAGTGATGAAGAAGACGATGAAGAAACCTCACCAATTAACGACTACGACTCATCAGTCATTCACTGTCACGCTCGTATAACTCCACCACGAGAAATAGAAGCCTTTATCGGAAAAACTCGTGCCCAAATCTTCTGTGACGACGGTGCTGCAGCCAGCTTCATCACCAGTCCTTTCATCTCTCAAGTCCTACGTGAGAATCCTGACATTAATATCAAGATTCTTCCCCAAATGCCCATAACATTCGGTCTTGCAGAACCAGGCACTCGCATGCGCAAGGTGACCGACAAAGCAGTGCTAGAACTCACTTTTAAAGATGGTGATGATTCTGTCAACATATGCGTATCGCTCTTTGTCGCGCAAGATCTTCACCATCCAATAATGTTTGGCCGTGACATCTATAATCAGTTTCAAGCCATCGTCGACTACAGTACATCAACCTGGCGCTGTGAAGTTGGTCCACTTAAAAATTTTCATATTCCACTCCTGCACCAGATTCCAACTGTAGCTGTAACCGATATCCTTTGTTCCATCACCGATCAGATTGAACCTGTTCTCTGTGAACTCAGTTTACCTGATATAGAGTTGGAATCTCTCAAAGAATTATTGAAGTCTTATGCTGATGTTTTCGACACCGAAAATTTTGGTTGCTGCACAGCATATGAACATAATTTTAATATCGACACTGAGAAGGCCAAAACGTATACGTCAAAAGTATATGACATTCCTCATTGTGAACGTCAAAAGTTTCGAGAAATACTTGAACGATGGAAATCAAGTGGTATAATCACAGAAAGTGAATCACCATATCGTTCACCAATTCTCATGGTACCCAAAAAAGACGGTTCTCGCCGACCTTGTATCGATTTTCGAGAACTTAATAAAATTCTCGATACCAGAGGAGAAACTGTTCCCAACATTGCTGAACTCAAAACTCGTTTCCATGGTGCTAAGTATTTCACTACACTTGACTTTAAGGAGGGTTTCCTTCAAATACCTCTGCATCCAGATAGTCAAAAATACACTGCATTCAGTTTTGAAGGAGCAGTTCACATGTTCACTAGAACTCCTTTTGGGACTCAGCAATCGTCTCAATCTTTCATCAAAGCCATGAAACGTGTCCTAGTTGATCTTGAAGAGTTCACAGTGGCATACATAGATGATGTTCTGATCTTCAGCAGCACTCTCGAACATCATCTCAAACATCTCAACATTGTTCTTGAACGCATCAGAAAATATAACATGACACTCAATATACTCAAATGTAATTTTTGCAGGTGTACAGTACCATATCTGGGTTACATAATTTCTGATGAAGGCGTTTATCCAGACCCAGAAAGGGTGAAAGCAATACTTGAGCTGCCTGAACCCAAGACAAAAAAGGCACTTCAATCCTTTTTAGGAGTGATCAATTTTTATAGAGATCACATTCCTAGTTGTGCGACGATAGCAGAACCTCTCTATCGTCTGACACACGACAATACAAAATTCATCTGGACCAACGAACAACAAAAAGCCTACGATCTGATAAAAAAGAAAATTGGAGAAGACATTCTGCTCACACATCCAAATTATTCTAAGCCATTCTACGTACAAACAGATGCAAGCTTATACGGCCTTGGTGGCTACGTGTATCAGATTTCTGATGATAATACACCACGCATCATTGCACTCTGCAGCCGTTTGCTCTCTAAGGCTGAAAGAAATTATGGCACTTACGAACGTGAACTTTTAGCCATAGTATATACCTTGCGCAAATTTCATTATATGTTGCTTGGTCAGCCTATCTATGTAATAACCGACCATAGAGCACTCACATTTGTCAAAGCAGAGAACAATTTTAAAGAAAGCTTGAATCGTTGGCGCATTGAATTTCAAACTTTCAATGTCAAATCCATCGAACACGTAGATGGTAAGAAAAATCAGATCGCAGACGTCCTTTCAAGGTTTCATCATGAATTAATATCTGACATAACAGAATTTCAAAATTTACCTTCTGTTAATTATCTTCAACGTCATGATGATGGTGCAGTAGACCTGCCGGATGTAATTCTTAATATGGCACGTGAACAGAAAAAAGATTCTGATACTGCTCTACTTCGTCAGGAAACTGAAGCACATAATCTCTCCAGATTCTCCATCGTCAATGATGTGCTCATGTACTTAAACCGCGATGGAAGATGGCGAACCTTTGTTCCTCTACGCTGGAGAAAGCCCTTCATCCAATTTTATCATAACGACACCCAACACGTTGGTGTCATTAAAACTGTAGCTGTCATCCGACGATATTTTGACTGGCCCGGTCTTTCCAGAGAAGTACGTGCCTTCGTCAAAAATTGCCGAGAGTGTCAACTCTGCAAGAGACGAAATATCGAACCACAAGGACCCATGAATTCAACAATCGCATTTTCCAAAAATGAGTATGTTGCAGTTGACTACTTTGGTCCTTTACCAGGAGCCAGAACTGGTTTATCCAAAATCCTTGTTGTTCTGGATCTGTACACCAAATTTGTTCGTCTGTATCCAGTCAAATTCATGACTACACAAAACTCCATCAACGCCATGAAGAAATTCATCGACGAATTTGGTGTACCCAAGCGCATCCTGAGTGACAACGGCACCCAATTTGCCAATGAAAGATGGCGTGTTTTTTGGTCAAAATACAATACAACTGTCACCTATATCTCAGCCCATCGTCCTGCATCCAACCCTTGCGAACGTGTTATGGTAACTCTTGGTGACATGCTTCGACTCTACACCCGTGAAAAACATAGACGCTGGCCCATGCTGCTCAAAAGCATTGAACGTCGCATCAACAACGTTGAACACATCACCACCAATGTTGCTCCCGTTTTGCTCCAGCTAAAGAAGAAGCCTGCACCATATTCTCAAAGTGACCTTGTAGATCTTAGTGACACTGAATTCCAACAAGCCAACGAACTAGCTTAAAAATCAATTTTAAAAGCTGTTCGAACACGGAGCGTAACACATGAAAAGAACAACTCCAAAGTTTTTGTTCTTCCAGAAGGTCACGTAGTGTACATCCGTGCACACAAACTCTCACGGAAATTCGAAGGACAAGCAAGAAAACTCTTTGCTCTCTTCGAAGGGCCCTACATTGTTGTCGAGTACCTTGGCAAAAACAACTACCTATTACGTAACTTACGGACCAACGAGTACAAAACACAACATTTAAATAACTTAAAAATATGACTGATTGTGTTCCTTGTCTCTTTTCTTCCATGATTATTCACATACCTTTATATGTTTCCAGATGAGCGATTGCATTAGTTGTGTTAGTCTAAGACGCCAGCTGGGAAACACTCAAACCCAGCTGGACGTCATGACTGAACGCTGTGTTGCGCTCAGCAATGAACTTGCTGCAGCACAACAGAGCCTACGCGACCTGACCCCCGCAACACCCATGGACCTTTCCCAACCCAACTCCCCAATTGTTCAACGCTCCCATCCTGAACCTCCAAGGTCGAGAGCTAATCCTCCACCCGGCTTCGAATACGTATGCGTCTGCAGACAATGCGTCGAAGTGCGCATGGGAATTCCGCGACAATCAGTTGGCACCCAGCAGGTCCATGACCACAATGAAGTAATGCAACTCATTCCCCTTTCCCAGCCTCCTCCAGCTCACTCAGCTCTACCGAATGTACCTTCTACTTCCTCTCAACGTGCTCCAGATCCACAGAACCTCACCATTCCTCCCTGGACTCTGTCACAACAACAACCACTCCAGGCCCCAACAATCGTTCCTCAGTCCCTACTACCAGTTAATGACTTCGAGCGCCAGTTCAGAGACGAGCAACGTCGTCGCGATGAAGCCCGTCATGGAATAGCCATTCCTGAGCAGTCTACTTCTGGCGAACGAGCACAAGAATGGGACAGCCAACAACAACAATACTCGTCTCAACCTCCTGACTCCTCCCAACGACGCCAGATCCGCGAGTTCACTCCCATTCTTCCTCCTTCCCCTCCTTTTGAGTCCGACCTCCGAATACGGATTCAAAACGATCAGCGCAGAATCCAGCGCCACGAACCCTCTACTCGACAACTCTCAACGGATGACAGATCTCGAGCCATCTCCCGTGCTCGCCTACAAGAGCAAGAAGAATCTCGCCAGCGTGTCGCAAATTTTTGACGTGCTCGTGAATCAGGCCGTATGATCACTCCGCTCGAACAACTGCAATTTCCTCGATTCCTTATCGATATCGGGATTAACTGTCTACCGGTAGCGATCTATGTAAATATAGATCATGTCAATCTACCACAGAATCGTTTCCGTGCTGTTCTCGATACTCGCCCAGGACTGTTACATCTAGCCTCCTATCACCTGTTCCAGAACAATCCTACCGTCTCGCGCTTGCTACCTAGGCGCGCCATGAAATATCCATACTTCGCTGATGCTTTTGTTCAACCCTTCGTCATCGCCACCTGTACAATCAGGTTAACTGAAGGCAACAACTTTTTGAGTTTACAACTTCATTTAACCAAGGATTGGACCTACGACCGTATCGTCTTGGGCGCCGATCTAATGGAGAACGTCATTGAGTCCGTCGACATCTCCAACCAAGTCCTGCGCCTAAGATACTCAAATCAACAGATCATCCCACACGACTTCTGGTTCCAATCCGACCATCTCTTTTGGTCCAGCCGTGTTGAAGAGCGTCGGAATGGAGAAGTCATTGAGCGCCACAATAATAATGCCGCTCAACGTCGTTGTCAAGCGCCCACAATCAGAAACAATTAATTTACTCGATCTTTCTTCCTTTTTTTTAATTACCCAGACTAGTCTCTTTTTATCTCATTAAGGCCCATCTGGCCACAGACTTACCTATTTTTTCTTTTTTTTAACTTTCCTTGACCTCACTTATCTTGACATATTTTCCTTTATTCAGGACTTTATTTTTTTATTTCACTTTCATTTTCTACCTCAAGGCTCTTGTTTAATTTTTTTATTCCTTTTATTAAAGTTAACTTTTTTTTTTTTTCTTTCTTTTCCTTTAATTATTAAGTCACAAGAGCTTACCTTTTCTTTTAATTTTTTTTTTTTTTTTTTTTTCTTAGTTTTGTTGTTTTCTCTTTTTATTTTTGGGGGAGACACCTATAAGGCCGTTGAGCCATTTTTCTCTTTTTATTTCATTTGGTGCTCCTCTTCTTTTTTTGTTTTTCCTTATTTTTTTTGATTAATACATATTATATTTTTTTTTTTTTTTTTTTTACATTTTTTTTCCTTTGCTTAACTCTTCTAGGTGTCTGGGGGGGGTGTAGCGTGCGGGCATTATTTCCTACTTTCCGTTATTTTCCTTTATTATTTTCTGTTATTTTCCTTTCCTTCATTCTCGTTTTCCTATGTTAATTTGGACGGAGTTACCTACTGTTGGCCGTCACCTACTGTTGGCTAGCAATCGTTTCATTGACCACCTTTTTTTGTTGTTAAGCTGCTGACTTTTGTCCGCTTCGCTTTTCACTTCTGATTTTTACATCAAGCGGTCATCATGTTCTTCTTTTCGTGAGTGGCTACACACTCACTTAAGAATGAATTTCTTTCTTATTCTGGATTCTAATTCATGAAGCCTGGCCTTCAGAATGCGGTTGAAGCAACGATTGCTATTCCAACGGATATAAGTCGGCACCTCCGTCCAAACTCCGGTAAAATTTATATCGTTTGTCTTTTTCCTTTTAAATTCTCAAATGTTCTCTTATTTATTCTTTTTCCTGTATAAGCATGTTCCGCGCACTAAAGTTGTTCATGTGAATCTCGATTATATAGATAAATATTAGAATGTTCTAAATTTCTTTAAAAACCTAATCGAAGTGGAGTGTGTGTGGAGATGTTATGAGCGCCCGGTTCCCCTTTTTTCGGCAATTCCATTTTACGGTGAAATAAAGCTTGTGTCTTAAAAACCTACATTTCCTGATCAGTTACCTGGAACAGTGCTTCCACTGTGCGTGCGCTTTTATTTAGACTTTCGCACACCACATCAGTACCATGTAGGAATGATAAGAAGGAGAAAGTATTGAAGAAGGAAGTCTTAGTGAAGAGAAAGGACATGATATCATGGTTGGAGGGGAGTGAATGTTAATATTGTGCAAGGGTTTTAGTTCCACTTCAACTTCAAACTACTGATTCGGGTGTGACTGCAACATAAGCTTAAAATAATTATTAATTTAACTTAAAAGAAACTCAACGAAAATAACTATCTGGTAATAATTTGAATGATACAAAATATAAAATACATTGTGGACGCCCTTTAACATACAATGGTTGACAGTGAAGTGATCTCCCCACATTTGGAGTCGCATGAAATCTGCTATAATTATCGAGTTGAAGAACATAATTTAAGGTATATGTGTAACGTATATTTTCGTCTATTTTTAAAGATGACGAACATATTCGTTCACTCATTTTCGAATATCAAAAACGTAGATATTTATCAACAATTATCATCCTATAACTCTTTGTAAACAACCACTAAATTACCCGTATTTAATTTTATGTATACAGATATACTTTCTGTATATTTATGACCTAGTTGTACCTGTCCCTCGAGTACTCGACGAGTCAGCACAACCCTATAATAACAACACCCTACCTCACTTTACCTATCTAACACGTACGTTTTCATACCCTGAACGAGTATATAATCCCTCGATTCAGTGGAATAGATGTAGTATAATTTGACAGTTCTTCGACAGCTACTTCTAAGTACCTGAAACCTCTCTTGTAGAAGTCTCTAGTGAACAGATAGTCTTGCTTGTTGAATTGTGATTGTATATGTATAAATATTAACGTAGATTTATGTACTATGATGTACAAATTATTATGTTATTAAATGTGTAAACTCACTCATGTGTTTGAAATATTATTGAGTCTCTAATTAATGTTAAGGTCCACGATAGTCTGTGGATGATAAACTTGAATTTATTTTAGAAGTATTACTGCTTTTTAAGTACGTATATTTCGTGTATGGTGTACTCCCAAAAGTGGTCTTAATTAGGTACTTTACCACCTCTTTTGGCGTTACAATATGTAATTAAAACTGACATGGTCTTTAGGATGAGGTGGGGTAACAATGATGACATGTGCAAAATAGTTCTCACCCCAAATTGATCGACAGATGAATGTTATTTACCGTGTTAATTGGAATGCATAAGCCAAAAACAGACAAATGTAGGTGTGTGCAGTCTGAGTGAAATGAAGAATAACGTAGAATGTGTGAGGTGGAGAATATAACTTTGACTATTCGTGTACGTGGTACAGGTTTGTATTTGTTAAATATACACGTAAATATTATTGTGATATTCTACAAGGCGATGAATGATAACACAAGGGGTGTAAAGATATAATTACGAATATTATGAGTGCTAATGAGCAGAAATAATTATAGCGTAACATTAGATTTTCAGAATTTATATGTCTGAAAAAATCAGAGTCGCATAGGCTAAGAATGGTTTTCCTTGAAATTAAACCTCGACGTTGAAGCTATGTCGTATTTTCAACCAGGCCAGTCACCATCGAAAAATATTGTGCTAAAGGATACGAAATGATTGTATTCTTCAAAGATCGTGAAATTAATTAAAGGCGGCAGTATAGTGCTATGGGTTTTGGGCCAAAAGTGACGGTGGTGGTGGTGGCAGTGGTGATGGCGATGGCGTAGAAGACAAATGGTTTGTGCATTTTGGACGATAAATTACGAAAGCAAGAAAAACAGAATTGACGTAGGAATTTGCACCACCCCAGCCATTGAAAAACGTCACACAATCACCGCCGTCGCCGCTGGTTGAATTTTGGCTGAAATAATGCAAACGTATTCGGGAATGTTAATGAAAGATCAGGCAACAAGTTGCGCTTCCAGTTGTCATTTGAAAGACAAAACAAAAAGGTGAAGGGGTGTAAGTGAAGAAGAAAAAGCGAGGAAAAATCTCAGTTAGTAAGTAACTTCATTTGTGTATTCACTTAAAAAAGTTACTTTGTACATTTTTGTTCTCTAATTAGCATCATTTAGCTTTTTTGTTTTCTTTTTTTAACTTCAGGTTTTGAGAGGAAATATCAAAATTAACATCAACGTTTGATTATCCGGGTAAAGGTCGGTAATAATTTTTTTTTTTCTTGAAACTTATTGTAGTAAAATGTTTTGGACATTGCTGATATGAAAAAAAGGTTTACAAAAAAAAAAAAAAATTCATTTAATTAGAAGTTCTGAATTATAAATAGCCCACTGGGAGAATATAATTATTTGTCTCATAAGTTGTACAAATAAAGACTTGTTCATAAAAGGTGAAAGAAAGGGGATAAAAAGTTTTTTAAAATCAGGTGGCCTACCTATATCAAAAAATATGAAAAAATTTATATTAAACTGTTCTAATTTCATCCACTAAAATGTTCTTCGGTATGACGTTTAATCTCAGTTAATATTGGGTTTCAAGTTTGGATAGCCCAAAGGAATAAAATATTTTTTGTAAGTGCGGATTCTTAGCAATAAAATACAAAATTAAAATTGTGTTGTATGGAAATCACACGAGCGAAACTGACAAACTGATTACCTACCGGAAATTTATTTTAATCATTAAAAAAATTAATTATTCATCCACATAATATAGTTATACCTTGATTATTTAGAAGCAACAATTACTGACCAGACCACCTGCTAGAAGAGACAAGTGCTAATTTGTATAAAAATGTTTCACAACGATTTTTTTAAATTACTGTCTGGAAAATTCATCATTGAGTGAAAATCTTTAAATTAAATCTACATGGTGTAAATATTGTGTAAACCGTTTATCCTTGTGTTAGAAGAAACCATTTTTTATGTATGTGTATTCATAAAGGAGAGGAGGAAAGTAAAAATGATGGTAAAGTTCATAGTAAGGAGCAATTGTGGAACTACCTAAGTGACTGTTTTAAACAACAATAATAGAAGACGATTGTAAAATACTTATAATGACACAAGTAAGAATATACTCTTCGTCTGAATATAGACCCTCCTGTACAAAAAGCCTCTAATCAGTTGCCCTAGTTATGCATTAATTGCTGTGATATTTTCAGTTATAAAGTTTTGATGTGTAAACATCTTAGCACCTGGTGTCTACAGTAGGGCTAAATGAGAATTACGATTGTCAGATTAGCGTAACTGTAACTCTTATAATTGTAATTCTCATTTGTATGTGTTACATGACCTGTCGGTGTGTGACTGTGTGTGCGCACATACACACAACAACACAATTTTATGTTTACACATCAATCCTTCATGAGTATGTCCCAGTGGAACTTACACTTTTTTTTTGTCTACATAGCTCAGAATGCATGCAGCTACCCAGTCATATCTTTCAGTAACGTACAGTAATCATAAAAAAAAAAATTATCTGTATACTTTTTATAATGCCAGAGTCAAGATGATTTCGTAACTCGACCAATTCTTTGCTTGGTTACTGAACTGGTACTGAAATGCGGAAGTATTCGTGAATATTGTGGTATTAAAAATAAACAGGTATTCATACAAAAATACTTTACTTACCAAACATTTTTATTATCTCTCCTCTCTGTCGGTAACTATTACATACCTACCCAATTTTCTTTGACCAACGAATTCTTTCAAAAGACCACAATATAATAGGATTACAACATTAAAAATAAACTTTAATCATGCAAATATTTTTGCTGAATTTTTATCAAACTGTAAGAAAAAAAAAAAAAGTTCAACTTACTGACTTTTCAGTTTTTTTTTGTTGTCGATTCCGAGTTTTTTCTTTAATTTTTTGCTGAAGGTTCAAAGGAAGTGTGAGTTGTTGTTATCGTCTTCCGATTTTTTCTTCCATTTTTTTTCCCCTTTGCGTTTAGATTTTCTTCGTGATGCTTTACAACGAATATAAAAATATCAGCGCAGTGATGTCGGTTTCGTGCATACCAAATTTCCCTTTTTAATGGAGCACGCGATACACTCTGATGGTACAATAATCCATCTATTGGAGTTTCTTTTCTTTTTTAGCTGGTTTTCTGAAAAAACCTTCCATTAAACTTCATTCTCATAAAGAAAGTTTGAGCTGGAATCTACAAAGTTTTTCGTTTTAGGTCTTAATAGGAACCTAATGGCAACGAACAGTCAAATTTCTGTCGCCCCTTTTCCTCAAATTGGATTCGAAGTTGGATTACAGCTACAACAGATACGTTGGAAAAGTGAGCATCGCCTAAATTGTAGGTTTTTTGGAAAATTCTGTTAAAAACAAAATCTTCATTCAACTTTTGAGTTGTAGTACTGTGTCTGTTTTTCAGAGCGACAAGAACTCAAATAAATGATATCTCCAAAGTTAAAAGTTGTAATAACTTGTTTTGATAAAAAAAGGCATGCCACACCAATACAAGCCTATCGTTAGAAGATAAATTTTTATCCGAATACATACTCATCCTGTCGTGTCTGGAGGTTCTGGACTCTTTAGTAACTTTAGTTCTTTTCGAGTTCCACGACTGCAACAGAACATCTTCTTCAGAGAGCTATCTTACGGCTAGCTACCCTGAATTCTACACTTCTTATTTATGATACATGAATGAGTTCTGTACTAGTACCATTGCTACGATTCACAATGTTTCCTGGTTAATGAGTGGATTTTATATAAAATGTGCGACTGATTTAATTCGAAGTTTTGTGCCATTTTTTAGTGAAAGCTTCATAAAATTCGCAATTTTAATAAGTTTTTGCATGTAAATCTGCTTACTAACTTTAGTATTATGAAACGATCTGAGGTAGGGAGTAGGTGCCTCTCTATTTTCATAACTTGAGCGAAATTTTGGTACCAAAAACTAAAATTTCTATATTCATTTGCTTCAGATATTTACTATAATTTATTGCAACATGCTGCCAATGCTGGTGTGGATCGACTGGAAGGTACCTCCAGAAAATCCATTTTTGTTTCGATTTTAAAGAGACAATGGTATTAAACTGTGTAATTTTAGATCAACATTTGCAAAATTTAATACAATCATCAATCATGATTTATTATTAACGTTTTAGCAACTAATTTTCTAACTTTTGAAAACCTACTGTTACTAACGGAGCTTCTGCTGCGTTAGAGTTTTCTCATTTATTTCTTTAAAGTTTTGTACTTTTAAATGATTTTTGCGTGGAGCTATTTCGTACCGAGATACCGATGATAAGTACTATATAGCGTACTTTTTTCGTGTCATCTTGAGACTTCTGCCATCAGTATACTTTTTGTATTCGGGTAGCATAGCATTTTTTAGGCTAACAAAAAAACAAAATATTGTGTGTGTATCTATCATTTATTTTTTGTTGGTGTATCTCCAAGTAGAGCATAATAATGCCTATCGTGACACACGTATTTACGCGTGAAAGAGCTGTAACTCTTTTATCAAAATTTTCATGATCTTCGAAAATCTACTTTTCTAAGCGAGCTTAGCTGCGCTCCAATTTTTGTTTCTTTTTCTTTTTTTTTCTTGAAAATTCTTCACTTTACCCCTTTCCCGTCGTTAACGTATACCTTGAAAGGGTGCATATTGTATCTCATAGGTACCGTGTCGGAAGTGAACTGCCAAACCTGTAATATACGGCGGCTGCGCATGCTCTCATACCGGAAATGAATTATACTGCAATAGCACGCAGCCGGATATGCTGACGTCACACGATATCTCTATTTTTTCCCTATCTATTCCGCTTCTTTTTTTTTTTTTTTTTTTTTTTTTCATTTCTATCAACTTTGTTTTTTACTCTTCTTCCATTTATAACCTTCACTTCTTGTCTGTCGTGCGTACGAAAAGCATAAAGCCTACTCCATTTTCTTCGGGTGGGGGGGGCAGGGTTTGAGTAGACTCGACCATTGACGTGTATGTACTCTGCCAAATCGGTTTCCAAAGAAACAACTGTACTGAAAAGTATTCTCCCCCACCTGTTTCTTAGAGAGCCTATTTCCTACACATTTCACCCTTATGGTGGTACTATTCGGTTGATTTATGCACGATATCTTTGCAGAGTGTGCCAAAAAAAAAAACAAAAAACAAAAACGACAAAAAGCTGAAAAAAAAGTTTACAAAAAATGAGGCACTTTTGGTGCAGGCTTTTGGACGTGTTCGTGCTTTGTGTCTGCGAAATAACTGAAAATCGTTCTTCGTACGTTCGCGTGCTTGTGTGACCTTTCCAAGGCATCATTCGTCGTCAAAAATGGCGATCGTTCTGGCAATAAAGGCGTTTAATGTTGGTGTAGCCCATACCGTGCATAAAGCTTTGGCAATTGATGACGGTTTTGCGGGCTACACAGTGCTCGATTTCGTGTCGAACACAAATCAATAGCGTAGGCTCAAATAGAAAAATATGCGCATTTTCGGGTACCTACCAATCTAATTTAGTGGTTTCACAAAGTACCTATTCATTTTCAGTCGCAGTCGTAGTTGTTTATCACGGTTTGAAAAGAATTAAAACTTTAATACGAACTGGAGCAGCGCAGCGAATTATATGTTGCATATAACGTTGTAACAATGTTTCCTTTTGCAAAGAAATTAAAAATGTAAATGTTTTTAGGCTGAAAATAAATCAAGAATTGAATTTTGTAACGTAAAATGCTTCATTGTTAATAATATTTACAGTAGTGATGACCGATGATCAAGACCAAGGCCTAGACTGAGACCGTTTCATAGTCGTGGTCTTGATTTCGCACAGTCAGATGTTGCTCTCGATCTTGGTCATGTTTACAAGATTTTTATCATTATTTACTCTGAAATTAATCGTACATACACTCCAAGGTCTCTATTCGTAATTGACATTAACCCTAAGCTAAGTAATTATTAACCTAGGGGCCTGTTTTTAAATAACAGAGAAGTTAAGGAGAAAAAAAGTTAGCCAAGAAATGAAGATTCTGTGTGATAAACTACAGCAATGGTAAGAAAAAAACTTAATTTTACAAAAAAATGTAGCTAAAAATTGCAAGTTTGAAACTGACCCTTAAATTAGTGTACATTTAGCTCAGAGTTAGTATCGACCAGGAATACCGGCTTATATCATTCCAAAACACAAGAGTGTTACGTTACTAATTACCCAAGTTACCCATCACGAATATAATGGGATACCAAGGTAAATTTTTAAATAAGGAGAAAATAATATTTTACTCAACTAGTTAGAAAAATGAGTGATTGTCACGAGTGACTAACTAATAGAGTACAATATTTTTTTTAACGAATCCACCAAAAAGATGTTATATTTATTCGACTAAACAGGTAAACATAATTCATGATTAAAATTTTAGATATAATTAAATACTATTGAGAAGTGAATGTGGTTGTTTGTTTAAGCATTACTATGTAAAATTTCATCGTGACACTTTGCAACTTGCGCATATGTAAACGGTGCTGTGAAGAAATAAACAACAAACAGTTGAGACAAAACTCATTTCCACACTGTTTCTACGCTGGTGAAGAAATGAAAATCATTTTTGATGTGTTCCAAACTGATTTGGAAATCTCGTATTTTGCTAATCAAAATCGATTTAATAATAACTTCTTTTTTGTGTATGAGTTAAGAAAAAGTATTTTCGCAATACATGTCGAAAAATGTGCCATTAAGTATTTGTTTTCAAGGCCCAAAACGTAGAATTTTCAACCAGGAAGCAACAATTTTTTAGGCGGAGCAAAACAAGTATTTGCTCCCACAATGAAACTGTTTGGCTCCTCCTTCTAACCAATCAGATGCCTTCCCTAATTGCACATGCACATGTATTGAAAAAAATAGCATTTGCAACTCAAGCGAAATGTGAGGGAACTTTACTCGTGTGATTTATAACACCTGCAACTCATCGAGGATCGCTTACTTTGAATTCTTGTTGCAAAATATACTATTATTACGCTGCAAGGGAAGGAAGTGAGCAATTATCAAGGTGTGTTATGTTTTCAAGCACAAGTTGTAGGCAAATGTGGTAATTTTGAGCCATTATAGGTAAGTGTGGTAACTACTCATACCTATGGTAATTTATCAACTATACAAATGAAATTTTTTGGGTTTTATAAGAAATATGGCACTTTCAGTTTTATTTACTTCGATGAAGAGTTATCTACACTCGCACATTGGTAATGTTCATAACAAAAATTTTCTTTGATCGTAATATGATAGGAGTAATAAGTTATTTTTCTTCATAGAATATTAAATATTTTAATAGAGGTTGCATTCTTATGTAAATTCTGCCGAAAAAAACACCAGCTCTTTTGAAGTTGTTGTTCCCACTCCTGTGGTACCAAAATGAACCAGTAGAGCACTATATATATTCACTCACATCGAGGGTTACCAGTTGTGTAGATTGTTGGTAATAGGAATCAAACTGGCAATCCACAGATATAAAAGCAGGCTCCACTGATAGATATATGAGTTTGCAGGAAAATAAGTTCACATCCCCATGTGGGATCAGGGTATAGTGTAAAAAAATTTTTGCTTTTAATATAATTATAACATTAAGATCTTAATTCTGAAAATAACAAGGACAGATTACATATACATATATATAAAAATTTTATTTGGTACACGTATTGCTTCCAATCTTATTTAAATTTGCAGAGGAATGAGGAATTCGTTGATCAAGTAAATTTTTGTGTTAGTGTGTCTGTGTTGGTTTCGCAGGTGTTCAATTTTTCGGTATTCTTTGAGACACCTCCACTTTTCTCCTTTCCCATCTCATTTTCTTTGATCTTTTCCTTTTCCAGATCAATTAAAATTCCATTTTCCCTCTTTTGCTATTGTTGTGTAGCCAATAAAGTATTTCTAGCTAACAAAGTATTTTAATCTTTTGATATTTGCCAGTAGACGTAAGCAATAATTATACATTTTTGTCACCTCTACTCACCAGTATGTCATCCAAAATGGTAATAAATTCTTTCAGAGAGACAGTATACTGGCACCAGTTAAATTCTTTAGTCTGATGAGCGCCAGGTGGCTTCTTTGAAGTGAATTTATTGCTGACCACTACTCTTTTCTCATCCTTCATATTTTTTTTTTTTTTCAAGAATTTTGTGTCAATTCTAAGACGGAGGAATTTTTAATAATTTTCTTTGTTAGCAAATTTATCTCTCTTTTCTTCATCCCATCTTCAACCCTTGTGTTTATATAAACTTTTTTCCCCTAACTTATGAATTTTACTATTCATTTTTACTTCTTAGAGTGCACATCCCAGTGGCACTTACTTATAGTAAAGATATCTACTTGCATGTTAGCTTTTGCCACCATTGCATAGTGGTTTTATTCTGTCAAAGTTGTGCTCAGTAAATTTTAGTAACAAAATTATTTTTCAAAAAATTAATTGTTCTTTCTTTTTGAAATAATTTGAAAAGTTTTAGAAAAGTTTTGGTGATCCAGTAAAATTTTTTCAAAATATATTCGATGTCTGAAACTCAACAATCCAGTATATTTGGGAACATAAAACATTTTATTTCAAATTTTTGATAAATTTTTATGAAAAAAATTGTACTTCAAATGTAGATTTCTCCAATGAGTGAAATTTGTGTTTTTACTTGAAATTTACACTCAGCTGAGTAATCTCAATTTCATCATGGGCTTTTTCTTTAGTGAAATTGTTTCAATCAGAAGCTGAAAGTGAATTTTTGGACTTTTTTCTGAGTAAAGGTGTTTTCGCCCAAAATGAAAATCTGCCTCATTCTGAACTGAAATTACTCTTAAAATTATTCAAAATATTAAAAAGTTTTTGTTCCAGATTCTCATGTGTCGAAGCAGAATGCCAAAAAAAAAAAATATAGTCAAAATTTTTGGTTCAAATCTAAACAAAATTCTCCCAGAAAATTCGTAGTTTTTGTTGCTGTTTTTCCAAAGCATTCTTGAAATTTTACCTTCTCCATTGTTGGTCAGCTATCTTGTCAAATCAGTCAAATGGTTAACGAATTCTTGTTGATGCTGCTAATCTTCATGGGCCTGGTTGCTACTCTAAAAACTTTGTTTCATCCAATTGGAATATCGGCGGCACCAATGAAAAGTTTTAAAAATTTACTGCTTATTTGTAAATTGTATTATCTGATATTCCAAGGTATGTGTCCTTTTTATTAGAATAATAATTATGGATAAAATTATTTTAATTACTTTTGGATCAGATAATTTTGTGAAAATGTGTTAATTTCCTCCCTATTCCTATTGTATTTGAAATAATGGAAAGTTGGATTGGTTGGGAGATGGATGAGGTGGTTTAAGGATGAAATACTTGTGGTTTTGAAAAGGCGATTGGAAGAATACACATGCGAGCCAAGATTGAGGGACTTGTGTCCACAATTCTTGGCTTATCTGAGCATATAAATTTATTTATTTTTGAAATAAATTCGTGTTAGGGAAACTGGTATAAAAAAAAATATGTGATGGGATACCTGTTAATAATTTTATCTTTAATAGGTTGGTATCCCTCTTGAGTACCACACCCACAAACATAAATTCTCATAAAATCCTCTTCTGATTTACTAGTGGAGTAGGGAAAAGGCTTCTTCAACATGTTAGCAGATTTATATTAGAAATGTTTTCCAAGGACATAATGATTGTTTAAAAGACTTCACCAAATTAGAAGTCGCCTTTTCGAAAAAAAAGTTCTCTATTATTATATGACGATGACGATTACAACTGGCTGTGGTACACCATAATAGACTATAACTTTTCCACTCTTTTTCAAAATGTATCTAAGGCCCATATTCACAGACGTTATTTTAACCTCCCTTCATTTAAATTTCACTTAAAAAAATTTTATTGCACAATTTCGTACTTAAAAATGTGGGAACATTGTATCTCTTATGAGAGTTCCAATGTAAAAATAAAATGTCACCACACTCTGAAGTACAAAATTGTGCCAAAAGCGATTTCTAAGTGAAGTTTAAGTGAAGGGTGGTTAAAGTGACGTTTGTGAATATGGGCCTAAGAAATCATCATCACAATAATTGAAATAATTCTTAGAAAATAGCTTAATCATTATTATTATAATTATTTATTATTATTTTTATTATTATTATTATTATTATTATTATTATTATTATTATTATTATTGTTATTATTTTATGGTCATTAGTTCATCGTCCGAATACTTGACCATAAAAATTTCTAAGAAATATTATTTTCAACTACTGAATAATTTCCCTTCCATAAATGCACCTGCTGTATATATGTAACTTATTTTAGTTTGAAGTTGCATTAATTCTTAGCATGGCCTGTATCCTACATAATCTCTGGTTGATTTACTATCATCAGTGTTACCATTTGGAGTTTTGAAGTCTTAATAAATGAGTTTTCGTACAACGATTACTGCTATTAGGTCATTTATGTCTGTCAAATCGACTCAAAAATCGTATCATTCATCAAGTCTCATCTAATTCGAACGATGGTGTTTTTAAAAAACTTATGAACTGTTTCAGTTTCCTTTAACACAATTTTCCTTCGTGTATTACTCACGTACACGTACATTTAAAATCTACATGCAGCACGTCCTGCCTTTTTCTCATCCTCTTTATTATAGTCTACCATAACTCACTCCAGTGCAGATTGCCATTCAAACCAGCAACAGCCTCTGTTCTTTTATTCTAGCTGCTTGACGTTTTTGTGCTCCAACAGGAAGTGCAAATTCTCATCGAAAAGAGTAAAAAAAAGAAAGAAAGAAAAAAAGTCAAGTATCTCGTTATAGTTTTCTTTTTTTTTTTTTTTTTTTTGGGAGGGTACTTTGATTTTAGACCGTGTACATATATATGTCGCCTACAACTCTTTAGAAGATGCAAAGAAAAGCAACAAAAAAAAAAAAATTCTTATTAACACGCGTCAAAAATTTTCATTTTTTCTCTTATTCTTTCGACTGGTCTCTCAGTTTTTATTTTTATTTTTTTTTTGCTTACAATGTACATAGAATAGACTAGGTATATAATTGGTCGCACGAAACACACGTTCTCATTGTCAATTTGTCACGTGACTTGATCATTGACTTATGCAACTTCAGCCTCGAAAAAATATTATAATGGTCACGTGCTCGACAAGGGTTTTTTTTTTTTTTTTTTGAACTGGTGATTTTTATCGTTTCACACTTGATGATTCGAAACAGCTTTTTTTACTTGGTTTTTATTTTCATTTTATTTTATTCCGTCTTTCTTTTTCGAATGGCTCGCGTGTATATTATGTAGGACTACATTATACGTAGGTACATATACATGTACTTTTCTCTGCTTTCCAGCCAATTCTATCGGATTCTATCCTACTCTATACTACTCCCTCTTATTTCCTCTCTCACCCTCTCTCGCTGCTCTATTTACATAAACGAAATGGTAGGTAGAAGTTATCCGTGTTTCACATTAGATGTGAAAATTATACACCCAAAAAATTTAGCCGTTTTGTAATACCCACCTCGTTATTATGCGTGCGTATCTGTTCGTGCCTTTTGGCCAGGAAGGGTTGTAGGACAAAAAGGGTGTAATTTATTCGTTTAACGGTCGTGTGAAATTAGATAAATCTAGATTTTGATGCACGATTACGACGACGTTTGTGTTATTTGTGGTTGAACGGAGACGCATGGTCAGTGTTTGGTCAGGAAGGAGGTTTTTTTTTTTTCTTTCAATTTGTATAACTTTCTTTTTATATTTTTCTTTTATTTTTCCGAACGATAATTGAATTGTTTGAGAAAACGTTCTTCTACTGTCCTAATAAAAAAAATAAAAAAATAAAATAAAACAAACCTGTATAAATATTCTAAGGTTGAGTGGTCTGAAAAATGAATTGTGGTTCAAAAACGAAAAACTGAAACAGTTTTCATTTGTAAATAAAATACAAATGAGACGAAAGAAGATGTTGGTAGTTGAGAAAGACTGAGAAGGGTTAAAACATGCTGAAGTCTTATGTTTTTGGTTAGTTAGAAACTGAGGAAATTGTGGTGTGAAAAAGTCCTAGTAAAAGGGCAGTCACAGTTGATAGTAGTGTCTCGAGAAGGAAAATCGAAAGATTTTTGGTTTATTGGACATAAGCTTTATTTCAGAATGGAATGGATGAAAATGAAGGGGAATCAAGCGCCCATAAATCATCTCACACAAACTCCACTTCGAATAGGTTAAATACATTTTGTTCAGTTCATAATTTTCCATGTTTTATACTGCGTAAATAAATATGATCAACTTCTGAGTGTGGAACATATTGATATTTAGATAAAGATAATTTTATGAAAAGGAAATAATGAACATAGCGTACTGAACTAAATTTAAGATGGAGGGGTCAACTTCGGCTGGTGGAGCGCAGGAACCGCAAGTCTGACCACATCATCAATGAACGAATTTAAAATATTTAAATTATAAAAAACTGATAACTTTGTTTTAAATGAAAAAATATAAATATTTTTATGATTGAAAAAAGGCAGCCGTTTTTTACACCTAACGTAAGTAAGAATCAAGAGTGCCAAAAGGTGGTAACAAAATCAAGAGTTATAGAATAGAAAAGATGGTGGTTGAGACTTAGGTTTAACAGTCAAGAATAGGTAACATCTAATTCCAATTCTAGCACAGGCAGAATTAAAGAAAAGAAAAGGAAAAGAAAAAAATGGGAAAATAGGTAGAAATAAGGCACACACACTACAAAATATAAGTAGCCAGCAGAAGCAAGACCCAGAGTGAGGCTATGATTGTCTCGGTCTTACAGTCTTGTGTAGCCAGGTATTAGTCCTGGTCTTGGTCTTGCAAAGTTAAGTATTAGTTTTAGTTTTTATCTTGTTTAAAATACTTTAAATATTATACTGTGATACTGATGGTTTGAACTCATCATTCCTCTCCTTCGAAAATATTTATAAAATTATGTATTATTAGAAATGGTTAAGAGAGAGAAAACAAAATTTAACATGAAATACTTATTGCAAATTATTTCATTGGTAATATGAAAATTCATATTTTTTCTTATGTTTTGCATTTTGTCCTGGTCTTGCAGAAAGAGCAAAATTATGGCCAAGATCAGTTTTCCTGATTACTTGGGGAAGTTTAACCAGCTATTGTTATGAAGGGATTAAGGATTTATCAGATGCAGGTCAAAGTTACACGATGATTGTTTTGATTATGGGAGGTAGGGTGATAATGTGGGAGAAAAAAAATCAGAATCATTTTATATAAGTTAGAGGTTAAAAAAATCATGTATATAATACATACATGCATTAAGTATATATAATTATAACTATACATTAAAAATAAAATTAGTTCAAAATGGGAATATGGTAGGGGAGACTGAGATAACATGGAACGTGTACGATGGACAAAACTGACTTCCTTTTAATTTTTGGACAAATTGGTCTCATAGGATTATGCGTCATATACCTGGTGAATACTTCATTTGTATACTATCATTATCCAGTTTGTTACTCAAAGTTTATTGCAATATTTATGAAAATTATATCAAAAGTAAAATTTTAATAACTCACAAAAAGCGTGATCAATGGGAGTGAAATTGAGCATTCAAATTTCTGGATGTGTTTCAAAGAAGTTTAATAGTCAGCAATTAATTACTCAGAGTTACTAATACTTAAAAACACTTAGATTAAAATAATATAATATTAATTTCTAGTAAGAAGGTGAACCTAGTGTACCATGTTGTAAATTTTCTGGTGTAGCATGGAACATACTACAAATACTTTCAATTTTTTAAAAAATAATTTTCCTAACTTAAACTGCAAAAAAAACATGAAACATTGGATCTTGAGAGAGTTTAGAATGCTGTGAAAGATGTCTTAAATTATCAAATTCATGAGGAATAGGTCACAATTGAAAAACAATCAATTTTCCAAATAATAATTATATTATTACAATTCAAAAAGCAGATATTATCTATGATTTAAATATAGTTACTTTTAGATGCAATGCACTTCATATAATATTAAATAAATTAAATTAAATTTTTTGGCTTGAAAATATTTTTTTTTATGTGATTTAACATGTACCATTGTGCACAATCCTTAATTCCAAGGTACACTGGGGTAGTGTATCGTGGAACAAAAAAGGTTACCCCCTTTACGATAGAATTAGAAAAATACGTACTATCACATGTTAATTATTTATTTTGGTTTTGTTTTGTAGAGGAAGGATCGTTCTTTTCAAATTTATTGGTCCCAAATTCCTAACTAAATTCTAACTCACATCAAAGACAAAAAAAAAAAAGTGTTCCATGGTACTCCGATGTTCCCTACCAACCGTTTTATTTTCGTATGAAACGGATAATTTTTATCCTCGCTCTTAACCCTTTTATGAGGTCTGTTTTAGTACCTCATTTGCAGTCAAACTGAGCAAAAATTACTCACCTCATCTATCACCGAGTAAAAAAAAAAACATTCGTGATATTGGATATCAGGACAATTGATTTATGAAAATTGATGTCCTGAAAATAGACGTAGGGAAATACGATTTTTGGGAAATTTTCTTGTTGTGAAAATGGATGTCCTGATTTTGGGTTGGTGAAAATAGGTGGATACCGTATTTTAGTGTTTTTGTTTTGTATTCTTGAAAGTTTTGACATCCCAAAACGCTTTCGTGGATCAGTCCTGACACACTTTTCAAAAAACATTTATTTGAAAATTGGTATTTATTTGATAATTTGGATCCTATTGGGCCCTCTAAATAAGTCAAGGCCCTGTACCATCGGTACACTTTCCTTCTCCCTCTCCAAAGCTTCGAAAAAGAGTACTACACACGCGATAATGTCAAAGGATTAAATTACTTTGGATCCTTTGATATTTACACAATTTTTCGACTTTTTTGTTTCTCTCACATTGTAAGAAAACACGTTCAAAACTCGAGTTATTTTTGTCAATTCGCATCCAACAAATGAATTTTTTTGTCGTCGCATAGGTACGTGCCAAATGACACGAGCATGTGTGTTCAAAGGGCAGTTAAAATGTGTAAATAAATAACGATGGTCATCGATATTGGCTTGAAAAGCGTGGCACTCGATTAGCTGGTGGTAGATGTGAGCTTGCAGCGGTACTGTTGCTATAACGATTTTCATTGGCAATTCTGGAGAGTATTTTACTTTAATATTTAACGAGGACGCAGCATACGGATAATATATACTGCATGCGTCCCAAAAAGGTGCAACACAAATAAATGTCAGCACTCGAATTCATCTTACATGCCATAGATACATAATCCGGATGGATTATTCGATAAATATTTAAATTCCTTCTACCTTTTCTCTCGTAAACTTTTTACTTCATCAGGTTTTCGTGTCCTCAACATTACGGGGGTGATTATCCATTTGTGGGGTGGTAGGTGGAGGTGATACCACAAAATGAATGTGAATGTACAGCAGTCTCGACGATGCAAGACTGGCTTTTACGTCTCCTCGAATGTTGATTAATTATTTGTACATTGTATCCCTTTTATAAAATTGTGAAGTCGTAAACGTTTTTGTCCGTCAGCGGTGATTAAATTCTTAAATAGATTTCGTCTGAATTTTTAAAGTGAAACTTTCTTACTATCGGCTGTAAACTCGTATGACCTTGACACGACGAATCCGACACCAAAAACTGTTATTAACTAAAAAAAATCAGACTCTGCACGTGGAGCCAATATACTGGTTAAAAATATGCGACTTCAGTGAACTGAGCCGTGGAGCACAGCCATAAAATCGGATACCTAAGAACATAATATATTAATAATTAGATTATTGTTGTGTGGTACCAGTGGTGCTAATAGTTATAAGAAGTGGACGTCATCTAAGCCAATAAATTGCCTCATTCACAAGAAATCAAAACCTCCATGTCCTATACCCGAGCCCTCATTTGGCTACAGTGCCTGTGGTATTTCTATAGCTTCCACGAAGCTGACGCAAAAATATCGGTAGTATCGATAGGTTTCATAGTTTTTGATGTAGTTCCACCTTTAGAATCACTAATTCTATTATGAATGGGGTTGGATCTTGAAAGGGCGTTCCGCAATTTTACCTATAAGTAAGTAATAAATAGTAATCACAACCCACAAGTCATAAGAAAATAAAGTAAAAAAAATTCTAACGCAGCAGCTTCGTTAGAAAAAGTAGGTTTTTGAAAAATGTAAAGTTAGTTAGTCACTAAAAAGTTATTGATAGATCGTAAAAAAAAATTTGTTCCGAATTACGTTGCTATTGGTCCAAAATTAGGCATTTTATAGTCGAAATAAAAACAAAAACTATCTTATCGAAAGTACCGTGCAAATGATCAGCACCAAAATGTATAGCAAGTTATAATATTTTTTGCAAATTTCGTAGCTATTGATCAAAAGTTGATAATTTTATAGCCAAAACAAAAACCGGAGGTACCTTACAGCTAATCAGCACCAAAATTTATATCAAGTTATTATTCCATCACCTTTTTGAAGACATTTTACTTGGTCTACAAAAACGTGCTGAACAAAATATAGCCGATTATTATTCCCAATTCTGAGAATAATAGCCACCTACATTCTACCTGTTTTCACCGACGAAGGCCACCAGATATACTAACAATGTAAAGTAATCATATTTGACAGATGTTTCGATATCGTGCCATTTATTTTAGGTGGGCCATTTTTGGTCATGACAATAAAACTACGGACACTGTATTCTCTTCTGTTGAAGACAAATTTGTTCCTGCGACTACTTTTATGAAGACAAGTTAGGTGTCCACAAGTTTTCAAATAAGTTTAAGAGTAAGAGTAACAAATAGTAAAAATGTAGTGTGATGATTATAGTAATTTATGCTATGTAAAACTGATTTTGAATAATAAAAGAGATAATAAGAACTGTTTCTAATTGATTGAGATTTTCTAAACCTAGGAAAACTCAGTACAGTTATAATATATCATAGAGAATTTTTGTTTCAAATTTCATAGTTATTGGTCAAAAATTAAGAATTTTATAGCAAAAACAAAAACAAAAACAGCTATACCTGAAGTATCGTACTGCCGATCTGCAACAAAATCAATAGGTCAGATCCTTAGCTTAGTACTAATGTTCCTCCAAATTTGGTTCCTATCGGACAAAAATCGCTACCTGTAATGTGGTAACAAGAAATTTGCTTAAGTATATATATGAATTTGATTGGTGCCAAAATTTTTCTTGAGTTATGAAACAAAAAACATGCCTAGCCCCACCCCAAGGTCGTTCAATGATACGGAGATTAATAAGTAGATTTTCAATGGAAAACCCACTTAAAAATCAGTCGTCTTAAATGTAGGTACATAATCTATTTTGATGATTTAGGATTTCATTGTATTAAATTTTAATTTTCAGTGATAGTACACAAAGAAAAGTGAAAGATCCTGAGACGGTGTGGCCGAGCTGTATAAGGCGCTGGATTTATCAATGATTAATGCACCAGTCTTTTCGAAGGGATGGGTTCGAATCCCACCACTGCCAATACTTTTACCTGGTTTTATCAGCAACAAATCCCTTAAATAGGTAATAATATTTACAACTATTACTTTGTTCTGATGAATGACAGACACATTACCAGATATATTTCTGGTGGCGATAATTTCTAGTCTGACATGCATCTTTTTTTTTCATTCGATCAATTCTCACCCAATCAGGCGTTGCAAAAAGAGATCAGATTTTAACATCGGATATTTGATTTTGTGATACATCATCATATAATATATTTTTTGAACATCTGATTTCAAATTTGACTCATTTTATTATAAGCTTTTATTCTACTCATTTTTTAATATAGGAAAACAAATGAAAAAATGGTGGTTTGAGAAGTATAATTGATTTTTAGTGAAAGATTTCACGAATTCAGGATTAGGCTTATTTCAGAAATATCTCATGAGAAGTTTTACTTCTACCACATATCTCATCATTTTGTTTTCTTTGTTATTTAGGTAGATGTTCTCTTTTCCTGTTGTTTTTTTCTTCCTTTTTGAATAATTATTATATTTTTTAAACTTTTCACCTTTCATCACCTTCATTAAATTTTTTGGATAGCCTATACAGTGTGTCCGGAAGTTTAACTGCGTAATTTCTAAAATCGATTTCCTTAAGCAGAAAAAAAAGAAAAGAATTTCCTTCGGTAGAATTCCGTCCTGTGCTTTCTCCTCGTATTATAACCACCAAAATGGTACGAAAAAATGGCAGATCTGCCTCAACTTCCCAAAAAATCATGAAAAATGAACGAAATTTGGTGTTGGGAAGTAAGTTTTTATTTAGATTTGAAAGTTTTATCCGTTGTTTGGAGGAGAGGAGGATAAAGGTAGCTACTATTTAAAAAGCTGTATATTGTTAACCATTTAATTGTATCGAAAGATGAGTCCCACTACAATCATTTTTTATTCGCAGGGAAAAAATACCTAACCAAAAAAGTACAATAAACTTTTAGTGAAAAGTGAATAATTTTTGAAAAAAACCCGTTAAAAATTAAGACTGAATTGAAGTTATTCCATAATATTTAATCTAGTAAACTATTCTGATACGTGGGAGTGGGAAATTAAGTGCAAAAAAGATGCCTTAGCAGTAAGACTCCTAAAAAAATCTAGATATTTGTGGGGATTAGACCATCACTCGTATGAGGAAATAGGCTCGGCCTATCGACGACAGTCGTCACCTTCGGTGACAATTATTCGTGCCTTGCACGTTAAACCATAATACAAATGTATGTTCGTTTGTACTTGTCTATTTTTGCAGATAGACAAGTTACAAATCTCGGACCGTGACGAATCGATAGATAATTATCTCGGCGATGTCACGGACCGATACGAAGATGCATTCTCCGTACTTTACCGTTGCCATAGCAACCATAAAGTACGAATAAATTATCTACACTATACTTATGTAAATATTACGTAAGTGTGTATGTGTGCGTGTAGGGAGCTGGCTATATAAGACGAAAAAATCATAGACCAAATCGCCAGTGTTTGCCGAGGTCTTGGCTCCCTCATACCTTTCTGGTATATTGGCATAAACATGCAAACTGTTCTGTTGAACACCTTCTTTGTTGGTTTTACTTTCCACGACGTAAGGTATTCCACAATATTTTCAGTGAATTTTTTTTTCTGGAAATTATTAAGCTATCATAAAAAAGTAAAAAAATATTCCAATTTTCTTTTTTTTATTAGTATTTTGTCTTATGAAGAGGGGGGTAGGACTCATCTTTAGATGCAACAAAAGTTTAAAAAAGAGATCACTTCTTTAACATGGGCGTACTCACTCCTCTCTTGTTCCTCCTAAATAATGTAAGTACTAAGACATTCAATGCAAAATCAAAAAGAGGAACGTGAATACTTACTCCATTTTGGATCATTTTCGATAGTTTTTGAGGAAATTATTACAAATTTTCGATCCAACAACCCCCTCACCTCCATACTGGTAGCTATGACTCGAAAAAAAAGCATTCCCAGGCATTTTGATAGCGAAAAGTTTCGTTTAAATCACATGAATCGATCACCGAAGTTATGTCGTTTAACTTCTTGGTCACCCTGTATAATCATTAAATTAATAAAAACTACTTTGGTAGGTAGCTCTATTGGTAGTATCCTATATCAAGCAACGTTATTATTTTCCTTTGTTATACGAAATTGTGATTGAGAAAATTAATTTTAATATTTGAACATGTTTCGTCTACACGATAAGACATAATTTGAACGAAAGTCACGAAATTATCGATAAGTAACGTAACGGTCAACCTAAAGAAGACGGTAGAAAGGAGACAGTGCACACGTTTTATTTTAAATATTTATTTGCGCTTTAGTTTAACAACATTATATAATCCAGTCTGCGAGACTAGGCCACTAGAACTAGAAGTCAAGAAGGTGCATTATAGGGCTAAAATAATGGGAGTTGTTATTTTTCACTTTCTCAGTCCGTAGTGAACAAAAATGTAATATTTGTAGTGTTTGAGTGTGTTTCTAAACACGCCTATTCCAAGAAGGTTCAGCTCAATTAATACGACTGGTACGTCATATTTATACATTATGTACAAATTTTATAGCGTGATACATTATCGGGAATGTTTTTCAAGGTGCGAAGCAGTGTGTTGGACGTGCGAATTCCCAATTCCTCTTCCCAAGAATTTTCGGAAATTTTATATTTTGTTCCTAGCTCAAGATTCCCGTTCCTGTGTTTTTTGGCATTTCGGTGCACAAATGAAGGCTCTAGCATGGCACATGCAGAATTTTATTCGAGAATTGGTCAAAATTTGATAAAAATTGCCTGATTAGTACAAGTATCAAGACATAAAATGTATTGCATCGGTACCTAAATGTTCTCTTTTGTAATGCAACTGCGCCAAAATACCATTAAATCACTGCTCAGATGCAGAGGTGGAAAGATTTTTTGTTTTCTAATTTTCTCAAATTCTACTGCAAGAAAATTAACAGCGGTTATTAAAATATGAAGTAAAAGGATGTATCTATTTCCGCTAAGGAATCCCAATGGGATTTCTGTTCCCCAGAAATTAGTGGGGGTCCTGACAAAAAATATTGTTCCTAGGAATTGGCAAACACTGGTGCGCAGTCCGACTTTGTGGTTAATTTTTTCATTTGATTCATTTCTCAACCCCAAAGGGCCTCTCAAAAAAGGTAAATTTTGTAGTTTCAAATATTATTGTGTGATACATCATTGGATATATTTTTTGAGGTTCTGTGACCCACAGCAAAGACTTCTGAGAAGGACCAATTTTGACTTTTTACCAACTACACTAATAGCGAGAGAGGTTATGTTTTTAGCAGTGTGTATCTCTATCTATTATAAAAGTGGGCTGACCTACGAGATGGAGGCTGACAAGAACTAAATATAACACCTACATTATATATATATATATATATATACACCCGCATAATACAAATACATAGATCGTTTTTTCCCTACTTTCCTCCAAAAAAATGAGTGGTTCATCATTAAGAATGTTGTTTGAGCCACTGAATGAATGAAAAGCGTTCGGTATACTTATCAGTACATAAAAATGAAATTTTAAGACAAGAACTGAATCGTTCATTTACATGCAGTAAAGAACTAAATTGTTTATTTACATGCGAACTACGAACATTTTCGTTCATTTCGTTCATTGCGGACCAAAGAAATGGAAAATAACAACCCCCTGAATTAACGGTTCGCAGGCATGAAGTGAGTATAAGCGGAGCTTGTTTATAATTATGCATATTGTTAGAAAATAGAATATGTTTGATGAGGAAAGGGTGGGGGTTGCAAACCGAACCAAACATTCCGCCATTTCGGGTCGCGAATGAAACGGTTGCTGCTTTCAAACTTACAACCTTTTCATTGCAAATCTGATGACACGCAGATCACAACACACGTTTACATAAACGAGAATGAATTCACACTAAGATAGTAATTTTAAAGGTCACCTACGTTGTTCTTTCACACATAAATAGGTACCTTTTAAGTTACTAACAACGAAAACATTGGTGAACAAGGGCATATACTGTATATGGAGGTGTCATATTAATATTATAATATAAAAAATGCCTGCTTTTAATTTATCAAGAAGCTAAATTATTGCGGCCGTGTTAGATTGGTTGCATAACCAGCTTTTCGAAGTAAACGACTGTCATTTATTCTTTTGGCAAACGACTTCCGCAGAATTTACTTAATTTTTGTTACATTATGTTAATTGATAGGTACATTAATATTATATTTTTAGTTTCAAAGTCGACTGTCATTATTTTTATCCTTTTTTTTTTTTTTTTTTTTTTTTTTACTTTTAATCCATTTTTTGACCACGAATGGATGACTAAAGAGAGAAATTTACCCAAAAACAACGATAATTCATCGTGATATTGATGCAGCATATTTTTAAAAGTGTTTCAAAATGATGAGAATCAATTTTATGTCCATGTGTCCCATTTGGTTATCTTTTATCCGTTAATGCCCATTCGGTTGACGCAGAAAGTTGAAAATTATTACGAATTCACGTTGGTTTTGGAGTGGTTTGGGGATGCTCAAGACGTGCTTACAGATGCCTTTTATCTTTCAGTTATGTTTTGTTGTATGAATTTCAAATTTGGAAGCACCAAGCACCTTACGATATAATGGGACACTCTTTTTCCAACATTCCGCTATAACCAGAATGTCAGTACGTGTAGGTACGTAAAAATGATTTAAACGTTAGCTATTATTTTAGCAGCTCTTTATAAAATCGAATTCCCTGACAGAACGATCGCATTTAAGAATATAAATTTTTAAATTTTTATCTCAAAATAATATACCACATTATTAGCTCAGCAGACGTACGAAAATGGAATTGATTTTTTGTGTACGAAATAAATTCCAAAATCTGAATAGAACAACCAAAGTATTTAGTATTGACATTTTTTTTTTTCTTAAACAAATAAAACAAAAATTAGTAATTGGGTTTAGGCATCTACCGATACCATAGGTATTTCACAGTGTCTGAGGATCATTCGATAATAGTGTGGGGTATTGGAATTGGTTGGGGATTATGAAATTTCCGATAACACGTGGCAGTACCAAATGGACTAAATCAACACTTCGATATTAGCGATCAGAAGTGTGACAGCAGATAGTCTAAAACCGGCCATCGGGTGGTTGAGAGGCGAAACAACCGAACTTCACTCATATTTCTACTTATAATTTACTTTTGATAACATGATCGTACCTAAGCCTACTTTATAAATTACCTCAAAAATTTGGGTCATTATTTGTCATAATTTCAGAAATCTCCAATGGGTATACTGCTTTTAAATTCTTACGTAGCTACCACATGATTTCTATTCGAGCTGAGAAGTAGTCTTCAACAAAAATTAATATGATTGATAAAAAATTTACCCATACGGATGTTCTATGATAATTTCACTTTTATTTGTCCGCCAGTCCGTCTCAAAAATAGGGTTGAAAAATCTATTTTAATTCAGTAAGTTACTTAAAATTCCTTATACGGCTGATAACTTCTGCTCGCATTTATTCATCTATTTGCCGCATTACGAAGATTAGTAGAAAATTATTGTAACTAAACGTCCACTTATTCAATTCAGATTACAGGGAATAAAATATTCGCTTCCTAATTTAAAAAAAAAAAAACAAAAAAAAAACAAAAAAAAAAAAAGGTTTATAAGAATTTGTTTTGTCTCTGAAGAACGAAACCAAAGACTTCAACTGTTTCGGTATACCTACTTTCCTTGGGTCATTAAAAAAAGCGAAAAGCCCTGCCACCGATCCATTCAAACAAAATTGTTCCACTTCAAACCAACATTAAAAATTAACTCAACTGACATTTTCACATTGAATGGAAAATGCCCATTAATATACTTTAGAAAAAAAGAAAGCAAAGGTCATTTTAATGTTGGATTTTCATTTATTCCTTTAGCCATATTTCATATCGCATATAATGTGGTAGACTGTCGAGAATAAGCCACCATCGAGAGGAATACCAGCAATGGAGGGGTAAAAACTGAATGAAATAGGTAAAAATGTGAAAGAATGATGTAAAGGAACACGACGACGACGACAACGCCCATGATGTATACAGAGAGAACGACGTAGAACTATATAGGGTGGCTAAAGAGTAGAGAAACGAAGAGAAACGGTGCGAAGAGTGGAGTACGAAGCGAAAAGGGTAACTTTTGACTAAATAATTTATAAAGGTCAATTCACTTCGGGATTTGTGTCGGAGAAAGGCCGATGTTTTTCATTAAAACTTTTATAATGCAACCAACAGCTGACTTGAAAACGGGCAACAGGCTTTTCTTTTAAAGACTGCTCTTTCAGTCGCACTCTGGATAGAGAAGACAAAACAACAAAAAAAAAAGAAAAAAGATAGGAAGTGAAAACGAAGTCCAGCCGTGTGTTGCGACGTGAAGTGAGACAAACGGAGATTGAATGAGATAAAGGGTGTACGTGAGGTAGCAATGAAAAATGAAAGGGGAATAAGCATATGGCGAATTTATTTTTAAACGGTGTCTGTCTTTTTTTCATTTTTTTTTTTTTTCGAACAACATTTTTCAGTATTGTAAATATGCTGCCATAAGAGGCAAGCTTACAGTAAGAAGAAGAAGAGAAAGAAAAAGAAAGGAAAAAAGATATACCAAATACAAAAATATTTACACCAGTAGGCTGTTTTGCACCGAATTATCATGGATTTATACCTACCCATGCGTACATTTTGCTTATCTATATCCTTTGTAAGGTACGTAAATGTAGATATCGTGTTGAAAAATCTTTCATATATTGGCTTATGGCTGGCAAAATATTTTGTATTGACTTATTTTTTACCTCAAATCTTAAACTATAAGTCCCTTTGAACGGTAACAACAGAATAAGTTGAAATAAATACCTGTGGTTATTTTCAAAAAGCTGATAAGTCACGTTTTACCATTTTTCAGGCGGCAAAAAAGAAAGTTTACCGGCGATATGTAAATTCAGGAAATTAATTAAATTTCAGTATGAAGTAGTGGAACTGTGTTCTGTGGGGTCTATTTTCAGATAATCATGAGTGTAACTTAAAAAAATGAGAAAATGATTGAAAAATGCAGGGAGAGGGGAAAGATTCCATAAAATATCAAGTTGTGACAGGTGACATATCACATTTTCCCAAAAAATTACCACACTACATCATGTTTTGGAAAAAAATAACTAGCAATTAGTGAGAAATCAATTACATATCTAGTTTTTTTAGTATTTATCAATTTTTAGCTGAGAGCTAAATGCTAAAGAAAATTTGATGGTGAAGAATAATCAGTTGAGATACCTATCATCTTTTACCGGCTTCTGAAAACTCTAATGCAGCAGCAGCTCCAACTGTATTAGAAAAAGTAGATTTTTGGAAATTATAAAATTAGGAAGTCACTAAAAAGTTATTAATAGATTGTAATAAATATTTGTTCCAAATTATGTTTCTGTTGGCTCAAAATTAGGCATTTTATAGGAGAAATAAGTGTTCCTGGAAGTACTATGCAACTGACCCGCACCAAAATTCAAAGCAAGTTATATTTTTTACAAATTTTGTAGGTAGATATTGATCAAAAAGTTGATAGTTTTATAGACAAAAAAATGAAAATAGCCCTACCGGAAGTAAGTTTATTGCAAGTTATTATAAATCATAGTGAATATTTGTTCCAAATTTCGTAGCCATTGGTTGAAAATTGAAAGTTTTATAGCCCAAACAAAAATGAAAATATTCATACCATAAGTAACCAAAATTTATAGAAACTTATAATAATTTGTGGTGAATTTTTGTTTCACATTTCGTATCATTCGGTCAAAAATTTAAAATTTTAATGTCAAAACAAAAATGAAAATAATCATACCAGATTTACCATACAGCTAATTTGCAAAAAAATCAATAGGTCAGATTCTCGGCTTAGTACTAATATTTGTTCCAATTTTGTCACTATTGAATGAAAATTGTGACTTGTACCATGGTAACAAGAAACTGGCTTATATATGAACTTGAGTTATTAATGGCAAAATTTTCCCTCAGGTATGAAAAAAAAAATGTATCCACCACCACCCCCTATTATTCCATGACACAAAGATTAATAAGTAGATTTTCAATGTAAACCTACTTAAAAATGAAATATGTCCGTTCATTAAACAATTGAAAATTAAATACAAACATAATTTCCAATATATCCTAAACTATGTAAGAAATGCAAATAGTAAAAATTTTTCTTTTATTATCAAATTACTCGTATATTTATAAACTTTGAAGTTAAAAAGATTTATTTTATGTTAATTAGTTGCAAATTTAAGAAAATATTTAAGCCAAAAGCTGAAAGCTTCAAGCCAAACCTATATTTTCTAAAGAGCCAGTGAAAAGCCTACACCTAGCTTAAGCCTTATTATTTATCTTGACAGCCCTGTTTGGAATTGATTTTCATAAACTTTATTTCAAATGATATCAGGATAGTGATCTCATGGTGGCCCTATGATGGTTTTGTGGTTTGTCAAGATGGGCCATTTTGGCAATCCCCTTACAATCGTAACAAAATTTTCAACTCAATGAACATACACTAAGGAACCAAAGTATTACCCACCTACACTGGATGATGCCCACAGAATCAGCATCACCTAACTTGCATAGCCTTTTTCACTTTTTTAAATTATTAATGTTACTGAAAATTTGCAAATTGTGTTTTCTAGCAAACTATCGCAACGATAGAATTTTTTTAAATATTTCCATTGCTTAAAAAGGAGAGTTATAATTACCAATAGCCTCCACCCTGGTTTTTTCACTACTGCAATGATATTTAAAATTTCTTGGTTTTTTGATTTTTCAACTTGTACACCCAAAACAAAAAATGTCCGTATACCTCTGGATACTATACATATGACCATAATTATGCTCCACACTGGGCTGTACTCCACTAGCTCAAGTTATGTAGCATATTATGCTTTACATCTATGCTGCTATTTTATGTTGACTGAATGCATGAATTACATATTATTATATGTCCAACAGAAGAAGAGGCTGAGAAGTACTTTTCTGGTAATTAATAAATAAAAAATTCATACTAATAACAGTTAAGATCTGATAAATAAAACACTCTACTCCTTACTATACACATGGTTTTCCTACTGTCAGTCAAGATGTATATTATTAAATAAAAAAAATACAGTTTATTTGGTTAGTGTGGAATGCCTTGTTGTGAGAAAGTATTCTCACCAGAAGGTAAATTCAACAGAATTTAAGCGTGTTCAGCCACTTCATATTTATCATATGGGTAAGCCAAAATCTGGGCAAACACTGGCAATTTTAGAGCCGGTTCGAACAATTTATATACTGGCTTATTTACACGCACACATACACACATACATAAGGAATACGTATGTGAGAGTGGCCCAGTTGCATCATCTCTTGTAGTGATAAGAGATGATGGGCCGGTTTGTGTACGGATCGTGACATCATCGCATTGTTGAGATTAGTCACAATTTGGTACTTGTACATTATCTGCAAGTACATGAAGGTAATTATGATCGAACGTAATTGTGTTTTCATTTAACGTCGCAAAGACAAAAATAAGCCAGCCTTTTGGCGGCAACTGTTGTCAGGGGTCTAAGCCCCTATTTCTCATATGGTAGAGTCCCCACAGTTAGTATCAGATCTCATCAAACTGCAATATTAACAACAGATTTCCTCATCAGATCTGAGATAGTAAAATCAGGATACATCTAACTAATTTATGAGTGGGGAAGTCAGCCCATTTTTAACCAGCTTACAATGACAAACAAATTTTCATTCACATTTTTATAACAAAGTAAAAAGATCACCATTTTAGTAAAAGTTCATGTCGTTCAGAATTATTGTTACTTTAATGGTTTTTTCTTTTAACTAAAATGTTCTATAATCATTGCTATTAAAATACACCAAAAGTAGAAACAAAAAAATGATTCCAGACTCTCCATCATCACATGGTACAGCTCCACAATACAACATGACAGAGACTCAACATCATCATTTAGTAAGATCTAAGCTAATCAACATCAGTTTCTATCATATGTTTCATCAAACTATATTGTCAAGAAATTGTTTTTCAAATTGTAGGGCTTTTAATAATAACTTAGGAGGAGTTGTGTAGGGTCTATATGATGTGACCTCATATTCACTGTGGTATGTGGGGGACTAAGTTTTCATGTCTTTCCCTTCCTAAATTCGAGGCATTATGATTTTAAAGATCTGTAATCTTGGGCTGTCTAGTTCTTCCCATAGGCAACTAATATTTCAGATCTAAATTATTTTATTTGAAATAATATGGTGACTACCTTTGGTGCGTTACAGAACAAACCTTTAAAGGTCGTTTGTGGTAACGAAATTAATAAAGTCTCTTGTCGAATTTATCTGATACCTCAAAATTATGTTTATAATATTCGTAAATTTCAGTGACAATGCATTTTTGGCATTTCAATCAACTAAAACATACCTTTTTCGTTCATCGCGTACTCGTCGTATGAAATGCCAACACATACACACACACACACACACACACACCCACACACACAAAAAAGAGGCTTGCCAGAGGTCGAAAAAATGATGAACGGCTGTCGATTTACACTTCTACAAAATATTATGTTCGCACATCGACAAGCAGCCAAATTTCAAAACTAGTGGTTCGAGAAATTGTACAAGGGTTAGGTATGGTAAAGTTAAACTATATGCAAAAAAACATACACAAAAATAACTGGTATAGGCAACGCACGCGCCTGCCATTAAACAAAAAGAAAAAAAAAAGTAGAAATAAACCCGCTGGTCCCTAACGACAATGAACTTTTGTGCTTTTCTTTATTCTATTTTTTTCCTTATTTTTTTCTTTCTCTCTCTCTCTCTCTCACTCTCTACTTAGTACAAAGGTAATATCGCCCCTTCTTGCTTCCTTACCGACCATCCTTAATTTTTAATGCTATATTAACCAGCTGTATATTTCGCTTTGAGGTATTGTTATAATAAAAGAGCGTAGTGTATTTTTCGTTATTAAACGCGACGTACTGAGTGGTGCAAAAAAAAAAAAAAAAAAACCTAAAAACTGGGGAAAAAAAAACTCATAATAAAAAAGTGCGCATAGAAAGAGAAAAAAAAAAACCTGACTTTTGGCCCCGAATTGGCGAATGCATTCCTTTAATGAAGCGTTGAAGTAACTTCAAAAGGATTAAATTCGTCGTTATCGAGAGCAGTAGCTGAAAGGAGGGAGATTCGAATATTTGTAAGAATTCTTTCGACTATTTAGTTACCACATCGTCGACTGCTTCACTACTAATTTATTTGTAAGTTATGAAAGGCTCGGAAGTGGTATTGTGCCGGGTTATTCGTACGAAGTGATGAGAAAAAAACTGCTCTCACTCTGGCGGACCTGGAATCGGCAAAGCCATGTTAGGTATGAAATTTTAACCTTCGTAAAACGAAGTTCGGACCCACTTCGGTCGACTGAATTTTAAGATCGGTTCGTATTTCGTATTACGTTCACCTTTAAGCTGCAAATGTGTGCAAAAGAGTGGGTCTACCGAGTGAATAAAATCATCCTTGGTATCGGTCGAAAGGCCATGACGCCAGTTGGCACATTGTTGGTCTTCCAACCGGGAAAATTGTTACCATTGCCAGTTCGAATCACCAGGCCAGTGGCATTTTTAAATTTAAAAATTAAAATTACCAATATTGGCTATCAGCTTAATGCACATCTGCGTGGAAATAATGAGTGAAGGCTGTAGTGCGCATTCTTAGTTTGTAGTAAAATCATTTCTACACACTGCTCTAGAATTAATCATTTTATGTACGTCATACGAAAATAAATCGTTCATTCTGTGTACATGTTACAAAATGATAACAGTTAATCACTTAGTAGGTACATTGCGTGCGAATCATACACTATTTTTTATAATATCTGCCCATAAAAAAATGTACGAAGAGAGGAAAAAACGAAAGAAAGATGCCTACATTTTTGCACAAGTGAGAGATGTGGGAAAAGTGGGACGTAAAGTGGGTAAAATAAAAAGTGCATATGTGACGCCCTAGATGGCGTTGTTATGAAATACATGAATGAATTTGTAAGGCGCATGTGCATAGAAATTTGCCTCTAATCGCACTTTGAACGCATAGAAACGTCCTTTGCTGAGATCCGGTTGTTTTTAGTTTAAAGCGAGTGTTTTTCTCGATGGTTATGAAAATAAATTTTTAAGAACCACTATCAGAAGGGTAAAAGAAGGAAAATCACACTGAATAGCTAATAAATTGGGAAAAAACTGACTAATCAAAACCAAAATTGGAAAATCTAGTCCTTATATAGAGGGTACTGTTTGAACCAAATTTCCTGACAACTTAAAGAGAATTGCAACTTTTATTGAGATAACACGAAAAATTAGCGTCTTCAACAGTCCCAGGGAATGGACCATAATACCAATAGAAACCAAATTTGAAATTCTGTTAGATATACTGTGCATTAATACCTGTACTAAATTTTGTGATTATAGCTTGAAAATTACTCCTTTTTGAACCGTTAATCTGCCAAAAATGCAAGAAAATCGCCTCTATTAGACGTACCGTACGGCCTTTCCAAACCGAAATTGGTAGGTAATATTTTTTACAAAAAGCACTCACGTATATCAAATTTCAGGTCTATCGATTAAAAATTTCCACCTGTACGGCTTTCAATAAAAAATTTATATAAACTGACCTACTGAACGGACTATGCGCCCAATCCGGATCAAAAATAATGTTTCTTCCTTAGATAGATCTAATATGTGTTTCAAATTTTGAAACCATCAGATCAAAACAACACCTGGAAATGGACTCAGTGCAAAAGACGGTACATATAAGAAAAAATATGAATTCTCAATAATAGTGCCAAAATGCTCAGAAAATCATGAAACGAAAAACTTACACTCTCCCACCCCTGAGATCGAATATTCAGGCAATTATAAGAATATTTTTTTCAAAAATTTACTTGAAAATGGGGTTACCACTAAGATGGTGCACTTCTAAAATTTTATAAATTCAAATACAACAATAAGGCCTATATTCACAAATGTCACTTTAATCTCCCTTCACTTAAATCTCACTTTAAAATTGTTTTTAGTACAGTTTCGTACTTAAAAATGTGGGAACATTGTATCTCTTATGAGAGTTCCATGTAAAAATAAAATTTTACCACACTCTTAAATGCAAAATTGTGCCAAAAGTCATTTTTAAGTGAAGTTTAAGTGAAGGGAGATTAAAGTGACGTTAATGAATATGGGCCTAAATGAAAATTATGGGTTCATACACAATGAAGAGGGGTCGCTATTAAAACAAAAAATATAAATGTTTGCGAGATTTATAAATAAATGAAAATTCTTTTTGAATAAAAATTTTCACCTTTTGTGAGTTGCGCCAACTACCATAAAATCGTCAATAACTGCAATATTATTAATTCAAACGCAGATTAATTGATGGATGTTTATAGCCAAGGCTTTAGAAGATCGATCATGTTTGGGGGGGGGAACATACGGAGGTTCGAGTGTTAGAATTGCTAATTTATTAGGAGCCACTCCCTATATTTTTAGCTATCTGCTTTCAAATTTGATTTCACCTCTATTCGTGTTTTATTCACCAAATTTAAATTATTTTGTTCGTAAAATTTTAACCTCTGGAATCCTGCGACGATGACTGATGACGTAAAATTGGGATAAATTATGCGAAAAAAGGTCTACTTTTTTCTCGATAAACAACACAACCTACAGTTAGAAAGAGTTTTCTCTTTATTATCTTCACAATCAAAATATGTCTCGTCGACACAGGATGTTCGATAGAACTCTCGAATTTCGTCCAGATCAATGTACTTCACCTTTTAGTGCAGCGACTAAGGGGAGGGGGCAGTAATTAAAATCGAGTAAAAGGAAACAGGGTTTGGTATCGATCGTGCGATACCGAATTACGTTATAATTAAGGCTTACCATTCTTCTTTTTTTTTTTTTTTCATATATAACTAAAGGGTTGTGGTCACCCCTCTCACTGCTTGTCACTAAACCGCGTACCTAGGATCGTATTGAACATCTGCTGTCGTTAGTAAATAGTAATGAGACGGATGTCTAATTACGAAGAAAAAATAAAAACAACTACTATTGTATGGCTTGGAGAAGAAAAATAACCAACGACGGCGACAAAACGATTAGCCAACTGATGACAGGTAGATATGTCTTGTATTCCAGTCATTATTGGACGTAGGGAGTGCCTTTGAAAGACGAAAAAATTTTATGTCGAAAACTAAATTGAATTTTTGCGATTTTGTGAGTAATAACATTCCATTAATTTGCTGTAGAATGTGGAGTAAACGGAACCGATTCTTGTAAAATTTTGATGGAGTTTTAGGAGCAAATCTATGCCAAAGACCACATTATCCAATTGAGTCCACGTAGGGCGAACATAAAACTTTTTCATTTAACTACATTAGTCAAAGCAAATTTAAAAATTTTTGAAGGTACCTGTCACGTTGTTATAATGATATAGATAATAACAACAAAGAAACAGGTACTTAAGGTAGCTTGAAGTACCTGGATAATCTGTAATAGGTATTCCTTTTTTATGAGACTGTGAAGTACCGGGAACCAACCTATATAAACACAGGCTGGTGGCTACTGTGTTTAAAGGTTTTTTATACGTAACTAATTACATACACAAAAGCACACGTATTAAAATAAATACGTAGAATAAGGTTCACTTCAGCCTCCCATAATTATAAAAATAATATTTTTCGAATCTCCAACGATATATTTTACAATTTTTATATCAATACTTCTATTAAATTTTTATTTATACTAGCCTCACTTACATATTGTCAAAATTACAGCTGATTTTTATCAACAAGCTGCGAATGGTACAATTTAGGCAGCTAGTTTTCTAAATTGTTCTTATGATAAGTTTTTCATTTTTATATCTTATTTTATTGTTTTTGGTGTTATTTTTATTTTATTTTCATTTTTTATCATGTTTTTAGGGATCTTTTTAATAAATGAATTGCCATAATATACTTGTCAAAATGTTTTGAAACATCTAATAGCAAAAAGTAGTATGATTTAGGAAATTCATTAGTCGTATAATTTAGAATACAGTGTTTACTTTCAATAAAACTTTATTTGAATTAATATTTTTTGAAAATATGATGAAGAAGGTTTTAATTTAACTAAATTAACAATTTTGAGAGCTGAAATATTTTTTTTAAGTCTAAGCTTATTAAAACAGTATGATTGAATTATTTGTTCTTGTGTATGCTTTTTTTCTTAAACTTGTAAAGAAGGGGAAAATGAGTATGTTGAAAAAATTTTTGGGTTCCTAGTGATTATTTATATTTAGTTTCATTATTCATTATATGGATCAGTAATTCAATCTCCCATTTATTAAATATCAGTAGTGGTAAAATTTAGGAAATGGTACAATTTTGGCAACATCATCCTATATGGTTATTTTGATTGGCCGTTAGTTATTGTCATACACAATTTGTAATTTTGGTAACAGATAAGAAGAGACAAGAGTACATGCTATTGGATGATATAATCGGTGATAAGCCAATTTGTAAAAGTTCAATTATTGGTTACGTGCATGGTACAACATATGATGTAATTAAAAGTATATGGTTTAACGTGCAAGGAAAAAATTGACCCACCTTTTGATTACAAAACTGTCATTGAGCAGTCCAAGCCCTGTTACCTCATACAGAGTAAATAACCACAAAGACCCATGGGTGGGAGTAGGTTCATTTTTTATTTCATAACAGCAGGAAACTTTCAGCACTATTAACTGAAATTCATATGATATATATATATATATATATATAGTTATATACAGTGGAAACCTCTTAGTAGGAACATATTGCACGGTACTCCTTTTGTCCTAAATAAATGATGTCACATTTAATCAATACTGAGTGTTCAGGTGTAGATTTTTGAAAAAAATAAAAAACTAAAGTTGTAATTTTTATTGAAAATGTAAGCACATGTCATTGTTTTGGTCAAACTTTCTAATATTTATAACAAAACAAAAAAGTTATGGGATGTTCCCAATGAAGGTTGATAATGGGTACCTACTGATTCAGTGTATACTAGAGAATCTTTCTGATGGTATTTGTCTGATTGGCTTATGCAAGAAAACATAATAGATAGGCAGAATAATGATAGAAAACAATAAAAACTGTGTCTATTAAACTTAATCCTGATTATTATCTCTTAAATCAAAGAGTTCAACATGAATTTTCTCATATTTATCGACTGCTTTATCCCAATAAACCAATGTGCTGTTCCTAATAAGTAGTCTGATTTCCTTCAGTTTTAGGGTGTTTATCCCTTCAATTCAGTCCCTAATAATCGGTTTCCATAGTACATATTTTTATATTTTTATATTTACCAGCTTCGAGTGGTGTCAGCTTCACTTGACAGATGCGTTTGTTACTAACCTAAGATCTCCAAAAGTTAAAATATTCATAAATTTTCCAGCAATGGGGCTAAAAGTTGGATAAAAACCTTCTTTGGATCAACACAAATAATTTATAAAAATTTCAAAGTAATTGGTGAGGAAATTTTGGAGATCTTAAGTTAGTAACAAATGAACATTTATACTTTTATTTATATAGATAAGATAGATATACCTACACATTTCCATTTAACAATACAAGTCATAATTTTCATCGAATAGTCATGAAATTTAATCTATTTGTTTGGATCTAGACAAAGAAGAACCCTAATGTTTTTGGTCCAGATTAGCCAGTTGGTGTACATCCAATTATGTTGGTTCTAAAATGCCTAATTTTTAAGATGTTCTCAAAAATTTAATTAGGAATTCTGTTCTGCATAGCAGTCAAGATTTATCAGCCTTCTAATTTTGGGTTCTATCATATTGGTTCTCTCCTGAATAGTAATGAGCTCCAGACATGGCTAAACAGTTCTTAGGAGCAGTTTATTAGGTACTTAATTACTTGATAATTATAGTTGTGGCGATAGGATTTCTCTATATTTGCACAATCTGCCAGTAACCATATGTTCTATTCAATATTAATCTAGTAGTTCCCTTCTCCATGTACCTGGAGGTCTGGCTGCTTGTAGGCTATATAGCATATTAATAGGTCTAATGAAAATACAAAAAAAAAAATTGTAAATTTTATTAATTGCTATAACGGTATACCTAATTGTTACAAAAAAATACACGACACATATATTATTTTTTATATGATGTATATTTTATATGCACATGAAAATATTAAGATGTATTGAATTGTACAAGAGAAGTATTGATAATTAATTAGGTTTAGAACTCCGGACATGAATTCAAGTGAAAAATACAATAGTGTCGCGGGAGATATACAATGTGATTGGTTAATAGAATCTACGTAATTTAAAGTAAACCAATAGAGAAACATATTTATGACATAAGTGGGTGTAGTTATAATTTTAAGAGGAACTGGAAATAGTGCAGAATTGTATATAATATTTGTGGAATGAATGTTATCATGATGTATATTATGAAAACATTATATTAGTGAGAATAGGTGATGTCATGAGACGAGTATTGACAAGTATCAATGGCGTGATCAGAACAGGATATTGGAATAGAAATTATATACGAATTGGTTTTGTTGAGATAATATTTATAAAATACGAAAGTAATTTGGAAAGGAAATTAAATTACAAAATGATATGGAATTATCATTAATATTGCCCAGTATTAATGATGAACACTTTTACTTACTCATTTTGTCATTGGTCAGGAGTCACCTTTATTCACTCAGTTTTTCGTACCGAATCAACACACATTCATCTTTATTGTTCCGCTGGAATATACATCAAAAAACAAAGCCTGTAATAAAAACAACAACAAAAACAATGCTCCATAACATTGTCGAGTAAATTGACGATAATATGGTTCGGATAAAACGATCATAATAAAACGATGTTAGCGACTTATTGTCGTTTACAGCATCGGGAAAACGTATACAGTGTGACGCTCGCGATGGCGTTTATAATTTGTGTGGCCGAAAGAGGCTTGTTGACGGGGGGTGGGGGTGGGGGCTCGAGAGTAATTTCATAGGCCGAAACTTGCGGCCTGTCCCAGCGTTTGTGATTTTCGATAACTTTCGCATCGGCTACGCGCGTCCTATCTTCGTTAATATGGCTTTCGCACCTTAACCCGAAAAGTTCGCTTTAATTGTCGTAGTTATTAAAAGCTTTCGAAATTGTAATCCGTAAATTTATTATGTAAAATGGTCTTGTTCGCAAGCTGTTGTCACCACATTAATGAGGTATTTTAATTTTAATGGAGGGTTAATACGGTCCATTCGGCAGCGTTTTCAAACGATATACCAGACTACACACTGCATATATAGCGCCAGGTGTTATCTGAAACAGTTTCCATAGTGCTACTTGTATTGAAAAATAAAAAAAAAAATACACCGTCTCTGTTTTGCGCCATACCTTTATCTCACTTCAAAGTCTGTACCGAAACGCGTCGCTAAATCCCATTCGGCATTTTGAAAACCGTGTATGAAGTCGGCGTGTCGTTTAATTTTAACGCCCCCAACTAATTAATTCGTCGAACAAACCTGAAAAGTCGTTAAACGTGATTTAGGTGAATGATAGAATGCACGTTATGAACCCTTCCGCCTGCCCTGTCAACCCTTAATAACTTCGGCCTTTTGTCACAATGGTGGTGACTTTCGAAGTATGATTTGGATAAAATTTTCAAAACGCACTTATCTGCTGGTGTTACGCTATGGCGACTCCTGTTACGTGAAGTGTGTCTATCGAATAATGATCGCATCGCTCTTGTGTATAGGTATAGGCTATAGTTATGAAAATATGGTGAACACCAGTATATTTTTGGCGAGATTCGTCCTTTGTGCCGATTAAATGGAATAGAGTTTAAGGTACCTGATAATAGTAATAGCGAAGAAAGTTGTTTTAGTGGATACGTTTTTTTAGTAAATTTCTAATCATTCTAGATGACAGAACTGGGATTTTATCTCCACTAAAACGTATCCTCGAAGCCGGTCCCGTTGAAGAGTAATCAGTTGGTAGATAAGTTAATCGAAGGGTAGACAATTGATCGCTACATACAGTAGAAATTGGCTACAACGAATTCCGAGGAATTCTGAAAGGTGGCTACAACAAACAGATAGTTGTAATCGGGTTGTAATGGATATGTGGGCCTATAAAATAATGGGTGTTGCAAACTGATCAGTGCCAATCATCAATGATGCATGTAGGGATATTAATGTTATTACTCTCGCTGGTCATTAAAATGCAATACTGAATACTGCTTGTGGAATACCTTGTCTAGAGAGATATTCTCACCAGAAGAAAATTCTACAGAATTTAAGCGTGTTCAGCTACTTCATACATAAGTATGGGTAAGCCAAAACCAAGGCAAACACTGGCGATTTTAGAGCCAGTTTGGGTAGTTTATATACGGCTTATTTACACGCACACAAACACACGTACGTAAGACAATACGTACGTTGGTGAGAGTGGCCAGGTCGTATCATCCCCTATCGAGATAAGAGATGGTTGGCCAGTTCGTGCACGGGTCGTGACAATGTCTCATTGTGTCACAACTCGATACTCGTACATTACCTGCATGTATTTGCAGGTAATTACGATTGAACGTAATTTGTGTTTTACATTATATAGACAAATAATTTGCCTGCCCTTTGGGGCGGCGACTGTTGTTGAGGGGTCTGAGCCCCTACACCTCATACAGGAGAGTCCCACGCTGCTTATATTACTCGTGGTAATTTTTGGGAACTCGAAGGTGAGCATTAAAGAATATTGGGATGTGATTTGTTGTATAGAAGAAATTAAAAAAACGCAGGCGAATTAGTTTGTAAAAACCAGTTTCTTAGCTTCACATGGCACCAAAATCTGTTAGTATTTATAAGCAGTTTGTAGGAGTCAGATTTGTTTGAGCTGACTATCTTCATATAAAAGTAAATTTGAGTTCTGCTGGGACCAGGTATTCTGTGTTTTAGCTGGTAGTAAGCTGTAACCAGTGTTTATTGTAGTGATTTCCAAGTTCTACTGTATAATTATGTATAAAGATTAACATTGATGTTAAATGAGAGGGTGAGCTTTTTCACGTAAAATTGTGCCTTATCAGCAGCCTATGGAGCACGTATTTCTAATTTTGGTAATCATGTAGCAAATGTAAGGGTATAGAATTTTGCTTTTGACAATACCAAATCTAGAAGCAACATTCTAGCTAGCGAAAAATATCAATAAGTATCGATACATATCGATATTCGGGAGAAAATATTGATATTTTTGGTATCGATATGTAAAATTATAGGAAAATATCGACATTTGATAGAATTATTTCCCAGCCTACCTAATAAATGACTATATTTTGGATTAATGTCGATATTTTGCATATTAATGTTTTTTATTAAATATTGGTGCATACCAATATGCAAAAATATTGAAATTTTACACCACTACAGTCTATAGTATGTACGGTAGCCACACTAATACCAACAATGCTAGATATAGAACAAGAAGATTATGCAAAACCCAGTCAAAAACCAAAACTTTACGATGTACCCAAAGAAAGTCCATGTAATAGTGTGCCTAATATTCTAACCCTTGTTACTCAAAAAATTGAATACACAATTTGAAGCAGGGCTGTGGAACCCAAATGATTCCATTTCCATAATCACTTCAACTTCTGTATTAAAAATAATTTTGCATCCAATTTTGATTTTTACTTCTATTGAAGAAAATTTTCAATTTCGTTAATGTTTTGAAATAGGAATTGTCCTAGATATGTGTGGGGATTTGCCCTACCGTGAGGCTCGGCCTCAGCCGAAAGGCATACGTCAATCAGTCGATCGACGTATCATAATAATAAATTACAAACTCACACATCGTCTATTCAGACGATGTGTGGTTGTCTAGGAAGTGGGCTACGTAATAATACGTAGCCACTCGCTTATACGGAGCTAGGCGCGGGTAACAAATACCCAAGCCGCATTAGCTACAGTTGCCCAGCATTTGCTCTTCAAAATGACGTTTGCTTGCGTGGTCCTATAAATGGTTGGTTGCCTGCCATATAATAATTAAGGCCAACGGACACGCACAAGTGGGATCTGGTGGAATCCCTCAGTGGTGACCCCGACATTCTACTACAGCGCTAGCAGCGCTTTGCCCATCTCTAGGCGCTAGTAGCGCTGGCGCTAGCAGCGCTTTTCGAGAGTGGAAGAAAATAAAAACAACTAAATTCGAAAGTGCAATTTTGCAGTTTTGAATGTTTTCTTGAAAAATTATTTTAGGTGTCAGAAAATTTTAGTGGTTGTAGGGAATTGCTGTTTAAGCATTTTTGTGAGCAATTCTCAAAATAGAAAGTCTGTTAGTGGGAAATTAACCCCCCCTGTTAAATATATTTGCCAGTCTCTTAGGATTCTGGAAAGGGAAATATTAGACTGGAGAACCAGGTTGGAAATCATCCTCCAACCCCTCCACCTTCAGCCGACCAACACAAAACTACTGTGTCTACCTTCGAATCTGAAAAGAAGGTTAGGAGAAAACAGGCCCAATTATTGGAGACCCAAGTCTCACAAGAGGAGCTTACTATCCTCAAACTTCAAAGTGGTAAGGAAATTCAAACAGCAAACTTGTCTTCTGCTGTACCTTCAACTTCAAATATAATGGTAGAACCACAAAACTTAGGTTCTGCCTTCATTTCTCTTGGTTCTGTATTCGAATCCATAGTTCTGCAAAATCAAAATACAACAATGCCTACACCAGTAGAAATTTCTCAGCAACAAATTGTTGAGGCCCTTAAACTTCAACAAGAGGCTGAAGCTGAAGCTGAAAGATTGAGACTGGAAAATGAACAGTTATGACAATGACAACAACATCCAGGAGAGACAAGAGCCCCTGGCAACCAGCAACCGATTAACATGGAACTGTTTGCACAATTCATGGAATTCATGAGCCTTTGTGAGCAGAATAGAACTCCAACAGGTAATGGTGAACACAAAATAAAAATACGAGTACCAGAATTTCTCCCAAAGGAAATAGAAATCTGGCTGGCATTGCTGGAAGGCAAATTTAAAAAAGAAAAACTGCCTGACAATTTAAGGTATGAACACATCTGTGGAGACATGCCAGCAGAAATCATGAGAACAATACCCAATATCATGAACTGCCCAAATAACGTTGTTGATAAATACAACTGGTTCTGTAGCAAAATTCGAAATGTTTTTGGCAAGACCGATGATGAAGCCATCAACCAAGTCATGGGTGGCCTAAAGATGGGAGATGATAGACCATCTGTCTTTATGGCCAAATTAATCAAGACTGGTGGTAAAATGGTCACGCCAATAGTGATTGCCAACCAATTTTGCAAGCAATTACCAGCTAGTGTATCTCAACTCATCCATACACTAGGCGCTAATAGAGCAGACACTGAAGGAAAATTAGAATACTTGGCCAAGATAGCTGATGATACAATCGCAGCAACTGCTAATAGAGCCTCCATTGCAACAGTATCATCAGAGGTTGGAACTAATGAAGAGCTGAGAGCACAATTAGCCCAGCTAAACAAAAACTTCTGTGATCTAAAAAATGAAAACAAAAATCTTCGGAAACATAACAACGGCTATGGCAATCAACAAAGCCGTAGAAACTATAATCCAAAAGGTCACGATGATAGAAACAATGAGAGACAATCTAGATCCAGAGATCCAAAGTCAAATCATTCACAAAATAGGGGTAGGAGTCTCAAAGGAACTCCCCCTCGAAAAAGTAGCAAGTCAAAAAGTCCCAACCAAAAACCTTACAATAAAAATTGGTGGTACTACCACAATCTGTTTGACGAAGCAGCTGCCAAGTGCAAACCAACTTGCATATGGTGGCAGGTAAAAAAACCAGAGTCAAACTAAAACAAGGGGCCCTCTCAGCGGCTGATGTCCCCTTGGAAAAATACTTGCGCTGCCTTTTGATAAAGGACTGGACAACCAGGAGAAGGTACTTGGTGGATACAGGAGTAGACCTTAATATCATACCAGCTAGCAAAACACAAAAAGTACGAACTCCAAAATACTATCTCCGTGCAGCAAATGACCTGAACATTTCTGCTTATGGATTAGAGACCAGTGAAGTGAATATTGGTTTGAGACGTGACATGACGTGGTCCTTCACAATTGCGGATGTCCCAAATGCGATCCTTGGTGCTGATTTTCTAGCACATTTTGGCTTGTTGGTCAATTTGAAAAATTCTAAGCTTATCGACTCAACTACAGGATTATTTGTGGAGGGCAAATCGCTAATGTACAAAATTGACGAAGCGATTGATAGCTGCAGCAAACTTAATGAGGAATTAATGAAAATATTCTCTGATTTCCCTGGCATAAACCAGCCATGTTTCAAACGAGACGCTCCTTATAAACATGATACAGTCCATATAATTGAAACCAAAGGACAACCATGTACTGCGAGAGCCAGGAGACTTGCTCCTGACAGGCTCAATGCAGCTAAAGAACTATATGATCAAATGATCAAGGAAGGAATAGTCCGACCATCAAATAGTTCATGGAGCTCACCGATTCATATGACGAAAAAGGCGAATGGTAAATGGCGAATTGTAGGGGATTATCGTGCCCTAAATGCCAAAACAATCCCTGATCGTTATCCAGTACCGAATATAATGTATTTTAACGTGAATATGAAGGGAAAGATATTGTTCACTAAAATGGACATAAATTGGGCATTCCATCAAATACCTATGGCCAAACAGGATATCCACAAAACTGCGATTATCAACCCGTTCGGATTATTCGAATATCTTCGAATGCCATTTGGACTCTGTAATTCTGCACAAACTTTCCAGCAATTTATCAATGGATTGTTAAGAGATCTACCATTTGCATATGCATATTTGGATGATATATGTATATGCTCAGAAAGCGGTGAGGAGGAACACAAGATACATGTGAGAGCCGTATTACAGCGTATACACGCTGCCAGCCTCACTGTCAATCCTGCAAAGTGCGAATATGCACAAGCAAACATTGATTTCCTCAGGTATACAATCTCAACCGAAGGTATTCCTCCAACGAAGACCAGAGTGCAGTCATTATTAGACTTTCCCAAACCTAAAAATTTTGCAGACATGCGACGATTCTTGGGAATGGTGAATTTCTATCGCCGTTGCATGCCCAACGCAGCTGCTGAACAAAGCAAGCTATTTGCGTTGTGTACCACTAATAAAAAGAGGGGTAAAACCCCTATACAGTGGGATACTGAGGCAGAAAAAGACTTTGATAATGTAAAGAAATTGCTAGCAAATGCAATATTATTGACTCACCCAGATGACAGTCTGCCGTTATGCATATCAACTGATGCTTCCAACTTTGCGATAGGTGCAACCCTGTACCAAATGAAGAATGACATAAATCAACCGCTCGTGTTCTTTTCTTGAAAGCTTTCTAAAGCAGAAAAAAACTACAGTACTTATGATAGGGAATTACTGGGAGTTTATGCTACAATTAAGCATTTTAGACACCATATAGAGGGTCGATCATTCACAGTTTACACCAATCATCTTTCCATCACACACGCCTTCAAGCAGAAAACTGACCCCGTCTCTCCAAGATGATTAAGGCAGCTCGACCTGATAAGTCAATTCACTACAGACATAAGGTATGTCAAAGGGGAACTAAACATCCCAGCCAATTGTCTGAGTCGAGTAGAAGCTGTCTCTGCTCCAGCTCAGCTACCCTACGCTGATATATCAAAAGATTAGCGAGTGGATTTGGAACTCGAGGAATATTTAACCAATGAGCAAACCAATATAAAGCTGAGGCAACGCAAAATTCCTGGTACAAACATCCTAATAACTTGTGATGTGAGTACAGGCAAGGAAAGGCCATTCCTGCTGAAACAATATCGTAAAATGGGGTTCAAAAGTGTGCACAATTTATCACACACTGGACCCAAAAGTACTGCCAATCTAGTTTCATCTAGATTTGTTTGGCCACGAGCCGACTGTAACCAATGGGCTAAGTAATGTCTGAATTGCCAACAGTCCAAGGTTGGAAGGCACACAAAGTTGCCACTCAAGAAATTCAAAAACACCGAGTGTTTCAAAACTATACATATTGATTTGGTTGGTCCATTACCACCATCTTGTGGGAACAGATACCTGCTGACTATGATTGATCGAGTAACAAAATGGACTGAGGCAATCCCATTGACAGAAATGTCAGCCCCAACAGTGGTTGAACGACTCTATGATACTTGGATTGCCCGCTTTGGTGTACCAGAGGTTATTGTTACTGACCAAGGTTGCCAATTTGAAAGTTAAATTTTCAATGAACTTACATCCAAGCTGGGTGCAAAACATGAACGCACTACTGCATATCACCCTCAAGCTAATGGTATGATTGAGAGGTGGCATAGAGCTCTGAAGGCCTCCATTATGGCCGCAGATACAAAAAGATGGGTTGATATATTACCTACCATCTTATTAGGTTTACGATCCACAGTACAGTCAGACAGGATTTTCTGCTGTGCAACTTGTGCTCGGTGAAGAGCTACGCCTACCAGGTGACTTTTTCACCAAATCCAAAGATGTGAGCCCAGAGCTCATGGTTCAGAATATCCGTGATGATGCAAATATCGTCATACAAAATGCAGCTTGACATGGCCAGCCTAAAGTCTATGTGTCAAAACATTTGGCCACCACAACACATGTGTGGGTGTGAGACGACAGACTGAAAGGTGCACTTGAAAAGCCATATGCCGGCCCATATCAGGTCATATCACGCAATGAAAAAAACTTCGTGATATTGATTGCAGGTGAACAAAAAACAGTCTCAATTGACAGACTTCAACCTGCATTCCTGATTTGTGACAATAAGGAAAGGTTAAATGCAACCATTAGACAGAGAGAACTTGAGATCAAACATAATGATCTGCCTTCTCAATTGCCTGATGAGACTAACTCTGAAAATAAGTTGGTCGAAACAAACAAACAGGTTAATAGTGATACAATAAATAAATCACTACACAAAAATAATTCACAACAAAATTCTGAACCTGATTCACAAGTGTTAGAACAGGTCACTCAGAAGTGTAATAAAACAAAAAAATTCCGTCAAATTTAATGACAACGTTTTGGTTACCGAATACATTCCTGAAGAGCCCATAATCCTACGAAAAAGAGGTAGGCCTAAAGGAAGTGTCAAAATTAAAAACATGCGTCCTACTCGAAAATCTGCTCGTATAGCACAGAGACACTTGGAGAAAGAAAAATCTCCACAAACAATAGCGTCAAAATAACTCACAGGAATAATTTGAATGCTAAAATATAATGCAAAATTCTTGTTGACAATAATCGTCAAGAAATTAACATCTTCGTCAAAATTACAACTGAAAATTGACGAGTAATTTTGTGATCCGAAGTTATTTCCCGAAATGGTTAACTTCATATAAAAATCCCAAAATCATAATAAAAAATGTACGAATGATTTTGGTTGATGCAACTATCACCTCCACAAAAGAAAGCTCCGATTGAAAATTGCGAAAACACTCTGAATAATAAGCAGGGATATCAAAAATAACTATCCAAGCGTCAATACAATTTTAAAAATAAATCAAAGTCGTAAAAATAAAATTTGATTTCCGCCTGACCCAGGGTTTGAACCCACCTCGCAAGTTTTCCCAATCAAATAACTAAGTTTGTGGAAATGCGCTCGTAAAAAAATAAATAAACGGAAACAAACGAACTCAAACGAGATTCCTACGAAAAAAGCCAGTGCTACACACGTGCTAAACGACCTCCAAATTACAAAGAAGGTATAAAAAGGAATCTTCAATAACATATCCACGTGCTTGTGTGAGTAACAAAGTTCGTTGCCACGACAATTAAGACGTTTTTACCTGCACGCGTAATCTCACACTCATAATGAGTAAATGCAGAATTCTATTGAATAACGACAAATCTTAACTTGAAAATTTCTCATGAACTACAATACCGAAATACATCGAGTTTGGTATCATTTTTCTAGTTATGACAAGACGCTTCCCTCTATGAATGTAAAACAAAAAGATTAGACGAGAGAAAAATCGACCAAAGTCAAACTATATGTACAAGGCTTCATTCGCTTTCGTACTTTTGTAAGGACTGTGTCTTATAAATTTGTCTTATAAATTTTTGTGTCTATTTTTCTTTTGCCTGATCCGCACTTTGTTGTTTTTCTTAAACTTTCCTGTTTTTGTCATTTAACGTGACATCGTCTACTGTTTCAATTAATTTCGAAACTATCTTCCCGATAATGTCTTCTAAAAATATTCCGTTGACTTCCGCTGACCCCAACCATGTTGAGTCTAATGCAGAACGCCTCTCCGATGAAATGAGGAGGCGATGAAATGTGGACCATGAGAGGGAGTTAGCTCTCCTGGAAGAAGAACTATTTGGTCCTCCTCCAGCGAGCCCTGTTCATGGAGTTATTGCCGAGGAAACCCCTCGACAAGCTCCAAACATACAACAGGTGGAGCAGCATTCCTTGGCATCCCCAATGGACATTAGCCCCCCTGTTAACGAGGCTGTGGGATCCATTATCCCCCCTCCTATGCAGATGGTCATTCTACAACAGCCTATTGCTGGAGTTCAAAGACCGATTCCTGCAATTGTGGACAGGGTACCACCTCCTAGTGCTCTTCCTGTACCACAGGGTAATGTTGCTTACAGGCCTATCGCCCTAAACAACATGCCCCCTCCTCCTCCTCTTCCATCCCATGAAAATTCCCGGTACTCGCCATATCCTGCGGAAACTCAGACCGCAGTCGAGGCAGAGCTCCTCGTCATAGAGGACAAAATAGTCGGCACAATTTCAATGCCTGACAAGCTGCTCGAACTAACCAATACAAAAGTATTGGGGCAGCCCTAGCCACAACTTTACGTGACTGGGAGAGGGAAAGAAACAATAGGAATTAGGTAGGATTTTAGGCAAAATCCCCCCAATAGCTGAGCAATTGTCATTTTTGTGGCGCAAAAATTGGGGGGAGTGCTGTGGGGATTCGCCCTACCGCGAGGCTCGGCCTCAGCCAAAAGGCGATATGTTGACGTATCATAATAATAAATTACAAACTCGCACATCGTCTATACGTGCGGTTGCCTAGGAAGCGGGCTACGTAATAATCCATAGCCACTGCTTATACGTAGCTAGGCGCGGGTAACAAATACCCAAGCCACATCAGCTACAGTTGCCCAGCATTTGCTCTTCAAAACGGCGTTTGCTTGCGTGGTCCTATAAATGGTTGGCTGCCTGCCTTATAATAATTAAGGCCAACGGACAGGCACAAGTGGGATCTGGTGGAATCCCACAATATGAATTCTACTTCTAGTTTTATTTCCACTTTAAATTTTATTTCACTTCCCCTTCTGCTTTCCTTTTTTGAAGTGAAGATTCCTTGCACTGAGTAGTAAAATAAAAATAGTCATGCAACGAAGCCCGTGAAATGAAATAAGCAAACAGTAATGCAATAAAGCATGTGAAACAAAATTCACAGCACACTATTTTCATCTGTTCAAAAGTTATTAGGCTTTTGAATGATGTATTTTTTCACGAGAAATGCAATGATTCTATTCACAGTGCTCTGTTTTCATTCATTTCAAATTTACTATTGAAGTGAAACTTCCTTGCCCTGTAATAAATGAAAAACGTTCATGCAACGAAGCCTGCAACAGTAATGTAACGAAGTACATGAAATAAAAAAATGTTATCACTGACCCTCCGTACAAAAGCTAGGCCTATTCAACTCTATTTGATTCATTTCCCTCTTTACCTTCTCTATACATTTTCATTCATTGCTTTCTTATCAGTGGAGTTGAGATTATGTGATTTAATTTTGACGTTGAAGTGTTCGCCAATTGGTGAAACAATTTTTTTAATTTATGACTTTTTCTACATTTAATATTTATACAAAACAAAAAATGAAAATTCACGCTGGCAACAAAACATTCATTCTTCAAACACAAATTTCAGCCTAACAAGTTTTTTTTTATTCTTTTTTCCATATATTTAAAAATTATTGCTTTTCTATTATGACTATGAAAATTTGTATCCATTAAATTATTATTGGCAGTTAATTAGGGGTTATTTCAATAGATCAGTCGTGAATTTTATTTTGGTTTCGCTTTGGCTTCTGATCCCACTTTCTATTCAGTTCTTACTTCTCATAAGGATGGGTAGGTACATATATCAAACAATGGTTCAAAAAAAGTGAGAATTTTTTGAAATTAACTTCCAATTCCTCTTGCAAAATAAATCAGATTTTACTTTTACTACTTAAAGGGTACCAAATTGATATGTTATTTTTTTTTCCTTCTTGGTAACAATACAAACTGTTTTTCCTCTATCCTTCATTTTGCTTTAGGTTTCTAATAAAAATAATTTGGGTTCTAGTTAATAATGATTTAAAAAACCTTCTACTTTCGGTATCACCGCCCTACTGTGATAAAACTACAAGGAAATATACATGAATCGCTTAGCTATAACTTAACCTTAACATAGTTGAATTTTTTCTCAAGTGACACTTTTTACGATACACTGATTCATTGAAAAAATTAAACCCAAATGAAGTTGAAAAATAATATACTTAATAAAAAAGAAATGACAAGGAAACAAATGTGTCTAATGACATAGTTTCAAGAATCTTTCCACCTCTTCATACTTCACCACATGTAAATGTTACACAGTCGATGAGAACTACACCCTGGTAAACGTTCAACAAGGTTCTACACCGGAAAAAACATTTTGGACAAGTTTTATAAAATTGAAAAAAACTGGACGAGGAAACAACTAGGAAAATTACTGGAAAAAGAAAGTGTCTCATGATAATTATAGTTTTGAGAAAAAAAATTTTTTTTTTCCAACCTGCGATCTCCCTGGCTTTTTAAGTAGATTTTATTGAAAAATATACGTATAAAAATTGCCTGAGTATTCGGGCCCAAGGGTAGGAATGAGTACGTTTTTCGTTTCATGATTTTCTCTGAGCAATTTGGCACTATTTTTGAAAATTCAGTTATTTGTATGTACCCCCTTTCGCGTCGAGTCCATTTCCTGACTTTTGATCGGATGGTTTCGAAATTTGAAACACACATTTGGATTCATCTAAGGAAGAACTATATTATTTTTGGTCTGGATTGGACGCTTAGTCCGTTCGGTACGTCATTTTATATGCATTTTTTATTGAACAGCGTACAGATCGCAATTTTCAATCGATAGGCCTGAAATTTGGTATACGTATGTGCTTTAGATTAAGGACAATATTTACCAACTTTGGTACGAATAAACCACATCTGATAGGGGCGATTTTGTTGCACTTTCGGCAGATTAATGGTTCTAAAAGGTGTAATTTTCAAGGTATAGTCACAAAATTTGGTACAAGTATTAACTTAAAGTATATCTAACACGCTTCTAAATTTGGTTTCCATTGGTATTATGGTTCATTCCTTGGGGCTGTTGGAGATGCTAATTTGTTATTTTATCTCAATAAAAGTTGCAATTCTATTTTAATAGTCAGGAAATTTGCAATAACGAGTACCTCTTGTACAAGGACCAGACTTACCAATTTTGGTTTTGATTGGTCAATTTGTTCGCAACTAATTGGATATCCAGTATGATTTTCCCTCTTTTACCCTTCTAATAATGGTCCTGTAAAATTCATTTTCTGGCCTTCATCGAGAAAACCACTCATTTTAACCTAAAAACCACCTGATTCCAGAAAAAGGTCAGTTTCAGCCCACTCTCACCCGCTTCCGTACACCAAATTTGAACAAGGTCACTAAAATCTTCACCTATATTTTCGTAATCAAAACGTAGAGAACTGCATTATACTTTGTTCTGTAATGTAAAATATCTTTTTTTTTTTTTACATATAATCCACAATTTTTGTCAGCAAATAAGATAACCATCGAATTATTTCCTAAAATTGTGCTTGTTAGAATTTTTAATTATTTCTCATTCACAAGAAAATAATGATTTTTGACACATTCATAAAATATTTGGAAAACATGATACTGAATCATTATATTTTATCGCATGCATCGTATTTCTGGGAAATTGTTAATTTTTTTCCAAATATATAAATATTTTATATTTACTTTATCAGAAGATTGTTGGTGATATTGGTAATAATAAAAAAAAAGAAAATCCAATTTTTCTTGCGAAGCTTGCTGCGTAGAAGTTGTTTTACATTTCTTTCCCTCATCACCTAAAGCGAACCAATAAAATGATAAAATTTCAACGTGAACATAGAAATTTAAGAATTTGATGAACTACTTAATGCATTGTATTTTGGAGTAGCCTAGACTAATGGCCCCCATAATGATTCATGTTTACAATTTAGTAAATTTTCATAGGTTTTTTATTTTATGAATATAATTGTGGCCTTCTTAAAAAAAAAAAAATGAAATTTTTGAAAAAATAGCAGATTTTCGAATAAGAACCTGCAGAAAAAGTAATACTCGATAATATAATTCAGGTAGGTAATTTGACAAAATGGCATCGTAATATTGTGTGGCTGCCTTAAATAATAATCAAGTCGACAGTACAAACAACCTACATAATAAAGTACTCTCATTTTATATTCAACACGTAATAACGATGAAAAGTGAATTACTAATCAAATTGTGAATTTTGTCCAGTTCCTAGTTTACAGGAAAATCACCCTCTTCATTTAACGTGATTAATTTCCTAGTTCGTGAAATATTTTCAATTAAAATGAAAGAAAAGCAAACAATCGTACACGTTATTTGTCGTCAAGAAGAAAAAGTTTTCCTTTTTTTTTCTTTCTTTTCGCAAATGCCACAATTTCCACTAATCCGATTAATTCGATTAGTCTACGTTTTTCTTCTTTCTTTTTCACCATTCTTTTTTCAACAATTTGAATTGATTAAAACGATTCAAACTCGACAGAGACACGAATTCAAAGACGTTGTGAAATAAAGAAAAGGGGTTGTTTAAAAAAATAATAAAATGAAAAAAATGGCAGTCGCTGTAAATTTATATAGAAAAAAAAAGGAAGTTATTTTCCACACAGATTCAACGTTATTAACTGGTGGGTCTTCTAAGAAATTACTTAAAAAGTAAGAAAGGGTTAAGAAAAAAAGTAAACAAGGGTGGTGATAATTTGTTTACATTTATTTGTAAAAAAAAAAAAGCAACGCTTTGCTTTAATTACTAATTGAAAAAAAAGTTACAAGTCTCGACATTTTTTGTCACTCTTTTCTTCGACTTTTGAAGCCATTGAAGTCAGGAGCGAGGATTCGAAATATTAAAATGGAAGTTTTTTCTTTTTTGGCCGCCTGTTGTAAAGTTCACCATCAACAAGTTCGATATTAGGGGTAAGATTTATTAAATTTCTTCTCTTTTCTTTTTCACTTTCTCTGTTTACTCTATCGCTATACCATTTTCCTTGTTTTAAATATTATTCTTTCTTTTTTAAGGCCCAGTGTAGCTACAAGGGTTTGAAATCTGGGGGTAAATCAACTATATGAAGCCCATTATGAAACTTTCACTTGAAATTATTGATAATGAAATTAAGAGAGGTTAGAAATTTCATCAAAAATTTATAAATTGTTGTTATAGGTACTAAGCAGTCTTCCAAGGAATCTTATCAAATCAAGTGAAAAAATAAAATAAATAAAAAGAAGGTACCTTTGTAGGTTTTGTCAATTTGGGGAATCGAACCTGGGACTTACATATTTGCCAGCTGAAAGCGGTGAACTTAACTACATGGCCATCTCACCGTCGACTATAAGTGGCAAATGTATTTTATATAGAGCAAGATATGGCGGTTTTAAAAGTATACATACCTATGTATTCCATTTTCTGTGATTTTTTGTGAAGATCATAGTTTACTTCTTACAGTACCAACCAGTTCTTGAAGAAGTCATCATCCAAATGTACCTTATGATCAAATTTTGTGGAGTTTACGTATTAATAGGCCACATGTTTGATTGTTAACTACAATTTTCCTCTAAATACTTCTCAAATCAGTGATTTACCTGAGGGGATGAATTGCGGGGCCAAAGTCCCCATAGAAACTAAAGAGAGGAGAAAAACGTTCACACAAGGGAGTGTGAAGTTTAAATTATTGTGTTATACCCAATCTTTCATGCTTATCAACGCCAGTAGCATACCTTACCTTAATTGCATCTTGGGATGACTGTATCTGCAAAAAAATTTTTTGCAAGCAGATTAGTCTATTCAACCATTTTTGACACTTTCTCATGCTTGGGAATATTACACTGTGTCTGTTACCATCTTAATTTGTTTTTCTGCATTTGGAAGGACAAGGAAAGTGTACTAGAATGGTGTGTTCCCCTCAATAGCATGTCCCCTTATTAACATCACATCATTATGATTGTGGGGACAATACTCGTATGAGGTTTTAGGGGCTCGCACTCCTCGATGACAGTCGCTGCCAAAAAACTGGGAATTAATCATCTCTATGATGTTAAACCATATAACACTTGTGCATTTGTATGTTCATACCTGTAAGTACATACAGGTAAGATACATTGCAAGGGCTGTGATCATTTACCTGATAACGATCTCAGTGATGTCACAGCTCGATACCAAACACGTTGTGGCATTTCTTATCAATTCAATGGAGGCAAGAAACGACATAACTGATGACATAATACCATACGTATATGTACGTATGTGTGTCTGTGTGCATGTGCCAAATATGGTATATAAACTCTCAAATCTGGCTACAAAATTGCCAGTGTTTGCCGAGGATTTGGCTCTTCCATACTTTACAGTATGAAGTGGCAGAACACGCAAAACCTTTAGAAAACCTTCTGCGTGTGAATATCACTCACGACAAGGTATTCCACAATGATTAATGTTGAAGTTGACCCATACTGGCAGGGGAGAAGGATAGGGGAGTCAAAGAAAGAGGAAATTTAATTTTTATGCAAATTCCTCTCAGTCCTTGTCAGAAAACAATCGTTGGTATTCACTTGCCTCTAATTTTGTTACTGGTAGATTTATTTGAAAGAATTAGTTGCAATTATTGGTTCTTAGATGAAATAAAACAGGTTATATTTTTTAAATCAACTTTTTGAATACAAAAATTGTTCGGTACTCATGCCTCTGAAAGATCCTGTTGGAGTTACGCTTCTATCACTTTTAAAATTTAAGGTTTTTTTGGTCCTTAATTAAACAATTTTAGCAGAAGACTAATAATTAATATACTTGTTGAAAAATACAAAAACAAAAAAAAAACACTCACAGAAACATAATTCATATTATTCTCTCGACATTTGTTATATTTTTTCTTCAACGTTTCAAATCATCAGTAGGGAGTCTGAATAAAAAACGGGAGTTTTTTGTTGTTTTTCCCAAGTTTTTTTTTTTTTTTTTTTACCGTTTTTTATTATAAGGTGCAATATCAACAAGTTCGATATTTGGCGCGATTTTTATTACCTTTTTTCTTTTTTTTTCTCTTCTCTTCTTTCACCGACTGTTTCTAACTCACTCACTCCATAACTGCACGCTTTCACCCTGTTTTTATCAGTAACCGATGTTTTTGCAGACGGCAACAATTGTATTTATAAACATGCACGACGAGGGGAGGATTTATTGTCAGCTGCTACCGCTTCGATGTTTTTACTTTTGTTTATTTTCACCCTAAACTAGATTTTTAGTTTCGTACTATTGTCTCCGTCTGAAAAACACTCATAACACACACACACAAACACACACACATAACACACACATACACACACACACACACACAACTCTATTTATAAGCAATAATAATAATAACATAGAAATGGTAATATTAATAATAACGATGATAACAGAAAAAAACATAGAATGGTCGATACAGTTGACTGTTTATGCCCTCTGTTGGCCATTATTTGGTTATTTTTTGCTGCAAACACTGTCAATAGTTAGTCGTCAGTAGTGCCAGTTGTAATCGAAATGGTCTTTCGTTGGCTTCTGCATACACGAGAGGGCATCGCCGCCGGCTGTTTGCAGAATTTCCACACTAAAAGTGCAACCTGCATTCCACCGTATAGGGTTGATAGAGGTTCGTGTAGCAGCGGCGATAGCGGCAGCAGCAGCAACAGCAGAAGTAACGGATGCAAGTTTGATAGCCAGATGAAATTAAGGAAAACGTGACGATGGTGATGGGTACTTTATGACTTAATCAGCTGCTCGTTGATTAGCTCGTATCCGACAGTAGATATCTTTTTTTTTTCTTTTTTTTTTTTTTTTTTTTGTGGTAAAAGAGTTGTTTTGTTCCACCGCCCCCACCAGCCAACAGATTTTAGAAACTAACGACATTGATCGTATGTATCGTTTTTCGCAAGAATCGACACAACGTAAATTTTAAATCGAAGGCATAAAGTTTGCAATGTGTTCGAATACAGCTGAGAGAATTTGGTACCATTGGGATGAAAATAAAAATTTACTTCTTGTGGTTCTCGCACAGAGGAATGACGGTGAGTATGGTTAGAAAGATGCTAAGGTGGTAGTTCGAGATCGGTTTTTATTTTCATTCGATTCAGCTCACGAAGAAGTGTGCTGTAGATTTTGCACGAACTAATATGTCTAGCTGTTTTTTATGAAATTACTGGGAAAAAAAAATTAAAAAAAAAAAAAGGTAATGAAAATATTGCATGTCTACCTGCACAACGTTATCTAGTTTTCCTATTCTTTTCCGGTTTTAAATAAAGTGGAAAAGTTTTCGTCGCTTTTCATTAAAAACCTCAAGTCGGACTTTTTGTGATTTTCATATTTAAGATCTTTTCAGGGCAAAAAGAATCGACAAATTGAATTCTAAAAACCTAGCAAGTCTACTATCATTATTAGCGCTCCTGGAAGCAAACGGAAGTTCGACTTACGAGGTATTTAAGGAAAAATTTATTTCAGCTGCCAACTTACGAGATTTTTTAAATTAAAAACCACATAAAGTCGATATCTGAACTTAAATTTAGTTTAAAAACTTCGTAAATCTAAACAATTTTGAATGTAACAAAGGAGGGTGAAAGAAAACAAATTATAATTTATACTTCTCCGATTTTTCTTTACTTCTTTAATATAATGACGTTAATTAGGGAAAATTTTTCTGATTTTTTTTATCAGTTTTTTGTTATTCCTGTAAAATTTGATTTTTTTTACTTACGAGGTTTTCAATGAAAAACGATGTTATGTTACCTATAACTATCTCCTATAACTTCTGCCATAACCGCAAGGGACTATTCCACTAACACCTTACATCGTTTCAGCCATTACGCCGGTTAAGCAAACTTCAACTTAGTGGATGGTTATCTGAGATTCTTACAGGACTTTATGCAAGCATGAAGAGTGTAAGTGGCTGAAATTATGTAAAATGTTAGTGAAATAGCTCCACAGGTATTATAACTAATGTTCACAATTATCACCAGTTTTGATCGATCAGTCGATCATCAATTTTCCATATTATAGCTTTTCTTTAAAAACCCGTGAGTCGGACTTTTTATGATTTTCAAATTTCAAAGGGTTTTAACCCCCAAAAAAAGAATTAACGAATTGCGTTTATTCTAAAGACCTAGTAATTTTACAGTCATTACTAGCACTCCTGAAGCCAAATTTAAAAAACTTAAAAGTTCGAATTACTAGGAGTATAAGTTAAAATTTATATCAGGTACAGATGTAGAAGGTTTTTATCAAAAAAATAGTCAACTTACAAGTCTACATGAACTGCAATTTAAATTAAAAACCTGTTAATTTAAAACAATTTTGAATGAAACGAGGGATAGAGAAAGAAAACAAATTATAATTTATATTTCTGTGATTTCCATTTACTTCTACAATTAATATACCTAATGACGTTAATTATTACATTTGAAACATTTTTCTGATTTTTTAAATCAGTTGTTTGTTGTTACCTACTGTAAAATTTGATTTTTTTAACTTACCAGATTTTTAAAGAAAAGAAACCATGTGTGGGTTTATTTTTTAAATATTTTAAACCATGATCATGATGGAGACATCATTGGCAAATAGTAATCAAACTGTATAAAACACACTTTTTAATAATGACAAATTTTTTTCTGTCCAGCCTACATAAACCAAATAGGTTCCTCAAAGTTTTAGTGCCACACTTTTATGACCTATTGCTATTGAAAAGTTATCTAAAGACACACTAACAATAAAAATGAAAATTAATGGCAAAAAAATAGATCTTCTGAACTTTTAAGATATTGCTGTTAATTCTGATCCGATCATGATTGATTTTTCTTTGATAAATTTTTGATCAGGACCACTACCGTATATCTCTTCGAGAAGATTAACATAATCCTCTACTTCTCTTCTTTCATAAAAAAATTTCCAATACATTTGATCTAAACTCATTTTAGTCAGTATCTAACCGAAGTAAACCACTGGGGGTTGGAGTGGGTTTTTAGTTGGAAAATATTTGCATGACAAAAAATTTTCCATATTTTAACGTTTTCCAATTAAAAAAAAACAAAAAAAACAAAAACAATCTTCAGCTAGAGGATCAAAAGTAGAGGAGACATGAGGAAGAACCCCCAAAACCTTAGTAAATTTCAGGAAGAAAAATTTGAAAATATTAGTGTTGTTTTACCACTAACCCCCAAGTTACAATGACCAACCCAATATAAATCTGCCCTCAGCCCAACGTTGAATTTGAACATTCCCAGCTAATCAGCTGAACTTGATTTTAGTTGACGGACTTTTATTTTGTTGCAGGGACGTAGTGAAAATATTTTTATTTTCTTGGAGGGTGGACAGAAAAACAAAAATTGCCAACTAATAATTTTGAAATGTCCAATAGCTTAAAAAAAAAAAAAATTCAAAAATTCAGCAAACTGCCACAATTTTTCAACCTGGTGTATTACTACTGCTAATTTTTTCAATCCCAAAATTGGCAACAGCACAAAATGACGACATTGACTAAAAAAAAAAAAACACTATGGGAGAGCCTTTCCTCATCATTCTTAGCTACGTTCCTGGTGTGTATGCCTTAGTGAACGTACACAAAAACGTATTTCCGCATCATTTATTAATTGAAACTTTCGTATGTCTCTGCACCAATCGCAGCAATCAGTTTTTTTAAGTTGCGCCTTCATTTTGGTACGACCGAAAGTCCTGCACCAATATCCACAGAAAATAACAATAAATTTACCTAATAATACTTTCTTTTTTTTTTCCCTCTGCGAATGGGAAAGCCTATACACTCGTAGATTAGGTAAACTGTGATTCGTCAATGAACCTATACCCTCGTGGATATAACGGTACTCAAAAAACCGTCTACTGAAAAGCCAAATAAGTAAATACGATGACAGGTTTTTCGTCTGGGCCACATGCGTGTGCGAGTGTTTCGGATTTTTGTTGCGTTTCGTGTTTTGTTGCAGCCGGATTATCTTCTGCAGTAATTCGATATTGACAACAGATTGTTGTACGCCAGGTGATTTATAACTTTTCGTATCGTCTGTCGAACCTGGAAGAAGAGAGAAACTAGCAGCGTGTGTAGGAAAAATAGAATGAGAAAAGGTGTCCGTATTTGCGTGTGCGTCGAATGGCATTCGCGAAACAAGCTGTTGCGAATGCAAACAAAGAAGTCTCTCACCATTGTCAAGCACGTGTCAATAAACGTTCAATTTTGAGGATTAATTTTGGAAAAGTGTACTCATATTTTCGTTGGACTTACAAATTAGACGATACTTTTTTTCTTGGCGATTTCTGAGTTTCCTTAACTGAGTAGGTACGCCCCTCGAAGAATATATATTATCTTCCAGTAAATTGGGTGAAGTTCACTTAATTTTTTATTCTATCGTTGTACCTTTTAAGGCTTGAAACATGTGAAATATCTTGAGATACCCGAAAGCCCCCAGCTTTCTGCCACGTTGCCATACCGTACCTTTTTTATATTTCTTCACTTATTGTCGTTGTTCCAATTAGGAAAGTTTATAGAGCTACTATACTACGTGAAGTCAAATAAATTTATTCAATTTCCCGGACGAGAAGAGAAATAAATAACCAATTAAATTTAATTTAACCACTCGGATTTTCCCATATTACACGATATTAAGAAATATTTTATTAAACCGATTAAATGTTAAGCTCAAATAGTAATGTGTAGGTTTTTATCGTCACAATAGTGAATCGAAGTTGAGTTTCTCCAATTTTTGAACTAAGGTGGTTTGTGGAGTTCAGACAGTCTTGCTTCAGACGTGAGTTTGTTCCCCATTAAGTCAGTACCCATTTTGTGGGTCTTTTGTTGTGAAATTTAACTTAAATACCATTGTAATAACTAATAGAAATTATTTTTTCAGCGTTAAACTCATTTGAATGGTTCTGGTTTAAAATGCTCGCGTTGGTTTCCTATTATGGTCACTTGGTCGATGAAGAAGAATAAATGTCAATCACAAGCACAACTTTTTGATTTATTTGGTTAATTTGTAAGTTTTTTATATCTTTCCCATGTACGGTATTTTAATAGTGAGTCGGCCGGTCAGTTTCCGGTTCAGATATTTCAAAAATTCTGGTGAATTACGGCTACGTGTGCTGCGATTCATATAACATATTTCAAAGTAGTAGTTTGCGACATTTTAAGAGAAATTTCAACTTTGGAGCTCAATTGTAAGATCAGTTTCAATGTTACAGCATTGTCTCATAGACCCTTGGAACCAGAAATCTATCAACTATTAATTTTAAATATAGTATCGAATTAAATTTCATTGTGTTCATAACTGATGATAATGAAACTAAAAAACATAAAAATCCTTAGTTTGGAACACTAATGGTTTAGATAGCAACAACTGTTGCATTAGTTTGTGACTCTCCAGTCAAATTAATCTAAACCAACTTTACCAAATAATTATTTAATACCTCCTTGGAATGGGAAATCTATCAATTACAATCCATTTCAAGTACCTGAAATATTGCACTAAATTTCATTATTTTCATAATTTTTAATACTGAAACAATACAGCATCAAAATCCGTAGTTTACGACACTAATTGTTTGGATAGTGTGGCGATGGGTGATCAAGACGAATGAGTGTATTACACACTCGTTGAACACCTAGCAGACCAGTGAACGTATAGTCCACAAACTTACTTTTTGCACTCATAACTTTACATTTTGTCTGTAATGCCAAATTTGATACTGAGCTAGGCTTACACACACTTGTACACAAAGAACACACTCCATTTTCTATTGTTGAGTGGTGTACTGTGCACTAGTTTACAACACTTTCATTAAAAACACATACATCAACTTCACTTTACAAGATAAAAAGTCATAATTGGAATACTAAAGTTTTGTTTCATCTAAAATGTAACAGACATTACAGATTGTATCTAGTTACAATACGTGAGTCTAAGGATGGCTAAAAACTCAGGTGTCACAATCCAATACATTGACCTTTTGTTCTTGCACCAGTTTGCAACAGAAGTATTACAAATTAATGAAATGACAAATTTCAGGCATTAGTTAGGTTTGATTAAGTTTGAATCGAAATAATAACTGGAAACTTATTATTGCATAAAAAATATATATTTTTATTCATCCCTCAAGGTTGCTTTTTGTATAACAGTAATTCTGCAGTCATTTAAATCAATTGCTGGACCATAATTTATCACTTTTTTTGGAAATGATCAACAGAGGTAGGCAGTCAGAAACCGTGATAATTATGGATTCCTCAAAAAAGTGAATATTTAATATTTTTTTATACTGAGATGATGAATATTTTATATGTGTATGTAATGTTTTTAAAACAAGAAGTTAGAGTGCGTCTTAACAAATGCTGAATAACCTAAATTACCACAGTAATAAACTTAATTTTTACATATTTGGGTGAAAAGTGTTGCAAATGTGTCGAGAACTACTACCTTTACCTGGTAACCTTAGTTACTTTCAGACATAGATAGCATTTTTGGGAAATGAAATTATTCAGTTTTTGCACGTACTATAAATATACTTCTACAAATACAAGTTCTGAAGCCCCACTTTGTGGCATTTTGTCTTGTGCCAGCTCATTACATCTTCTGGAACAATAAATAAATTAAAACAATTTTTTTTAAATCTCTTTTCTGTCTCTTTCTTTATTTTTTTATCTAAATTTAGTTTGTTTTGTTGCTGTGTAGTTGACACATGTGTATCGAATATGAGGAAATAATATTGGTAAAATTATTTTTACCAATTATTTTTGTCAAATTAATTTTGACTGGCTTGTACTTATTATAGTGATATTATACAACTTAAGAAATTTCATTCTTTGAAACACTCTAACATTAAAGGATGGAACCAGGAGAATCAGCCCTCCATTACATACATACTCAAAGGTGTACTCTCTTGGTAGGCAGTGAGTTATTGTTTCTACCGACCTGTATCTTTCAACTCTATTTTGGTTCTCAGTTTGTTATTTCCCATATGATTTCAGTTTTTTTGGTATACTTAGCCTGTTACTCGGTGTGTGTGTTTTTGGTTTAGGACACAACAATCTACTGTACATGAGTGTCCTCTTATTTTGGAGATGAAGTTTACCATTTAAAAAAAAAAAAAACAAGTGAAATTTTAACCTTAGTCTTCATGATACTCAATCTATCGATCACTTGTCATTTTTTCAAAATCGGAAAATAAAATTTCCAAGAATTTTTTTCTTTAGTTTTTTCAGAAAGGAGTTAGCCGATAGTCACCAAAAATTCTTTCAGACGTGCTCATGCATAAGAACTATGTTTCCTGAAAATTTCAGATTTATCCATTTTGTAGTTTTCTCAAAATCGTAAATACTAAATTTTTAGCGATGTATATAATTATATAATCATAATAAATACATATACCTACATGAAAACAAGTTGGTCAAAATAGGAAAATGGTAAGTACCAATAATTTTCTTTTAACATGAAATGGATAATTTTCATCATCCCCACCCTTAACCCTTTTGTGAGGTCAATTTTAATACCCCGTTTGCAAGAAACTGGGTAAAACACACGCTCGCAAATCAACGTTCATTTATTTTAGAACGAAAAAATTTTAAAATTGCTTCATTTTTTTTGTGCATTGTTCCCATTTAGAATGATTTTTATTATCTTGTAGCCGCTAAATGTAATGTTGAAATACATATTAATAGCCGCGTTATTTAATCTTCACTGAGTTGAAGGAACAAAATCGAACATAAATTCTAGAAACATGTGATTCCTGATCGGTACACTATGTATGCAACCATCAGTAGGCATACTATACTGTATGATCCGTTGAAATATTATGAGGAGAAATAACCACAGAGAAGAGAACTAAGCTAGAGTGTAGCTGATGTTAATGAGAGATGATTTGAGGCAAATACCGAACTCAACTGATAACGTGAGTTGTTCGTCACTATAATATATAGAACTTTGTGTTGCAAGGGTGTTTATAAAGAGGGCTCCTCATGGTCTAGACTCTCCTTAGCAAAGAAAAAAAAAAATTCGACCTCTAAAAGTTGTGTTTTCTTTCGGCGGTTTTGGTAATTTTTTATTTGGGAGGTTGTCAGAAAAGACCACTGAGAATGGGTGCACCCTCTCCCTTAAGATGGATATATTTCGTTGTGTTGTGTTTGAATGGGTAGGCTACCTTTTGTAAACCGACGAGAATTTACGTACCGTAAATAAAGGCCGTGCGTCGCTATTGGCAAGGATTATGTCGTTTATTTCAAAACGATTTGTGAGGCGTTTTCATTATTACGATTACAAAAAGAATCTCATAAATTTTGAAATAAAGTAGGTAAGGAATACGTCGAGTTAGTGGTGAACCGACAGTCGTAACCATTAAATCATTTTCGTCACCTGCGATGTTACTCCTTTACGGGATGGGATAATTAATGTCAAAAAAAGTTCGAACTGCTCTCACTCCTTCAGGCATTGTTCTCACAAGCCCATGCCTTGTTTAAAAAGTTTTAATTTCGACCGGTACAATATAATGTTTCGCCATCAGATTAAAATATCATCATGGTACACAAAACAAGGTCATCACTTTGCCATTTTCCATAACCACACAGCCGCTCCGCTTCCGCCGCCGCCGCCCCCACCACCACCATCACCACCACCTTTTCCTCTACTATAGCCATAAGATCGTCTAAAAAACTGAATAAAAAATAAAAAAACTCGACCAGAAAAAACATAAGTACAAATCCCATTCATTTCTCATACTTAATACCCGCGCTCTCCGAGTACTTATAATTTTCTTATCTCATTTTTGGCGGATTAAGAAGAAATTTAATTCAGTGGAGAAAAGGCGAAAGCTTGGCCATCGGTCGTAAATCATACCGGAACCAACCCTCGCAGCGAAAGATAAATGTGAAAATGTGGCCCGAGATGGAAATTAATTTGAAACGGGTGAGGTTGGGTGGGTCAATGCCTGAAGAAAAAAACAGATGCGTACTTTACGGGCGAGGGGAGGGGGAACGCGAGGTTGGATGGATGTTGAGGGACGAGGCTGCGAACGGAGTGGGGCGACGAGGGGGAGGGTGGCTGGGATACCGCTAATACCTAATATAAATTTATCGTCGACGCAATTAAAATGGAAAACGTTCTCGACTTTTGGCGAGCAAACTCGAAATCCTCGCTCTTTTTCGTGTCTATACTCACTCTGGTCGTATGGTCGTCGTGTTAGAAGTATTTTTCTGCGACAAGTATAATTATACCGGCTGTAGGCGACGGGGCGTGCGAAAGGGGATGCTGGAAAATTCTTCGACACCAACGTTTTAGCCGATGCAGCGGCGGCGGCGGCGGCGGCAGAAAAGCAGCTGCAGCCGTAGCAATAGAAGCGTGGGAAAAGTTTTCCGCACAATTGTTTTCATTCGCGAATAATATTATATCCGAAATACCGGCGTCGTACGTATAATCGGTACGATATTATACCGGTTGAATTATTAGTTTACTAATAGGATTGTAAGCCAGCGTTTTCAACCCCCTTGCCATTCCCGCGCCACCTCAAAACCTGCTCATTTCTTGCTCAATGGCCTCTTTTCCGCACTATTATAAGTCGTCCGCGTGGTTTATACGCTGGGTTTTTGGTGTGCGACCGTTACGACACTTTTCCACGTCGTTTTCGTCGTCATTTTTCGCAATAAGGGTGAACAGCGTATTATAAGGGTGCGAGGGTGTCTTGTGGTGGTTACCGTTCCAGACCAGCGGTGGCGGCGGCGGCCGATGAACTAGTTTTTCCACAACATCTGCTGCCAGCAGATATTGAATTCTTTTCGTTCAACCGTATCTTCTTTAATAACGCTATTTCACTTAAATGCTGACTGTACACGTTGAGTGGGAGGGGAGAAGGTTTTACTATGTCGGTGGCGTTGCATTGGGGTGACAACATTATTGGCGTCGATCGAGTCGTATTTTAGAGTGTTATTCTCATCGCAGTGGGCTGCCATGGTCTGCCTAGACCAATGAGAATGTGGTCCTCTAAGTCTAAAAAAATTGACCCACCACCGTTGCGCGCCCCCACCAATACAAAAAATCTCCGAACAACTTCGTTCGCCTCGTTCGCGAAAAATTGGGTGGGTATATTTTGTTTTTTAGAACATTCATTAATAATGGTTTTGCTCTGGGGTGGAGAAATACAACATTTTGTACAGAAAAAACAGAAAGAGAAAAAAACGCCCCTCCTAAAACAGAACTGAGGAAGTTTTCTCCACAAAGTGGCCTCAGAGCACCTCCGGTATTGAAGTTGTCTTACATGTACTGAGGTGTCCGAAATCGATTCCTGCCACAGTCGCCATATTTTATGAAGAATACGAAATCGATTCCTGTCACGTGTCATAAAGTCAACCTTTAATGTATAGTGGTGTTTAAATGCTAATGACATCACAATGTCCTAAAGTTAGGGCATCATGCAGCCGAAACACTGAATCGATGGGGTCTTGAATTGTGTTTTCAAGACATTTTATTTTTTTGACTTTGACTATGTCCTACGGCTGAATTCTTCTTGACTTGAATTAAGCTTCACCAGACACGGCAAAACGCAGCTTACATTTGTCTTCATACCTCAGCAAATTAATATGACAAATCAGCAATAAGCTAAGTTGTGTGAAAAGAAGAACCTAACAAAGTTTCAATCCATACAAGGTTCGAAACCTACAAAAACGAACAGCAGAATTATTTTGTCAAAGACTATAATTACAAAAGAATTATAGTGTCAACAAAGCGGAACAAAGCAAAGTGTGTAGCGGAAAAATAAAAAGTTAAAAAAAAAGCTATGGCAGACAACAAGTAGGGGAAACCATCAGAAAGCTGTTGTGTCTTCACCTAATTGTGTGTCTTCATAAGTGATGGTTTTGTTGTGTAAAAGACTCCTAATATGAAACTTTAGGTCTCGGAGCTTTTGGTTGAAAATGAGAGTGAGGTGAGAAAATTACTAACATAGATGGAGTCAAATCCACTATGCGCAAAAAGAAGGCTCGATGCGGCCTTTAAATGACAGAGCAAGGCAGTCATCTTGAACCAAGCTTGTCTTCAGGTTGTCTTCAACACACCAAATTTCCCTCCTAACAGATGCCAGGAACTCCATCTGATCGTATTGTCGACTGATACTTCACCTCGCAGGTGTTTTCAAAAGATCGCCTTGAGGTGTGATGTACAACTGGCGAAACTAGAAATGACTTATGTGTCGTTACTACTGATCCTTCATGATGAAAGAACATCCCTAATTTGCCTTTGTCTTCAACTGAACCTATCTGGAATACCAACTACCATCCTAGTTGTCTTCAAGGTAGATCAGATTGAATCCTATTCTGCATCTCGAAGATGGTATACATATTAAATTGCCTAACGTGAGGACTTAGACGTACGACTTGTGACTTGGACTTGCTGCTATCCGCCTACACAAGAAGGACTCATTTGCAAAGACGAACCCAGTACCGGGTGTCGCCAGTGCAAAGTAGAGAGTGATTTTAAAATTAGAATTCATCTTTACAAATCAGTTCTTCTTGTTAAGGAAATTTCCCCACTTATTGTCTGCTTAATTGCCTTCAAACATGCGATGTCGATAATAAAAAGCGAGAGGAATTACCAAATGTCTACAGCCAATAAAATTACAGATAGTAAAATATATATATACGTCGACATATAATAGGCAAAAAGCGCACATGGATGACTGATAAAACAAAATATAATAAAATATATTAAATGACTGCAAACAGCAAGCAAAGTGTGGAAAGACTGGAGATAAAGCAAAAAGGTTGGCTGCATTCATGTCCGTCGATGGGTTTTTACTTCTATTCAATTCGTCTTCATCTAATATATATCTCATGGCGGCAGTCTGTCGGATCGAACCAAATTATTGTCTGAAATTGTCTGAATTTGGAAGAGTCGTTACTGAAATAAAATGCATTATAATTGCCTGAAAGAGAATCAGATTTTATTTCTGTCTGCACGTCTTCATCTGAATACGAGTTCGAATTCGGATAATATAATGTCCGAATTCGAATTTTGTCTCTCGAAAAATTGTCTTAAATTGTGACGTTTTGTCAGAATTTTTGTCGAAAATAATTTTTATTTTAAGGTCCAGATCTCAGACTTCTCAGTACCCAAAGGTATTTATGAAGCTGAAAAAATAGTAGTTCAAATGAAGAAGACATTTTCGGAGTAAAATCAGCAAAATATTGGAATAATTATTGGAAACGTTATTCGAGTAGTGAGGAGTAAAGGTAAGATCATTATTTATGACCATGGTTGTCTTGGTTGGGCATCAACACTATTTTACACTCAACTTTAGTTTTTCCTAGTGGAATCTTGATCTTGAACATTTCAGTTGGTATCTAAGGTGGATAAAACATACACATCATGTGATACAAACATAATCACATCTTTAAAAGTCACTTGAAGGTGGGTAAACATTTGTATTATTCTGCATCATTGGTGTGTACCATGATACGACATGCACGGATGGTACAACTTTCATTCTGTGAGGTGTTTCCTGGGATCGTATTGTACTTTCAAATTTTATTGAAAATTTATTCATCCTAAATGGCACCTTCTGATGTGATGACAGAACACTGAAATCATCTGGGAAAGGGTTGTATCATATCAACGTATCATTTTTGATACGGTACAAGGTTACAGACATCCTACACATTGAGATAATACAATGATAATGACACATCTAAATGATAAAAGTATGTACCCACCTTTAGTATTTTTAGGTATTCAGGTGGTACAGGGATTCGAACCCATACTGGTTGAATACCTAAACTCCCTGGTTCATTGGCACCCAAAATACGGCACTATTCTCACTTGGCCATGGCACCGGGTGATGGTGAATGAGAGAGATAATTTCTTGTAGGGCCGATGTGTGGTAGCAGTCACAGTAGACACTAAGACTTACTCACCAAGTCAGGTCACTAAATTCTGCATTTTTTGAGAAACGAAGTTCTTTTCACATTATATCCGAAATAATCAAACAGCCAACTCTGATATTTCCATTACGGTTTCTTCGGATATGGCAACCTTTCATTTTCTCTGTTTTTTCCTTGGTATTCTCAGTTCTGACTGATTACCTATTGGTATTAGGAAGTGGCTGCATATCTTCTAAGACTGGAATTGTTGTAGCTATAAGACCATATTTTTTGACATTTTAATGTTTTCCAAGGTTGGTATAGGCATAGTTAAAGAATTTGTCTGGTAATATAGATATATATATATATATATGTAAGTTCATTTGTGACTGAATCTAATTTGTACTTTAAATGTAAGAAAGTGTGAGATCGTTAAGATTCAAAATATTTATTCACACGTAATTAAATAATCAGAGTGAAATTAGAAAATTCAAGTTTATATACACGAAACGAACGAATATTAAATCTGTATATCTAGGTCAATGTTGAATGACCGCACGAGTGAATGAATGGAACTATCAATGAAAAATTATCGGAAGCAAAATACAAAGTCGAAGACGATAACAAAGAAAAACGTTCAAGTTAAGATTAGTCGAAAATATTGTCATCGGATAATAGAAAGAATGACGTTAGTGAATGAAATTACGTAATTGTCAATAAATAGTTCACATGCAGTAAATTATTACCTCGCAACATCTTAGCCTAGGTCAAACATAAATAAACATGAAAAATGGTCAAAATCTCGCAAGTAAGAGCTAGATTTGGTGCTATTCGAGGAAAGACGATTTTGTCTTTTACATATATATATTTCTGGTGAATGTCAAGGGATGATTCTTTTGTTGGTTCTGTTTTCAGAAAGCGTACCATCAAGGTCCGTGTAAACCTAATAAAAAAATTAAAACCTGGAACCCATAATGAGCATAAGAGAGAAAAGATTAATTTTGAAAAATTATGAGCTTTATTTTATGTGACAAGGACGTGTTGCATTTAAGTGGTAGGTTCAAACTTGAGAACCAAAATAGACTCTGTAAGAGTCAGTTCTGCACTATTTTAAATGGAACTATGTCATAAAAAAATTAAGAATTTCACCTTTTCTTTTTTTGTTTTTGTAGCTTATCAGTATAGGGAATTAAACTGGCAACCTACAGATCTAAAAGCAGTGACGTTGTCCACACACTTACGCCATCACCAATAGATTTATGAGCGAGTGCGAGTGTAGGTTCACATCCCAACAACCACTCCCTCCCAGTGTTGAAATTGTGGTTACAGAAGGACACCACGTTAGAGAGCGGAGCTAGGCTGCTGCCATGCAACAAACCATCGAAAACTGCAACATATGCTTATGCCATCGCAGCTCAACGCCACTCTGTGGAGAGGGTGTTTGAAGCTGTGGAGTAAGTACTGTGTGTATGTTCGTATTCACTCACATCTCATATTAAGTGTCACCAGTTCTGTAGGTTGTTGGCATGAGGAATCGAACTGGCAACTTATAGATCCAAAAGCAGCGACATTGTCGTGGTGGTTACGACAGATGTATGAGTGTGCGTGAGTATAGGTTCGCGTGCCCGCAATATATTGTGGTGTAAAGATTTGTGCTTCAATAGTAAAGAATGTTCTCCATAAAGTTAGACAAATTTTTTTCCCTTACTCAGCTAACTACTACTCCTTTCAGCATCTTGTTGGGTATTCACATTTTAACGCACAAATGTAGCATAAAATAGAACACCTCACCTTCGAATGTGACTGCATTACTCATTCGCCTTATTCGATTCAACTATAGAAATAATCCACTAACAACCACATGACGATTAATAAACTGCAAGGCTTCGCATATCATCGGATTTGCTCGCTTACAGTCTGATTACCTGTTAACAGATGCGGCTTTACGCGTTAAGGCTTTTCTCTCTCGCTCTCTCTTTCTCTTTCTCTCATCTTTTCCCTCTTCAAGCCTTTCATAGGCTTGTTGCACTCGTTCACAGAAATCGAGTAATTCGATTCGAGAAGCCGTACTTAGTCGACTTATTTCCTTTTACTGATTTTTTTTTTTTTTTTTTCAACTTTCCCAGCACCTTTCTCGCGGTTGAAACGTTAAACAAAATAATCGTATTTATGAACAGTAGGTATCATTTTTTTTTTTCAACTTTTGAGTCATTGTTAAACCAACTGGTAAAGGCCTATTACGGCAGTATTGGCGACGAAAATTGCCACACAAAACGATGGAAAAAGAGCAATAGGAGTGGTATGGGGGAAATCCCCCCAAAAAACGTGAAAATTTACTAACTTGAAAACGACGCGAAAAATGTATAGGTATAACATTTTTGTTTCTTTAAAGGAGGAGGAAAAATACAGAAACCGACGAAAATGGAGAGAACGAGTGAAAAGGAGAGAAATATACGAAAAAGAAAAAGAAGAAACAGGATCGAAGAAAAAAAGAAGAAAAAAATTTTTTTTTTGGTACCACTCGTGCAAAATGCCATTTGGTGAGAAAAGAAAAAAACTTAATCGTATTTAACGAATGAACAAATACAGTTTACCTGAGAAAAAAACACAATTTTTTATTTATTTTTTTTTTTTTTCACCACTTTTCCTTTACTTACTTGGAAAAATGTCTCATCTCCTTCTTCACCACAGTTTCCGTCCACCGATCAAAAACTTTTATTCGTTTTGTGCATTTAGTTTTGTGCTTCTGACTGTTAAGCAGTGCTGAAGGGATGGCAGGGTGAGGTTATGGTAGCCTATGGTGGAGAGACGAATGGGTGAAGAATTTTTATTTGTGTTTTATTTGTAAAAATACGCTGTCTTCTTGCCTTGCGATGAGGAAAATATGCAATTAATGCTAATTTGCATAAAACGAGCGTTTATACACAAAACATGCGAAAATATAAGTCGTAAATTTCTGTTTATGTTGCTTATTTTATAACGGAAACATGTTATATTTCGCACATTGAAACCTCTTCGTATTCGTGGCTTGTATTCGCAATTTTTGAGAGAACGGCATCTTCTCATCGCCCCCCTCCACCGACCTCGACTTTTTATTCCTCTATTTTTTTACCCCTCTAGTTGTGTTTAAACCAAGAGGGATGAAGAGAAATGTATACATATTTCTGTTACTGTTTTTTTTTTAAGTTTTTTTTTTTTAAGGGAAGTGATAGGGTGAGGGTTTGGATGTCGCATTGGTTGTTGTCTTTTATTTACTGAACTTTTGCAAATATTTTCCACGCTGTAGAAACTTATACGAGAACAAAAATAAACATTAGTTCGTTAAGCAAAAGTTTTGTATAAGAATGAAACAAGTCGGAGGGTAATAATGAAGTCATCTCTTAGTCTGTATAAAACGATATGCTACGAGGTTGTGGCTCACTTGAAGATCATAATGACGGTTTGTGAGACGTTTAAAGACTGGAAACTTGATAGGTTCCATAAACTGGTTATAAATGTATTGCTTAAAAAAAGTTATAAATGTTAAAAATTGGGGATACAAACTTGGCATAGGCTATAATAATTCAATTTGAAATAAATACTGCCAGAGTTAACTTCACATACCAAGTCACTCAGTGAACTTGGTACCTATTGAGAATCTATTATTTAAAATTCATTGACTGATACACTCCTTTATTTCGAGCAGCCAGTTTAATTAGATTTCGTCACTTTTGTTCATATTTATTACAGATATTATGTTTCAATGTTTTAAATTCAATTCCTTAACAGCCTACTAACCTTTCCTGTGTTTGAATGAATCTCATTTTGGAATTTATTAGAAATTTGGTCGGAAATTGTAGAAAATTATGATAAAATAAAATAAAATCGCCACTTCGCTACCCCCCCTCCTACATTGATATGTTGCAACAACCGTAAACTTCAATCCGTTGTGTGCAATCTAGTTTCGCCTACGTCGGTACTTCGTTATAAATGTTAAAAAATGTGAACACGTCTCGAAAAACTTAATTATCAGATTTGTTCGCTGCAACTTGGGTCAACTATAAATACATCATTTTAAAGGTGGCTAATGTAGAATTACTTGAGTGTTGCATTTATCTCAAAATATTAATGTCATGTTCTACATCCAGCCAATGAATTTCGTCACTGGGGTAAAATTTAGTAGCGGTATTCTACAATTACCATAGATAAATTTGTGTATTAAAAATGAAAAAATTAATTTATTGTTAGATGCGGTAGATTACCAGTGAGGGAAATCGAAATGGCAACCAACAGATTGAAAAGCAATGACACTATCCTTATGGCTATGCCACCACAGATGAATAGATTAGAGAGTGTGCGTGTAGACTGATTCACATCCTCACAGATGACCAAATATTAATACTTTTTTTCGTTTGAAATTTTGAAATAAAATTTATTTCAAAATAGTTATCATCAAAATTTATCATTATTCATATTTTTATAATTTGAGTAAGTTCTATCATATTTGGTCCATTTGTTCATTTCCAGGCGTAATTTTGATCGGATGGTTTCAAAATTTAGAACATGTATTCGGATCCACCTAAGGAAAAATCATATTATAGGCCAGTTTTTATGAATTTTTTTATCGATCAGCGTACAGGTCGTTATTTGCAATCGATAGACCTGAAATTTGATAAAAGTATTTGTTTTAAGTAGAGGACAATATCTGCTAATTTTGGTGTGGATAGGCTTTACGTTACAGGTCTGGTAGAACCGATTTTGTTGCATTTTTGGTAGGTTAATGGCTCTAAAGGAAGAATTTTTAAGCTATAGTTACAAAATTTAGTACAGGTGTAACGCATATTTTTTTCAATTTTTAAATATGACGAACATATTCGTTCAGATGTTTTCGAATACCAAAAATATAGGTATTCATCAATAATGAAAACGTCGTATAGCTCTTTCTAAACAATCACTAAATTACCCGTATTTAATTTTACAAATATAGATATAACGTCTGTATATTCATGACCTGATTATGACTGCCCACAAGTATATCGCGAGTCAGCACAACCCTATAATAACAATCCCCTATCTCACTTAGCCTATCCAACACGTACACTTACATACCCCAAAAGAGTATATAAACCCTCGATTTGAAGGAACAAGACACAGTTCCTACACAGTACCTAGAGCATCTCTTACAGAGCTACTAGTGAATAGACAGTCCTGTCTAAAGGGTTGTAATCCCATATGTTAAATCTATTTTATAGTAAATAACGTATTATTTAATGTACTATTATCGTACAATTTATTATTTTATTAAAAGTGTTAATTTAACCTTGTGTTTTAAATATTATTGAGTCTCTCAAATACGATAAGATCCACGATAGTTGTGGATGATAAATTGAATATTTAAATTATTATAGAGGTATTAATGCTTATCCACTGTTAAATATTTCGTGTATGGTGTAACACTGAAAGTGGTTCTAATTAGGTACATTACCACCTCTTTTGGCCATTCTAACAGGTACTTAAGATGGTTCTAAATTTTATTTCTATTGGTATTATGGTTTATTCCCTAGGGCTGTTGGAGATGCTAATTTGTCATGTTATCTCAATAAAAGTTTAAATTCTCTTTCAATAGTCACAAAATTTAGTACAAAAAGTACCTCCCATACAAGGACCAGTACCAATTTTGATTTTGATTGATGAGTTATTTCCCAACATATTAGCTATTTAGTGTAGTTTTCCCTCCTTTGAAAAATTAATTTTCTAGGTTTCATCAAGAAAAACACTCGTTTACCTAAAAACAACCCGATCTCAGCAAAAGGTCAATTTTCCCCCCACCCACTTCTGTACATTAGATTTGTACCTGAACACTAAAATCTCCGCTAATATTTTCGTAACTAGCATGTAGACAATTGCAATATTCTTCATTTTGCAATATGAAAGATTTTTTTCACATCTATTTTTTTTTTTACATATAATCAACAGTTCTGGTCACTACAAGTAAGAGAACCATTGAATTATTTCCTAAAATTATGCTATTTAGAACTTTGAATAATTTTTCATTCAAAAAAACAATAATGATTTTTGACACAAAAATTAAAAATTCTTTCATAAAATATTTTGAAAACATGATACTGAATCGGTATATTTTATCGCATGCGTCGTATTTGTGTAAGATTTTTTGTTTTTATTTTAGCCATGAAATAATTTAAAATCAATAAATAAGAAATTTTCAAAAAATGTAAACTATAATTTATTGTAATATGCTAACAGTTCTGGTGCGGATTGGTAGGAAGGTATTTCCAAAAAGTTTAATTTTGTTTAGATTTCGAAAAATATAATTGTTTTTAACTGCTTAATGTGATCTGCAGCACGAGCCGAAGGCGAGTGATGCAAAAATCAAACACGAATCAAAATCACATACTTTATATGTACACTTGTATCATAAATAAATATTTACCGACTAATTTTATAATTTTTGATAAATTACTTTTTATAACGGAACTGCTCCTGCGTTAGCGTTTTTATTCTATAATTATTCGACTGCACGGGATATAAATTGAAGTAGCTTCCACAATTCTAATTTTTAATTTCTTAGCTAATATTCTTGCCGTGATACCCACATTGTTTCATATCTCATTCAGACGTAGTATAATAACTATTTGGTGTAGATAACCTAAGATTCTGAGGGGCGTTTTCAACGAGTAAAAAAAAAGAAAAATGGAAAGAATGCAATAACGATGAAAATAATAAAAATAAAATAAATTTAATTTATTATTCCGACGGGGAGCCATTGCACAGAAATATATTTTTTGGAAAGCTTGCAGGAGGACTGAACCATCAAATTCTCCTGCAATAACCGCATGTTCGTGACGTGTTTGCGACGAAATATTTTAATACTAACAAAAATGAAAAGGTTGAAAATATTGAAAATATGTATTCCTTTTTTATTCACCGATATCTTTTCGCACGTTTTTGACCACTTTCAAATATTCAAACGCCTGCAAAATTTACTGGTTTTTCCATTTGTTTCCCACATTCCCACATTTTAAAGCTTAATAATAAAAGAAAATACGTAGTGCTATGGTAATAGACCATCAGAAAGTTACGATAATGAATTTAGAGCTTTTAAATCTCAATACCACAAGTCAACCAATCGAAAAGTTGGTCCTCAAACTAAATATGCTCTCCACCGTTGATAATCGTAATTCGTAGATAATATTATCAACCAGTTGGCTAAATTTTTCAAAATAGCCGCGGATAGGCTAAATTTTTTTTCATCATCACTTCAAATGGATGGTTACAGGCTGCTGTGGTAGGTACTTAGTTACCTACCTACTTTTAATTAGTATTCGAACGTGAATTTGTCGAAATAAAATTAACAGGTACGTGATCCGACTTTGTATCGTTTCGTATACTCAGCACAGGCTCTCCAAATAAAATTACAAATTCCTTTTCCTGGGTTCGTATAATCGTATCAGCTTTGCGCCGCGGTGACCACGAATAATTGAGAGGGGTGAGAGAAAGAGTGACAGAGTGAGTGAGAGAGAGGAAGGGGAAGGATGCTGTGGGTATTTGAAATTCTAATGAAAGAGCTAAGTTTGAGTCTATAGTTGACCTTTTTCGTCGGTAGGCCTTTTATGCAGTTGAAGTGGGAGAAAGAAGAGAGAGAGAGAGAAAGAGAGAGAGAGTGAGTGAAAAGAAAAAAAAGTTCAACATCACGTATATAGATAGTGAAAATGAATCTACCACTACCACCCTCTGTCAATCCCTCGGTAAATTAGGTTAAAAATTGACATTTTTTTTGTAATTTTAATTTTTAAGTAGGTTTTCGATGAAAATCTACTAATTAATGTTGGTATTATGGAACGATTTGGGGGTGATGACTGCGGGTAAGTACGTTCTTGTTTCATAAATCAAAGAAAATTTTGGCGCCAAAAAAACTCTAATTCATGTAAATATGTATACAAACTAATTTCTTGTTACGCCGGTAGAGATCGAAAGTTTTGTTCGATAGTCTCACGAAATTTACGAAGAATATTAGTGCTAAGTTAAGAATTTGACTTATTGATTTTGGTGCGGATGGACCTAACGGTATTTTGGTAATACTATTTTTGTATTTATTTTGGCTATAAAATGCCATAATTTTGAACCAACAGGTACGTCATTCAGCATAAATATATTTATTATGATGTAACATTTTACTAATCCTGGCGCCGATCGGCCGGGTGATACTTAGGCTGCAGTTATTTGTGGCATTATTTTTACAATGAAATGCTCATTTTGAACCAATAAGAAATTTGCAAAAAGTATCAACTGTAATTTATTGCGAAACGCTACAAATTCTAATACGGGTTGGCCAAAGATGATTTCGAAATAGCATGTTTCCCTACGAAAGGGCAGACTGAGTGATCCTCGACGAGTTGCGATTTGCAATATGAGCCGCAGGTTGGTGTTGTAAATTGTATGAGTCAACATTGCTCACATGATTCTCGAGTTGCAAACCATATTTTTGAAATACATGCACATATGCCATTAGGGAAGGCATCTGAATGGTTGGAAAGAGAAGCCGAAAGGAGAAAATACTTATTTTGTTTCCGCTATTGACTTCTACTCCCTCTAAAAATTTTTGCTTTCTGGTCGGAAATTTCACATCTTGGCTTTGAAAACAGAAACCTAATTTCGCACTTTGCGAATGTATTGCGAAAAATCTATTTTTGTTTTAATTTTGAAAGAGGTAATTATTTTTAAATTCGTAATTTTAGGTCAACAGTTACGAAGTTTAATACATTCGTCAGTTATGATCTGCTTATTAATAACTTTTTCGCGATACCCAACCAGTGATGTGTGCATGAAATTTTTTGCTAGCTGATACCATACTACAACAAAATTAAAATGAAAATTTTAAAACTTTTAATGACACAGCATGACCATTTCACATGTACAAAATTCAAAAAAATTTATTCTTATATTCTGGAGATTTTTCTATCCATACTTTGTTTTCCTCTATAAGGGTCTTAAAGATTCGGATAATATTAGTCTCTAAACTATAGTTCAGTGTATGGTATTTAGAACGAGGTCATTTCATTGGCTAATAAGAAAAACTAGTTCCAAATTAATGATGAAGAGAAATGAGAATTTTTTGATTGGTAAGCCGACAATTTGAATCAAATATGAGTTACTAAGAGTATGACTAATGAATGATTTTTATTGAAATACTGTGGAAGTATACTGGATATACCTTAATTTTTTCATCAATTGCTTGAGAGCATATTCCATATACTGCGTATATTGTATGAGCACATTACTGCACCTAACCAAAAAATAATTTTTTTCCAACACCTGTGGGTGTCGATAAACCTAATTTTTATACCCACCTTGAGGATGTATAAAGCAGGCGATTTTAGCACCATTTAGAACTGATATACATATAAACTCCTTACTTATACATCGGTCTTTACTTTATGCATCGTCTTAGGCGCGTGCGTCTCTTTATACACTGGTCCTCAGAAGTACACAACTTGCGTCATTTTGTTTTATTTTTGTTTTATTTTTTATTTTTTTAAAAATAAAAGTTCCTCGGCTATAGGAATTTGAACCACTGTCTTCTTAGTTACCAAACAAGCACCGTAACCCCTACGCTTCAAGATCTCATTGAATTTGTGGTGATAGTTTGCATTTATATGTTTGACAATTACCAAAATATTTATTATATTTTTTTAGGGGGAGGGGTGTTATAAAAAATAGTATGTGACACAAATGTATATAGTAGGTAATTTTCATCACACGAGGATAAAAATCACCTATTTTATATAATTTTATCCCAAATAACTATTTTGATGACCATTGACATAATAAAAAGTAGCGAATTTCAATATGATGCGAAAAAATATTTTTGCAAAACCCATCCCAAAAGTTTTTTCTTTTTACGTGTCTTGATGAAACAAAATGTAGCGTCTTTCGATAAGAAGTCAAAAAATTTTCTGCACATGCGTACTTCTAACTTGAATTTCTCACATGGGTTGGCTACTTTCTCAGTTTTTATTATTTCTCCCTAGGAACTAAATACGTATTTTTCAAAAACATTTTAAAAACAAACGAAAAAAAAATTCAAAAAAAAATTTATTGGTTTAAAAAAAGTAAAATTATTAATTATTATTTGGATTTGTTGAAGAAAAAAAAATTCATCGCCATTTTTGGGGGACAGTAGGAGGGTGTTGCAAAAAATGGTGAGCGACACACGTGCAAAGTATGTGATTTTGACACGAGTGTGAATTTTACAGCGCGATGGCTTGCGTTGCATAATTCACACTCGTATCAAAATCACCTATTTTTTGCACTTGTATCTCAAATAACTACTTCGGGCAAATGCGTACTTTTGAGAACTTTCTCACACGGCTCGATTACTTTCTTGCATGGCTCGACTACTTTCTGCTTTTTGTTTTTTCTAAAGTAAAATTATTAATTCAACTATTTGATTTTAAATAAAATTTTTCGCGTCATTTTTACTGGGGTAAAAGGGGTTGAGGGGTTCTGATATTTTCGGTTAAAAATCATCAAAATATTAGGTACTAAATATTATATTTGATTCTAAAAAAAAACAACAAATGTTTGTCTTTTTTGGGGGGATAGGGTGTTACTAAATATAGTAGGTATTTAACACGCTGCAAAGTATTTGATTTACGTTCGCATCAAAATCACCTTTCTTTTGCACTTGTAACATAAATAACTATTTTTGTAACTAATTTTTACTTTTTTCGAAAACCTATTTTTTATAACGGAGTATTGCTGCTGCGTTAGAGTTTTTTATTTTCTGATACCTACATTTTGACACTAATTTTTCGTTCCCTCTTTAAGAATTAAAAGGGTAGCCTTGAATAGATGTTCGTTATTATTTTTACAAATAATGCGTTAATCGACGTGTATAAATGTAGGTAGGTGGTAGACTATAAGTGGTCTAAATCGACTTTAAGTAACGAAGTGAAATGGAAAATTCGATTGTTGTTTGCTTTTTTTCCAATTTTTTTTATATATGAATTAGATATAGGTACTGTATATTATACAGTATAGGAAAGTGAGCGGCCATTTCACCCTGATTCCCATATTTCCTCCCTTTTTTTTCCATTTTATTTTGTTTTTGTAAATTTTTTTTTTACAGTTCGATTGACAGCGGATTAAACTTGTTGATATCTTTAACACGGTCGTTTCGATAGAACTCGAAGGGTTGAAACGGTCGACAATTTAAAAGGCCCATTTTCGATTGATCATAAGAGGTTATCTCGAATCTCGAATCGATTTAATCTATGGGGTGAAGGAAAATGAATAATTATCTGACAAGGTGGCTCTTAAACCATTCGTTAGAAGTTCAGTAATGAAACCCTGTACACGCGGATAAGAATATTTCGAAGTGAAAGTTAGTCCAGTAGGTTATTTAATAGGGTTTTTTAAACCTTAGCCAAATTTTCATGTGGAAAAATGTTGTGATTTCTGCGGGATCAAAGCGCTCACCGGAAATCTGGGTAAATAAAATTTTTCCTGATTTTCGTAGACTAATCAGTGGGTCGAGCAAGTTGTTTTTTTTTTTAGGTTTTCGAAGAAAATTTACAAATTAAAATTGATCCGGTCTTAAGTCACGAAGGGTAAGGGTAGGTTCATTTTTCTTGTTTCATGACCCCAGAAAACTTTTGGCACTATTAGCTGAAATTCATCTTCACCTAGACCTGCACAGTCAGCCAGGTATTCGTTTGACTACTTTTTAATCGTAATTTTAATTTTCAAAAAATCATCAAATTAGCCTATGCGCTTCGAGGTTATAGCCGAGTAAGTGAAATAAATTCCAACATTACAGATGATAGAAAATCAATGACTGGCCTATTGCCAGTAAATAAATCAATCCATGATAAATCCAAATAATATCATGTATTCTAAAAAATTTGATCAACGTAAAAATAAAAAACTTTAGCGCAGCAATGCTTCGCTAAAAAACCTAGAGAGAGAGAGAGAGAAAAAGAGATTCCAGCAATTTTTTTTCTCATGTTTTCTCGAAAACTACCGAACTAATAGACACCAATCTTCCAAGATATTTGCATCAATATAAGGAAAGTCTATCACGAAAATTTAAGCCTGATTCCTTTTGTCATTTTCTCATAATCTCAGAAAAACGACTTTTCTAAGAATTTTTTGTTTTTCAGTTTTCTCAGAAACTAATTAACCAATAGACAAGAAACTGCTTTCGGACCTGTTCCAATATGAGAATTATCTTTCGTAAAAATTGCAGCCCTCTCCATCCGGTGGTTTCCCGAAAACCGTAAACCCAAAATTGTTTTCAGCAATTTTGCTTCTCCAGTCAAAACCTACTGAAATAACAGACGCCAAACTTCTAAGAGACTTTTACCATCGTAAGGAAAATCTATCGTGAAAATTTCAACCATATCCACTTGGTAATTTTCTCAAAACCGTAAATCTAAAATTTTGAGTGTTATATATAATATATATATATATATATATAAAAGAATTAGGTCAAAATGAGAAAATTGTACTAATCGTTTTTTTTTCTCATGAAACGGATAATTTCCATGACCCCTACCACTAACACCACATTGATGTCAATTTTGATACCCCATTTGCAAGCAAATTGGGTGAAAACAACTAGAATGAACAAAGATTTAACCTGTATAGTGGGCAAACGATGGTTGATGGTGCAGTAGGAAAAACATTTATTGCATACAAGTAAAGAGGCACCTTTGTTTTTGGAAAATATGAACATAATGTTTTGTCCTTTTGAGAGTTTATTATATTAGAGGGATAAATATGTAAAATAAACTACCTATGACCTCTAAATTTGATACTCCCCCTTCAGAACCTCAGAATGTTTTAAACCGTATTTCATAGTTATTTTTGTGATTTTCTAACTTGAAGGTTGATCTTACAAAATATTTTATTCACGAAAAAAAGTTTTTTTTTTTTATAAAATTTTCTACAAATTATAATATACACTCCTTTTTTATTGACTCAATAGTTTTAAAGATGAAAGAGGTCAAAATTTTTATTTTATAAAGTTCTGTTTTTTTGGGACTGTATAAGGAAGTAACATTAACTGTATGGGTGGAAGCGTATCTGTTTCGTGACATCCACTATTCAACACATAAACTCTGCAATCTACTTTCCCAAACAATTTTTTGATAATTTTTTTTTTTCAAAGTCGACAAGTATGTATGACGACCTATAAGTGACAAAGTAAACTATTCTCAATTAAAAAATATCAACGTTAGGACAAAAAGGAACTAGATACACTCCCATTCTGACATAGAAGAATTAATATATACAATAAAAAACAACTTCTGCCACTTTACTTTATGATTCTACATACCTACAGTTACATACTTCCATAATTATTATATACATTTTTATGTAACACGGTAAAGGTCCCAATTTTTTTTCCTATGGTCATGAAATTTGATACTCGTATTCAGATATATACAAGGATAAGACCTATTTAGTGGTGCGTCCGACACATCTTATTATGTCTCATTTTTGGAAATTAGATGATTACAAAATGCGTAAAATTGAAGCAATATGCACGAAATTTGGTACAGAAATTAAATATATTTATATTATATTCTAACGAACCACAGAAAATGGTCCGAAAGTAGGCTTATTGTTATTTTATTTGCTAAACAATCATTTAATAATTTGAGTACGTTTTTGTAACTTCACCATACAATTTTATTCATTATGGATTTTCTTGACACTTAATTTTAAACGTATCTATTTTCAGCACGCATTCTGCCAAATATAATTGCTTTTTTTTTGTATTTATTTTTTTAATTGTTTATTTACTTATTTTTATTTTTTTATTTTAAATAAACCTGTTCACGTAGCTTCACTCCTTTATTTTCTTTTTATCGATATATCGCTGATACCTATATGCCACCGAACTTATCTATCTTTATCTCTCGTTTTTGCTACGTTTTTACTTGCTCCGTTAGTATTAGCTGTACTCTCGATATATTGCCATATTTTTTTTGTCAGTCTTACGTGTACTCTTCTACAATAAATATTGTTAAGTCTAAACTCTTATTCGAATTCTGTTCCTTTTTTTTTATAACTCAATTAATGAGTTATTCCACACTAATATTTTTGGTCCCTTGAGCCGGATGCTATTATCCAGGCAATTAATATTTCATTTTTTTTTGTTTTTTTTTTTTTAAATTAATGTTTTGTTTTTTGCAAGTCTTGTTCTTATCGGTGTTCTAAATTTGTAAATTCGCTAACTCGTAAACATGGAAGCCTATAAGAAACAGAGACGTGTAATTCGTTTAAATATTGTTCATGTTTGTGACCAAATTATCAAATTGGTAAAAAAAAACCCAATGGACATCGAAACTCTTTTGGAACTAGAGGCTGAACTGGAGACAGACTACCTTCCTCTCAAAGATAAATTTGAAGATGTTACCAACAACATGATCGACCTCGTGGATGAAACTGTTGCTGACCAAGAAAAGATGATCGTAACTTTACTCCAAGAGACCGATGAACATCGTAAGTGTTGTGCCACTATCAAAGATAAAATTAAAACATTTCACCATCTCTTGAGTAGTGAAAGGTCTCGTGAATCGTTAATACCTCAGGCATCTGATCTAAATCGTTCGTTTTCTTCACCCTCTTCTTGTCAACCAAAACTTAAAAAAATGGATGTACCTACGTTTGATGGGGAATTGAAAAATTTCTACAACTTCAAAAACCTGTTCGATAACCTGGTACATTCAAACTCTGAGCTCACCAAAGTCCAAAAGTTATACTACCTTAAGCAGTCACTCGTTGGTTCTGCATTCTACATTGTCAGAGATTTCGAGCTGAAGGATTCGTCATACCCAGAAGCTTGGTCCCATTTTTTATCTCACTATGAAAACAAAAGAGCTATTGTTCGTTGCTATTTTCGTGACCTCAAAAACCTACAGACAATTAAATCTGAAGTCGAAATTCGTAAGCTGCTGGATGTAACTCATTCACTAATTCGTGGGTTAAAAATCGCAGGTGAAAAGATTAACGAGACATTTTCTCGTTACATCACCTTTGTTGTCAGTTCGTACCTAGATCCAGTAACACTTCGAGACTGGGAAAATTTGATTCCAACGTGTGATTCCTTTCCAACCTTTGACAACCTAAACAAATTTCTCCAAGTTCATTCGTTCTCAGTTGAAGAAAACCAAGCTGATAGCTCATTCGGAGCAACAGTAAGAAGATCCTCATCTGAAAAACCTAAATCGGGAGTTGACAAAAAATTGTTTGTTATCAGTAAAATCGTCTATGTTGTTTGCTCTCAGTCACACTATCTTAATCAGTGTAAAGCGTTTTTGGCAAAATCTATTATGGATTGTTTTGAAATTGTCAAAAAGAACAAACTGTGCATCAAATGCTTCAACCCATTTCATGGTGTATCTGAGTGCACTTGTTCAAACTGTGGTAAATGTAATGGCAACCACAGCCAACTAATACATCGTGAAAGGTCTGCTTCTATCATAATAAAGCAGCCAACTAAAACTGAATCCCTGACTACAACGCTGCAACCAACTTTGCAAACAACTTCGACTAACTCTACCTCAGGTGTGCCTAAAACTTCGATGTCAGTCACTGGTTCAATAAAACCTGTCCTTTCAACTGCAGTAGCTGTTGTTACGATTGGTCAAAAAAATGTTCTCGCTCATCTGCTTCTTGATAACTGCTCCCAACCCAACCTCATATCACAACTGTTCGTACAGGCCAACAACATTCCAACATTCAAATTAGATGAACTCACTTCCCTGGGAGGTATAATTGATGGTGCCAGTCAAGTATTGGATTTGATGGCTAAAATAACTCTTCGCTCTCGACACTCTAAATTTGAATTTGAAATCTGTGCGGAAGTTATTCCCAAAATTCCACACAAGGTCAACACTACTATAATGCTGAAATTGAAAAAACGAGTTTGCTAACCTTCCCCTTGCCAAATGCAAACTCCCCCACTCAAATGTTGACATTGTGATTGGAGCCGAATACTATGAATTCTTAGTAGAAGAAAAACGCTACTTCATTGAAAATTTGGCCCTTTGAGAAACAAAGTTTGGTTTCGTCGTTTCAGGATGTGACAATGAAAAATCTTCGCTTCTAACCTCAAAATCATATTGTGGTTTGACTAAAATTGATGTCGATGCTCAACTCAAAAGGTTTTGGGAAATTGAAGAGGCTACTAATGTAGCCAAATCATCTGACCAAGTTGTTATCACTGAACATCAAATGATCGAAAACCATTTTGAAAAAACCTATACTCGTGATTACACTAGTCAATTTGTCGTTTGTCTCCCCATAAAGCCAAGCATCGATTGCCTACGCGGTTTGTTCCCTAAAGCCATTGGTATCCTGAAAAATTCCGAACGTTTTTCATCACCTGATATTCGTCAAGAATACGTCAGTTTTATGACTGAATATGAACAACTGGGCCATATGAGACGACTCACCGTAGCTGAAATCCATATTCCGAAATACTACATTCCACACCAAATTGTACAAAAATTGACTAGTACTACTACCAATTATCGAGTAGTATTTAATGCTTCGTCGAATGATCAGTCTGGGACTTCGCTCAATGATCACTTAATGGTTGGTCCAACATTGCTGCCCGAACTCTTCGACACGCTTGTTAAATTTCGTGTACATAAAATTGCATTCTGCGCTGACATCGAGAAAATGTACCGGCAAGTTGTGGTACACCCAGATGATCGTAAATTTCAATGTATCTTGTGGCGACAAGATTCAACCAAACCCATATCGACTTTTAAACTTGGTACCGTAACTTATGGAACTGCACCTGCTTCGTACCTAGCTACAAAGTGTCTTGAAATTGTTGCTTGATCCGTGGAAAAATCAAACCCTCATGCTGCCATTGCTATTTGAAATTACTTCTACATGGATGACCTCATAACTGGTGCCAACTCGGTAGAAACTGCTTCAGAACTTTAAAGAACTCTACACTCAACATTACTAAAATTTGGTTTTCTGTTGTGTAAGTACCAAAGTAACTTGGTTGAATTTTTGAACTGTATAAATAACTCGATTATCGAAAACATAGAATCCCGTTCTTTTGAAGATGATAAATTCGTTAATATTTTAGGACTAATTTGGTACCCTAAACTAGATGTATTTGGTATTGCATTAAATATTAATCCTTTGCCTAAAACCTGTGTCTCGTATATTCGATGTACTTGGTATTTTGTCACCCATAACTGTACGTGCAAAAATAATTTTACAAGATTTGTGGCGAGAAAGCTTGAAATGGGATGACTCCGTCAGCGATCATCTACAAACCAAATTTACCGAATATCGAAGTGAATTGTTATTATTGAAACACTTTAGCATACCTCGTTTTTACACTAACTTAAATAACATTAAATCTAGGCAGATCATAGGTTTTTGTGATGCCACTCCTAAAGCCTACTGCGCTATCGTATATTTGCATTGTATCGATGAATTTTCACAGCATTCTGTTAATTTTATTTGTGCTAAAACTAAAATTGCTCCTCTTAAAGCTTTAACAATACCTAGACTAGAATTACAAGCTGCTTTATTGTTATCCCAACTGATTGATTGTGTCACTCGTAACCTTGAAATTGAAACTAACAATATTTTTGCTTTCTCAGATTCTAGTATTGTACTTAGTTGGTTAAGACATCCTATCGAACAACTTAAAACATATGTCTCTAATCGTGTTGATAAAATTTTAAAAATTGTATCTGTAAATAAATGGAATTACGTAGAAACTAAATCCAACCCTGCTGATCTCGCAACCTGGGGTATGGATGTCATGAAATTTTTAGATAACTCATTATGGTTAAATGGTCCTAAGTGGTTAAAGTCAAATTTTGAAGATTTTATTAACGTAAACTTTCAAATTAAAGAAAACCTTCCAGAGATTCGTACCACAAAAACTTATTCACTTATATCTACAGTAGATGTCTCAATTTTTTCTAATTATTCTTCATACAACAAACTCATTAACGTAATTGCTTACATCCTTCGGTTTTTCAAAAACTCTCTAAAATCAAATATTAACTATGAAACAACTGAATTAAACTCCACTGAACGTAATCATGCTTTAAATTACATCATTCGTTTATCCCAACGTAACTATTATTCTAAAGAGTTAAACTACTTGTCAAGTAAAACTAACGTAATTAAAAAAAGTAGTTTAAAATCTTTAGACCCATTTTTGGATAACAAAAAAATAATGAGAGTTGGAGGTCGACTTAAAAATTCTCAACTACCTTTTGATAAAAAACATCCGATTATTCTAAACTCTAAATGTAACTTTGTTCGATTATTTGTTACACATTTGCATGAAAAGTATTTTCATTGCTCGAGAGCTTTAATTTACTCTTATTTAGAAAATAAATATTGGTTTGTCGGCGGTATCAATAATACTATCAAAAAAGTAATTCGTAATTGTATTTTTTGTATTTGTCTTCGTGCTCATACTGGTTTTCAGATTATGGGTCAACTACCTACACATCGTGTTACTCCTTCACGACCATTCGCCAATATTGGAATTGATTTCTGCGGTCCATTCACTGTTCGCTGTTTAGGCCATCTATCACTCAAACACAACAAATCGTACGCTGCGTTTTTCATCTGTTTCAGTACTTGTGCTGTCCATATTGAAATTGTGTCCGACTTGTCATCAGAAAAATTTCTCGAAGCTCTACGTCGACTTGTTACCCGATGTGGGTTACCAAAACATGTCTACAGCGACAATGGAAAAAACTTCGTTGGTGCCAGTAATCAATTATTTCGTGAATGATCAAAACTAACCCAGTTTGCTGCAGATGAAGGTATCGATTGGCATTTCATCACACCTCGTATGCCTCATCAAGGTGGATTATGGGAATCCGCCATAAAATCTGGCAAATCACTACTTGTTAAGGCTACTCGTACCAAAACGCTCACCTACGAAGAACTTCATACTATACTTTGTCAAGTAGAAAGTATCTTGAATTCGCGTCCACTATGTTATCACAGCAAATGTGATGAAACATTTGGTGTGCCCACTCCTGGACATTTTTTGGTTGGCACTCATCTACTTGCAACTCCAATTGATCAAGCTGATTCTAATATCAATTTAGAAACTCGTTTTGCTACATCTCAAGCTGTAATTCGGTCATTTTGGCATGAATGGTGTAAAACATACTTGAATATGCTCCAGTGCCAAAATAAATGGCACAATCGAGTGCCCAACATCAAAATCAACGACATTGTCCTTATCAAGGAAGATAATGTAGCAGTGTTAAATTGGCCAATGGGAAGAATAATATCGGTGTTCCCTGATGCTGAATGTTTGGTTTGTAATGTTGCTGTCCAAACATCGTCGGGAACCTACAATCGATCTGTTGTTCAACTTGTGAAATTGATATAGTCTGAGGAAGAAGACTGCCTCAGTTGGGGGGAGTAATGTTCACGTAGCTTCACTCCTTTATTCTCTTTTTATCGATATATCGCTGATACCTATATGCCACCGAACTTATCTATCTTTATCTCTCGTTTTTGCTACGTTTTTACTTGCTCCGTTAGTATTAGCTGCACTCTGGATATATTGCCATATTTTTTTTGTCAGTCTTACGTGTACTCTTCTACAATAAATATTGTTAAGTCTAAACTCTTATTCGAATTCTGTTCCTTTTTTTTTATAACTCAATTAATGAGTTATTCCACACTAATAAAACCTACATTTCCTAGTGTGGTTCTACTTACTAAAATTGCCTGATTATTCGGACTCAGGAGTGAGAGTTGGTACATTTTTCATCTCACGACCTCGTGAGCATTTTTCTACTAGTTTTGAGAATTAATTTTTTTAACATTGAAAATTTTTAATCTGAGGGACATAGTAAAAACATGATGTCATATGCAACGAAAAGTGAAAAATGTAAACAAAACCGAGAAACCATAATTGTTTAGTTAATGTGTGTGTATACTTGATTGTATTCACGATTCAACAAACACACACTAACTCAAAACCAAATTCGTTGTTCTCTGGGAGTCAACAAATTTGGCAGTATTACCCTAATATGTAAACTCTAACGCAGCAGCAGCTCCGTTAGAAAAAGTAGGTTTTTGAAAATTTTAAAGTTAGGTAGACACTAAAACGTTATTAATATATCATAATAAATATTTGTTTAGAATTACATTCCTATTGGTCCAAAATTAGGCATTTCATAGAGAAAATAAAAATGAAAATAGTGTTACTGGATGTACCGTATGATCGATCCGTTCAAAAATTTATAGCAAGTTATAATAAATCATAATGAATACTTATTTCAAATTTCGTAGCTATTGATCGAAAATTTAAAATTTTATATTCAAAACAAAAATATAAATAGCCATATCGAAAGTACCCTATGCTCGATCCACAAAAAATTTATTGAAAGTTATAATAAATATAGTGAATATTTTTTTCAAATTTCAACAAAAATACTCATATCAAAAGTACCATGCGGCCGATCCGCAAAAAAACTTATATGTCAGATCCTTGGCTTAGTACTAATGTTCACCCAAATTTTTATGACTATCGGATAAAACTTGCGACCTCTAACGTGGTAACAAGAAATTGGCTCATATATAATATGCATTAGAGTTTATTATAGTGCCAAAATTTTTCTTGAGTTATGAGACAAAAAACATACCCACCCCCAGATTGTTCCATTACAAAAAGATTAATAAGTAAATTTTCAATAGAAAACCTACTCAAAAATGAAATGTTTACATTTGTTTAACAAAATAAAACTTAAATTCAATCATTATTTTTAATGTATCCTCGAATGTGTGGGAACTGCCATACCTTGCCTAATACAATATACATTCCCCAGTTATAGTTGGCAGTGAGATGGCTGTGTGATATGTAGGTCTCAGGTTGGATTCCCTGAACTGACAAAACCAACATCTGATGACCTTCGACGTATGCTGGACATGCATGCACCCTAGTGGTGCATGGTGGAACTCACAACTCTCCTTCCTAACTTGAGTCACCGATAGATGGCGCCTTATAGAGTGGAAATAGAACCCATATAGGTAGTATAAGCCTGTGTGTATAGGTATAAGAGGCGTTTCCAGCTCCACCCAACCTCCCACAGCATCTAATGTTGTTCAACTCGTGTTGAGTCTCTCTAGGGGAGAGAGTGTGTGAACTACCATACCTTGCCTAATACAATATACATTCCCTAGTTATAGTTGGCAGTGAGATGGCTGTGTGGTTAAGTTCACCACTTTTAGCTGGAAAATATGTACTTCCCAGGTTTGATTCCCTGAACCGACAAAATCTACAAAATACAAATTGTGATAAATTTTTTATATGTACCTCCTTTTGCGTTGAGTTCATTTCCCAGTGTAATATTGATCGGATAGTTTTGAAATTTAAAACACATATTTGGATCTACCTAAAAAATAATACCATAGTTTTTGGTCAGGATTGGACTCATGGTCTATCCGTAGGTCAGTTTTTATGAATTGTTTTATCAAACAGTGTACTTGTTTAAAGTTTTAATCGATAGGTCTGAAATTTGGTACACATAATATGTGTTTAAAATCAAGGACAATACTTACTCATTTTGGTGTGGATAGGCCGTACGGTATGTTTGATAGGGGCGATTTTGTTGCACTTTTGGAAGACAAATGGTTCTAAGAGGAAATATTTTCAAGCTATAGTCACAAAATTTGATACAGGTATTGATTCAAAATATATCTAACGTGATTCTAAATTTGATTTCTATTGGTATTGTGGTTCATTCCCTGGGGCTGTTGGAGATGATAATTTTTCATGTTATCTCAACAAAAGTTAAAATTCACTTTCAATAATCAGGAAATTTGGTATAAAGAGTACCTCCCATACAAGGACCTGACCTACCAATTTAGGTTTTGATTGGTCAATTTATTCCCAACTTATTTGTTATTCAGCGTAATTTTCTCTTTTACTCTTCTGATAATAGTCCTGAACAATTCATTTTCTAGTCTTCATCGAGAAAAACAATCGTTTTAACCTAAAAAAACGCGATTGCAGCTGAAGGTCAATTTTCGCTTACACCATACCTGCTTTGGTACACTATATTTAAACACGGACACTATAATCTCTGCTAATATTTTCGTAACCAGCACGTAGACAACTTCACTATACTTCGTTTTGTAATGTGGAAGATATGTTTCACATATTATTGTTTTATTTTTATTTTATTTTTTTTTTTTTATATAATCCACTATTATCGTCACCTCAGGAAAGAGAACCATCGGTTTATTTCCTAAAATCGTGTTAGTTAGAACATTGTATAATTTTTCATTTCACAAAAACATAATGATTTTTGACTCATAACTTAAAAATTCTTTCATAAAATATTTGGAAAACATGATACTGAATCAGTATATTTTATCGCATGCATCGTATTTCAGTGACATTGGTAATTTTTTGCAAAAAATATAAATATTATATAATTATATTACTTATTAGAAGAATGTTGGTGATAAATGATTTTTAAACAAAGAAAATCTATTTTTTCTTACGATCCTTGCTGCGCAAGAGTTTGTTTTTCAACTTTAAAGTGACATGAAATGATTTTGAAATATCTACATTTTTTTCTGAAAATTTCTAGCGAAATATCATGAAAACTTTCAAATCTAGAAATTGGTACGAAATTTCTTGTCTTTTCCTCAATATTTTGTCCGCTTAATTGAAGAAATTTTCATATAACTTATTCATAAATTATTATTGAATGCAAATTAAACTCAATACCTACAATAAAAGTTTTTAGTGGAGCCGAGGGAAGGTTATTTCAGCGCCGTTCTTTAACCGGACTATTTTACTAAATTTTGCTTTTCCAGAGAAAGCTGAAGCTTCACAAACCCTACCGCCTTTATATGTCTGAGATATAATGAGTGTAGGTCATCTGCACTTCTAGCTCATCATATTTTAAATCTAATGGATGAAGTGCACTCCAAGATTTTCTTTCGAAATAAGATTTAATGCTAGAGTGCCCTTCCTTATTTCTCTTCTCCATTATCTGTTTCCCCTTTTCACTTAGTATATTTGTGTTTCATAAATCATATCACTCAGTACATATAAACGTGAGTGAAAAGAACATGAATATATTTTGTTGTTTCAAACCATGTTCCTCAGCCAACCTATTAGTATAAAATGAGGTGTACGTAGTTCTTGCAGGACTGAAATGAAATACCTTACCTACGCATACAGATTGTGCGAACTCCTTCCTGATGTAAGTTAGTGTAAGTCGGTGTAGTCCTATCAAACAGAGGTCATATGATAAAACCAAGGTACTTAGAAGTAAGTGCGGAGTTGGACTACGTGAAGAAGTTGTTCGATGTGCTATCCGTTCATTTCCAAAAATGAGAAGTACGGCTGGCGAATTCCTCATATAATACACGAATGTTCGAAATGTCTGATGAAGGAATAGCCAATTACTCGTAGTTTGTGGTCGACTTGCATTAAATTCGAAAATATTTAAATTAAGATTTTCTTTATGATGTTTTATAACAATCAACTAAGATCTTTTTGTTTTGCTGAAAAGAAAAGTGACGATTTCCTAACAATACCAACATAAAATGTAGAAAGATCAATCAACATCGAGTAATGTCTGCATTCTCTTCAAGTTTTGATGTTTTTTCTTCTAAATAAAGTGACAAATTCTTATAGTCGAATTAATTATTGACGAACAATCTTTTATTAGATTTTTGTTTAACTCGAATGCACTAAAAATGTCATTATTAAATGAAAATACAAGAAATTTGACATTACAATTGAGTTTTTTGCAGCTGGATGTTCACGCGTTATTTCGAAAGTACTCTAAAGATTCTCCAGTTACCTGTTTAATTAGTTGCAAGAGTAGAAATATTCTAAAGTCAAAACACAGTGTAATCTTTTAGTTGATCAAATTTTTTATTTAAAAAATAAATAAACTCTAATGCAATTTGCACGATATAATAAAAGACATTCTTACTGATAACTAAATAAAATATTAATATCTAACAAAGAATTAAAAAAAAAAAAAATGATAGTTCTAAGGTTCGATATTGCGTGCATTAAAATACAAACGTTTATTGAGCAAACTACCACTTAGCTAATACCGTTATTAATCTTCCGAACTGCTTACAAAATAACGTACATATTTTTGTTTTGCTAATAGGTACAAAAAAAAAAAAAAATTATTCCGTTTCTCAGTTTTAAAGAACGTTAAAACCTGTTATATGATTTTGTTGGGCGTATGGAGTTTATAATAATTAAATTATATTCAATGTGAAAGAATGAAATCGTTTGAAGAGGGAAAAAAAACCAACAAAACGACCAATATCTTATTATCATTTTTACAAATTGTAACTTGGTAATAACACTACTCCATAAAAAGTAGGGTAATGACTATAACAGTACACGATTTAAAAAAAAAAAAAAAAGGTCTTAAATTAATGACTTAAACTTAGATTACAAATTATACAAATCGGTACTTATTTTTTTGAAATTGAACAATGATTAGCAAAGTAACTTTGAACCATTTAATGTAATTTACTTTTTCGTTGTAATTTCAGATTACCTCTCCAATTTTTCTCATTTTTTTTGTCTTTTTTTTTTTTTTTTTCAATTTTTTTAGTGAAAATTTTGATGAACTATTTTACACGTACAAAAAAAAAGTTAACAAAAAAACATTCAATTATATACATCTATGTGACGTAGATATTAAATAATTGGTGTTTATCTTAAATTTTTTATATAATAATAATAAAATTTTATTGCTAAAAATTATTTTATACACGATTTTCGAGTCATCCTTAAAAAATACGAAGTGAAGACTTAAATATTGCTAAACGTCGTTTGCCATTGTTCATTGAGTTATAAAAAAAAAATTTAAACCGAAGTTACTTAAAAATATATTATTTTCGCAGACTTATAGTCTACGACCCTTAAGAATTAGTATTGCTTTCTCGAATACATTGTAGGGCAAGTATTATATAATATATTATTCGGTAAATGAAGTGTAATTATTTCTCCTATAAGCCCACCAACGCTTATAGATTTTCCAATTTTCGTTATTTATGTTAAAAGAAAATGTAGGAAGAAAAAATAAGAAATTGGTATTTTAGTTCTCAAAATTGCATTATGATAGAGCAGGGAGAATCAAAATTTTATCAATATGCTGTGAGTTTCAAATGTAAGATAAGAAATGAAAATAAAATTTTTATATTATTTTTTTACATAAAATTAATTAATTGTAAGATTAACTTAAAAAAAAACGGTTCTGAGATACAAATAGTTGTGCTTAGCCCAGGTATCAAAATTTATGAATTTTTTCAAAATGAAACTTTTTTACTTGCATTTATTTTCTTTCAATTTTCAAAACTGAATTTTCAATACGTATAAACCTGGGATATTTGAGTATCTTTGGAAAATTACATTTCAAAATTGTCACTATAGAATCATTCAATTGCTAACCGTATATTAATTTTATCTAGCAAAAAATTAAATTATCTGCATAGTAATCAATTGGTCTATGATCATTTCAAAAATAACATCAGATCGTCTTTTTACTGAACATCTAAAAAGTAAAATCCAATAAAAACGTTTCGCACAAGGTATCTCATCAATTAACTGATAATGGCTGACGTAAATATCGACGTCATGGATTGCATAACTGCACGTTTGAAGGGGTGGTAAGAATGAATGAGTTTGAAACGTTTGTCAATAATATTAATTTCCAATTTTATTGACAAAGATCAAAAATGACTTTTGGAAAAATATTTTAACGCAGTTTCCAAACAATAAGTAATTTTTACTCTCCTCCATTATGGGACATACTACGCAATCCATGTACTGTGAACATAAAAGTGTTACAAGTAAGTCTATAATTAACATCAGTTACAATCAGTTAGTAGGCCAAAATGAGACATCTTACGAGAAATCATTTTTAGTGGTTTGCTTTTTTGTTATTCAATGCCAAACGATCTTCAATTTTTTCTTTCGTAAGAAACTCTTCAGAAAATTCATCAAATTTGAATTCCTATTAGACATTTTCTGAATACTATTCGACACGAGGCTAGGCAATATCCAGGAATTGGTTCAAATTCAACCACAATGCAAATTAACTGCTGCGATAAGTATCTATAAGACAACTTAATATAGTTTTTTCTTGTTTTAATTACCCTTATATACCGAATATAAAAAAGGAAAAAGAAAAGAAAGTAAATTAATAAAAATAAAAACGAAAAAAAAACCCTAATTAAGGTGGCATATTTCTTCCAACTTACGTAAATTCTTAAAAACTACAAAAATTTAAATCCCCTTACTCACCTAACAAAAAAAAAAAAAAAAGATAGTAATTTGCTCTAAAATATAATATTCTTCGTTCTAATCTCACGAATAACTCGTAAATTTGTATTCTTTAAATTCGTCTGTATTTTTTTCTTGCATTCATTTTTTTTTCTAATTTTTTTTATTTTTGAAGGGGCTAATTTCAAGAATTATAATTACGGAAATTAAATTACTTTAAATCCTTTAATCGAAAATATTCGTATTAAAATAATGGCGTATAATTTGGTTTTATAAAATTCGACTAATGGCTGCGAAAAAATACGAAAAAAATATTCACCACCCTTCGCCACCCACCCATTTACTGGAATGGAATTCAAATTGGCTTTTAATAAAAATATTAACGCCAGGGAGGCGCTGGAAAAATAGTGAGACAAAAAATACAGCAAAATAAGCCCCTTGCCACACACTATACCTTTACCCTTCCCCTCACCAAAAAAGTGTGTTTTCTAAAAAAAAAAGATATTCACTTCCCAAAAAATTAATTTAATATTTTTTTGATTTTTTTTTTGGTTTTTTGCTGTAGCGATGTTAGTGAACAATTTTCGCCTCCCTTCATATTGTTTTTGGGGTAAGCCTAATGGTAATTTGAAAAAATTTTGTAGTCAGATAACGTTCGCTGATAAGCGTGATTCATTAGCATACAAACCGGCTTTCTTTTTTTATTTTTACTTTTTTTTTTTTTTATTTTTTTTATTTTAACGCTGATAAATATACCAGATTATGCTATTGTTTTGTTTTAATTAAAAGTAAAATTTTTGTATACTGCTTTTTGAAACTATATTATTACTGGGAAGGGCTGCAGTCATGTAGTTTTTATGGATAATATGTTGAAGCCAGGCGTGAATGCTGTGGAATGTTATTCTTGTTGGGGTGAGGGGGTGGGATCTGAGACGAGCAATTTCTGGTGAACTTTTTTCCTTAGTATTAGGATGAATTCTCTTTTTGTAACCGCTGCATCAATTAGTAATAATTATTTATTAAAATTTCGATTGAACTGAACAATTTTAATGGAAAATTAATTGTATCCAACCATAGGTGAAGTTGTATTCACACAACAGATAGTTTCTTTGGTGATGGCCATAGTTTTTTAGCTGCAGTTTAGCAAAAGTATCCAATATATATTACTCAAAGATCTACTATGTAAGTATGAGATCAGCTAATTACTTGCCGCGAGATTGTTGTAAGTTTTTATGAATTTTGCAAATTTGTTCGAACGGTAATGGAGATATGTTCAAAAATTTCTTTTGAACGTGTATAATTTTGTTTAATAAGTGATTAGTTGTTGTTTCCGGTTCGTGTAAAATTATTTTGTCCATTAAAAAAATGAGTACCTAAACATAAAATCTGACATAATTACCGCTAATAACGTGATTTTAATTTCATTAAAAAAACAATGGAAAAAAGTTTCAAGGTCAAGAAATAGATTATCATGCTTGTGTCTAAAATAATGCGATGGTGACATATGAGAAATTTGGGTTGTGATTCAGAGACTTTCCCTCCAGTGAATGGGGGATGTAACATGTAAGTGTATAATTCGAAAAATCGATTGTTAATTAGATAGGTGTAAAAAAGTGAAGAAACAAATTAGAAAAATAATGAAGTGTTTTTAAATTTCTCTAAAGACTTTAAAAACAGTTTTGTGAAATATTTTTTCTAAATTACAGGTGAGAAAATCATGAGGAATACGATACCCCTTTCTAAATACACATCTGTTGGAATCAATGCCGAAGTATTTTCCAAAAGAACTGAATTTGGTCATCACCTTCACGTTTTGTTTTGAAAGTTTAAAGAATAAATCAGGAATAAATCTACGAAATAATTTTCTCAACAGTTACTGAAAGTGAGGAATACTATTCAACTTGAGGGAATAGTATATAACACACCAAGGTTCGAAAGTGAGTGTTTATATGCAAGAGAATGTTTGCGAAATAAGTGCAGAAAATGAGCAATTCTTGAATAATGTAAACTCACTTTTGAACCTTGTTGAGGAAAATATGTTCAATAATTAATGATCAGAAGCAACAAAACACTAATTAAATGCTTCACAAATATTCTTAATGGTTGGTGAAGTACTTTCAATAATATGTTAGAATAATATTATTGTGGACATTCCCAATCACCATCAGCAACTGTGGAACCATGTGAAGCAAGTGAGACTGTCATGTAAGAAATAACTGATTGAAATCCCACATAGTGTTTTTTTTATTTTAAATACTATTTCCAATAATAATTTTGATAAGGTGGCAGATTAGATGATTTTTTTCAACTTAGAAAAAGAAAAAAATAAGGATAGAATATTACAATTGAAAAAATAAATAAAAATATTGACAGTTGGAGTTTGCCATTTCAGTTGCAGTTTTATAGATTAACATTAGGTCAGAAATAAAGTATAACCTCGTTACCTGGCAACCTCCATGCCTCGATGTAAAGTGAAAGGTGCCTCCATGTAAAAAAATGCATCACATTTTTAATTAGAGGTACGTTTACTTTACATAGAGATTATGTTTTGTCAATGATAAGGGGAATTTTTGCTTTCAAAATATCTGTGTAAACATTGCCTTCCTGATCATTTATTACAAAAACTTATTTACCTATGTAATACATAATCAGAATAGCAACATTTACGCTAGTATTTTGTGATTAAAACTGAAAAGTAGCCTTTATCATTGATGAATGTAATCTCGATGTAAATGAATATGCTTCCATGTAAAAACGTGAAGCATCTTTTTACATGGAAGCACGTTCACTTTTCATCAAGGTGGAGGTTACACTTTCTGAATGAAATGTTGAATCTGGAACAATGAGGAAATTTATTTTGTTCCATTTTTCATAATTTTCATGAAAGACTCATCATTATGACAGAATTTTAACATTTAATTGCTTTCTGATCATTAATTATAAATATCTTCCTCAACGAAGTTCAAAAGTGATTTTACATGAATTGAAAATTGCTCACTCACTGAGCTTGTTTTTCAAACTTCCCTCCTATGTAAATACTCACTTTTCAACCTTGGAGTGTAATATGCTTTTAAACATATTTGAGTGATTGAAAAAAAAAAGTCTAAGAAGTACTCGGTTTATAAAACTCATTCTAGTTCTCAGTTTTGGTGGTGCTCGTGTAGTAAAGATTTAATGTGCAAAATATTTTTGCAATATTCCTAGGTACCAAAGTATTTAGCATCAATATAATCAGTCAGTTTGGAGGCTTAGGTCATCAGGCTGTATTAAATTTCATCGATTCACATGGAGTCTTTCAGGAATGTTTTTTGAGGCACAAAGTTTGAATTTGACAATCATTTTTTCATTTGACCCAATCTGGAAGCACAGGAGTTTCATAAGTGAATCAAATTTTGATTTTTTATGTTTTATTGTGTTATACACAGTGAACTGGATATAATATACTGGAATGCTCACAGCCCATAACAACACGTACTATCATAACAAAACGGTGTGTTAGAAAGAGACAGAGATAATGGGGTGGCAGAAAAACGTAAACAAACATATCAGCTCTTCATAAAATTACTTCTTATTTAGTATTTCTCTGAATTTCTTCACCCATTTTCACCAAGAACCTGATTTGTAATTATTGCTAAGCATTAATTAATTTTACTATTGATATTTAAGACCATCACGTCTATTGACTCATTTGTAATTTACTTCGATTGTCTGTGGTTCGAGACTTGTCTTTTTTATACATACATCTTTCATGCATGGAGAAAAAAAAAAGACAATTCTCGAACCACAGACAATCGAAGTAAGTTACAAACAAGTCAATCGACGTGATGGTATGTTTAAGGGTCAATATTCATTTAAATCATGGTAAAAAGTTGTTCGGGCTACAATTGTACATCGAGATATGGGCAGAATGCCTCGATTAAATTTCATAAGTAAGTTGCTTTAACTTTCTTTAGTCCTTTTATTATTTTTTAGCAAACATCTCTTTCTTCTATTTTTTGTTATTGAAGCTATGGATTAAGAGGTATGAACAAATAAACGATAAAATTAATGTTTAAAAGGTTTCCTTTAAAAAATCCTACTCTCTTGAAGACAACTTTATACTCAAGTTGACGCCCATAAACTTGAAAATGTGTGGAAAGTATCCCAAAAGTATATTCAACAAATGTAAAAATATTCAAACTCATCAGCTCAAACATTAGATGAATAAATAAATACGTGAATTATTATACTTCATTCTTATAATAGGTCACATTTATCTGCGATTTTCTCAACATTCAGTGTTTCTAACAAAAAAATAATTTATGCCATTTTATTCTCCATTAAATTTCCTATAAAAAATACTTCACCCATTTTTCCATTTTTCCAACCCATCAAACAAAAAAATAACAAATAAAAATATCCGCTCCTATTCCATTTCTATACTACCATTAACGGACATGAGTAAGAGAGAGATCGAAAACGTTTTTTTGCCACCTTCTTATCGCTGTCTCTTTCTAACGCACCGTTTCATTGTATCGCCAGCTGCGCGCATTCCAGTATATTATATTCAGTTCACTGGTTATACATCATTGGGTATGTTTTTTGAGATGATAATCAATATAATAGTAACTGATATTATGTAAAAACCACATTCTTTATAATCGATGATAAGTGATTGTAATCAAATGCAGTAAATTAAATACGAATGGTGGGTACTGATAATACATATTTTAATTTTATTGAGGATATGGGAAAGGAAAATATAGAGAAAGATATTTTAAAAGTATTTACGTTACAATACGTATGGAAAATAATAAAATAGATGAAAGGCATATCTCATTTCTCATCATTATCACTGACACACTAGGATAGTAAAAGTTAATGTACTCACACAAAACACGTGAAAAAATATAATAATTTTCAATGTACTAAGATCTTCATCCTTGAGGATAAAATCTGTTAATTTTTTCTCTGTTCTCATGGAAAATGTAAAACTCTGATAGCAACGGTGTTCACATTTAAAAAAGTTTACTCTTATTCTGATTTATAGTTTTTATCACCCAAAAATTATCAGCTGTGTAGCTCATTTACAAGCTAATTCTTGTACTTGTCGCAACAAAAAGCCTTGCCTTTCCTAAAGTACCCAATTTAAAACATAGTATTTCATTCCATACATTCTTTTAATTTATTTTTATTCCATGAAATACCAGTAAAATCACTTTACACATCTCTTCTTATCCTTCATTGTATACGTTAGTTTATAGAAATTGTTAACGAAGCACTTATTGCCTTACCTAAGCCAATAATATATTTTTCACATCTCACGCACAATATAATTACAGTAACATGTACCTTATGGGGGTTTCCTTGTTTCAAAAATATTAAAGTTCTCTTTTATCTAACATATTTCCATCTTGAACATAGCAACAATAACGAGAATTCTACGCAGTCTTTTTCGAGTTAGTATTTCGTCACCATTTTTCATACCACTCAATTCGTAGACCTATACACATTATGCGACATGCAGTAAAGGTTGAGAAACGATTTTGAAAAATGTGGCCTAGGCTATATCTATATCCGTAACAGTTTCAGAATACAAAACCAAAAAAAAAGTGAAATCATTTTCAACCTAAAAGATAGCGGAATTGAAAATTTTTACGTATAAAAGCGACGAGGAATAAAAAAAACAAAACGAAAGTTGATTGAATATTTCCCGAGTATGCCAATGAGATGAAGGAGAATAAGAAAAATGTCCAGGGATTTGTGTGTCGTTTTTACAAAAACAAAAAAAAAAAAAAAAGATGCAAAAAAACCTAAAAAAAATAAAAATAAGCTCAAGATAGCATTCGAGCAAACGATTTGTGCCCTATGGGACGCATTTAGCCATACAGCAAGTCCTCTTATACACACAGCGTTTCAACATTCAACAGTTCCAAAGATTTTTTTTTTTTGCTTGCTTTATTTTTTTCTTCCACAACACAAATGACGAAGTGACACGAGAATGGAGCAGGGGGTAGGGGAATAGAAGCACGAATAAATGTGGAAATAACGGATGCGAAACGCGAATAAAAAATGAAAGATAATTTTTTTCTTTTTTTAGCCACTGAAACCGAAAATCTATCTCAATTTTCTTTGCATCTCTGCGGAGTGATTCGAGATACGACTTATTGTTTCCGACAAGCGTCACAAACGTCGTTCGAAGAAGAGTACGAAGAAAATATCGTCAGAAAACAGGAGGAAAAGTTGGAGAATGCGAGAAGAAAAATGGATAGATTGAGAGATTCCGTGAAAAACGGAGACAGCGAGTGGTTGACGGAGGCGAGAATTCTAAAGGTAACTGAGAGAAGTTGAATACAAGTAAACACTCAAGAAAACTAAAATCAGTGGGCCAGATGAGAGCAGCCAGAAAGCAACGTAGTTATGTGGATTAAGTCAGGTAGATCGATGAAAAAAATCGAGAGAGTCATCTTTGCCCATGAAGGAAAGTGTGCAGGTGAAGGTACAGAAAGATACATATATGTGCGGTTTCACTGTGTTACCATATGCTTTATTGCTTTAACACTGGAGGCGTCGAATTCTCTTGAGTTGAATCAACTTGCCTACTTCATTGCTTAAAATTTGGCACCCACTTGAAAAGTTTTGTTTAAAAAATAATATGGTGTTATAACATCCTCAATCGAAAAAAAATTGGTGTAATATCCTCAGAAATTTTTTTTTTATTACTGTTTTTTGTAGTGAATTTCTTTAATGTAGGATTATCTTTTTTTAATTCTGTTTTATTTTTTGAAAAAAATTGTTCGTTAACAAAATTTTTAATTATTATTTTTACTTTAAATTTTCTAAATATGAAAAAAAAAAAAAAGTTTATATAAAACCCACCATTCTACCGAAGTATCTACGATAACTTTTACACTGATTGGTTTATGTACATAATTCAGAATTACAAATCAACCATATTGGATCTGCAATTTTAAATTTCTAAAATCTGAAAGAATTTGTAACTAGCAACGAGATAACACTTTTACAGAAATTGGTTTAATTTTAAATTTTTGGTTGATAATTTCAGATCCGGTATTAATCAAATATTAACGAAAATTTAATGAGGCTACTTCGGGAACTATAATTTTTCAAATGAATATAGTTCAATGGTTCTTAATGTGGTATGTTAAGGGGGCTATTTTGGCAATCTCCTTGTAGTCTCGATAATATATTCAACCCCATGAAACACGTACTAAGGAACTAAGATATTAACCACCTACACCGAATGATGCCCACAAAATCAGCATCACCCAACCTACATAGCCTGCTAGGAATTCATTGGACTCGAATTTATACCATGCTAATCGAGTTTAAAAAGATCGCAAACCTTGGCTATGTACCTTGGATTTTACTTACATTATAAAGTCATTAATTCCCAGCCATACCTAGGCCAAACACCAGCAGTGGCCATTGCCACTAAAGAAAATTCAAACAGCCATTATCAAAAAATTACACAATGTATTATAGTACCTATTGGAAGCACATATTGATGTGAACACATAACAAGGTAACATAAAAATATTCCAGTCTATATGAACAGAACCAAATATAAGAGATGAAAAGTGAAATGCAAACAGAATATAAAATGAGTTTAGAAGCTTGCTCGTCTGATTAAAAAGAGAGAGGGAAAGAAAAAACCTGTTTTTAATACGTACCTGGGAAAATACCAAGGCAGTGGTGTGAAGGGAAAGCCAAAAGAAAAAACCAAAAAGTAAATAGCCTATGTATTACCGGTTGCATACCTAGACTTATTTCATAACAGAGTCTTTAATTTTGAATTTTAATTTTAATTTTCCTTATGGCCAGATGCGTCACTGAGTAATCAGTGTACAAATATCAAAAAATATATACATACTCGATGGACATAAAACCGCCTGCTTTTATAAAGTCGATTAAAAATGGTCATCTTCATCTTTAATCTGTCTTGATTAACATTATTACCGATTTTAAGAATAAATCCAGTATGTAGGGTATAAGTAGCCTACTTATATTGGATTATTCCATAAAATTTTGAGAACTCTTAGCACCTTTGCTGCACAAAATAGGCCAGAAGAAAAGAGTACATTTTTTGTTACCTATGGAAAATACTATGAGTTTACATGTTCAAATAACAATTTTAAAGAAACTTTTTTAACGTCATGCTTTTAGTATACCTAGTCACCTTAAATTATTAAAAACATACTGCACCTATTTATTGAACGTTTTCTATTTATCTTGAGATGTACCAACTATCTGTTGTTAAAGTACTGAGTATATTTTTGGGAAACACTCTGTATGTAACGTACATGCATTAAATTGTTTTTCAATAAATTTTCTATGCTCTATTGAACCTGAATTAATTTCTTAAAGTTCTAACCTCTGGTAATCAATGTTTTTTATGAATTAAACTGATAAAGTCAGCGGCAAAAATAACTAGGTAAGACACTGATGTTCCGAAATTTCACGTAAATAGTATTTCACCTTAGGTATCTCATGTAGTATTATCTTAAATTTTAGACAATTTTTTCAAATAGTTTAAATCGAGTCAATGCACACATCTGAGAGTCATTGATGAAGTTAGTAGTGATTCTTTTTTACTTGTAGAGATCAATCGAATTGTAAATGGCGACGATTTTGTTTGGTAAGTTGTTAAACTGTGAAGGGGTGGATATTGAGCGTCTACCTATTCTACACGTACCAGTAAATATAGGAAGCAAGTAGGAAGAGGAAGGAGTGACAATTAGTTGATTCTTAGCTGAATGTCTGAAGACAGACACACAGTGAGACATAAATAGAGAAAGGGAATATTAAATTATTTCCAATTGAAAGAAAAAATGGTCAAAAATTGATACAGATAAAAAGTTTAACGAATGATTTAAAAATACCAAACAAGATGGAGTAAGCAACGAAGAGAAATAATAGAAGTAAGAAGATTACGCAGATGGAACAATTAAGGAACGGATGATGAAATCGAAGAAAAATTATGAAAAAAATTAGCAGAATTTTAAGTCTTGAATAAGGAATGGTTGAGAAGAAGTCGAATAAGAATATTATTGAAAATAAAATTGGTAAAGACAACGAAGATAAAAAAATAAGAAGACAAACAGTGCATAAGTAGTCACGAAAGGTATCAAGAAACGAGTTAGATGGAAAGGCTGATGTTAGATCGACATAATATGTAAAGTATATTAGTATTAGAGATGATAAATTTGTATAAATTTAGCAGACACAAAAGAGCGAATTAAGAAAAATAAGTGAATGAAAAATAATGGGATAGACAGGAGTTAGTCATAGACGAATCTAATTCATATATAATATATTTGTAGAGAGAACCTATTAAATTGTAAAGTAGAAATAGATCTGGTATTGAATAATTTTATGGGTCAGGATAGTAATAAAAAATAAATATTTATGTAAAGAGAAGTAGACAGGATGATAGAGAGCTGGAGAAGCAACACGAATAGAAATAGAAACAGCTTAGAGAAGGATACAATTAAATGCGACTCAAAAAAAAGTAGTTACAAAATGGGGTGGAGGAAAAGAACAGAGTGAAATTTGAAGAAAAATAGAAAATTTATGAAAGTACGAACCGAAATAAAGCAAGGGAGAGTTAAGCTAGATAGAAAAAGGAGCAGAGAGAGAAAGTGTTTAAAAGTAAAAAGTCGTACTCGAATAAAAGTATAGAGATCCATGGATAAAGAAAATAAATGGAACACAAATCGGAGTAAAAAGAAAGGGAGATGGACCGTGATAGAGATGAAGGAAGGATAAAAAATTTCCAAAATAGCAAAAGATGAAAAAGTGGCGTAAAACTGAATGTGGGACAGAAAATTTTTCTATACCTAGTACATATAGCTGAATCAGCTGACAAGCAAAAATATGAAGTAAGGACGGAGAAAAATAGATTCATAAAAACAAAATGTTGATTGAGGAATTGAATTGATGGTAAAATGGAAAACACGATATACACGATCAAGGAAATTATCAAAAATCTCAAGAATTTTCTTCAGCTTAGCTGGCGATATGATTCAATAAACGTCTGATTGCACATTTTCTTACCAAAAAGTTGCGAATTTTCATTCCAAAATAGTACAGTTTTATTCTGGTTCACCAAAAACTATATTTCATTTCATCGTCACACAGCCGCACTCCCTCCATTTGAACATTCTAGCAAAATGAACAAACTTTTCCACATGAAAATAAGATATATTTATTCTATTTCATTATTGTTTTCTTTTTGTTCATTTTTTTTTTCATGCACACCCTTGCACAGGCTGCCAACAAAAATTCTCCTCGAGAATTTTAAATGAACGTTAAATATGAAAAAAGTTGACGGATATATGACATGGATAAATGGAAAAAAGAAAGAAAAAAAAAACCAAATAAGAATAAGCAGATCTTCCAAATTGTCAACTTTTAGAATAAATTTTAGACAGTACTTTTCTTCAAACTATAGCCTACGATTTTTCGTTATTCCACGAATTTAGTGAAATTGAAAAATTATAAATCCTTGCAACTAAATGGAAAAATACACTCGTATGAGTTTCATTTTTTTAAATAGGTAAAGTATATGTCTGTGTGCATGTGTGAGAGAAAGAGAGAGAGAGAGAGAAAAAGAGAGAGAGAGAGAGAAAGAAAAATAGAGAATAAAAATGCTGCCATGTTGTTTCCTTAACTTTTTTAATATTATATTGTGCATGGAAATGTGAGAAAAAGGAATAAAAAAGTGAAGAAAATACGGATGAGTTTTTCAAAAATTATAGCTAACCTTAGAATAAGCATAAAATATCTGTGTAGTCTTATTGTTTTTCCATATTTTATGGAAAAATTTAGAATTGTTTTAGAATTTTCAACTCGTTTTCAATGTATGCGATCGTATAAGACTTGTATTAAATTTTGAAAAAAATATTTGTGGCAAAAACAATAACGGGCACAATTGCAAAGTAAAACGTTAATTAGACAATAGACACTAACAAAGAAATGTCCATAGACAATAAATCCAGAAAAAGGGCGGAGGATACCCAAGAAAACCCACGGATGAAATCAGGGACGTAGCGAAAGGCTTTTTCTTTTGGGTGGGAGAAAAATGAAAATTTTCAACTAATATTTTGGATATTAGCATCACCTAACACACTCGTATATTATGTCCTTTTTTTTTTTTTCTTAGGTCCAATTTTTCCAATTAATAAACAACTTGTACAATTTTGCCAACTGACCAAAACTTTTGGGGAGAGAGCCTCCTCCATAACCCTTTAGCTACGTCCATGGATGAAATCTAGAAGAGATGGTCGAAGCCAAAACGATGAAAATCTAGTGAACAGCCGATACGAATCCTGAAAATACAGACGAAATTTTGAATAGCAGGTTTTAAAATTAAAACCTGCTGATAGTGAAGAGTATAGAAACTGCGAGAGGGGAGAAATATACACGAAAGAGAGAGTACAGGGAGCTTTATGAAAAATGAAAGCGTTGAAAATTTTATAAAAATGGGTACAGAGAGATGTTACGATAAAGAAAGAAAAAGATGAACTTGTGAGTTAATGAGAGAGAAAAGGATATATAAAGGATGCGATGACTGAATGGAATTTCGAAGGGGGATTCGGACCGAAGTATGTTTGTGTTATGGTTTTATGTTGTTTACATAAGATGGCAAAATAGAGGCACAGCCTTTACAAGCGTCTTCTTTATTTCGGATATGAAGTTCACATCATTGGCTATATGAAATGGGGTTGGAGGATAAATAAGAAAAAAAAAAAAAAAAAAAGAAACAGAATGTACGCTGAGTGAAGGGAGAAATGGATTTCGTTATTAAAAAGTCTGCCAATATTTTCAGTGATGGGACTTTTGCGCTTTTATCGTTCGCATTAGAAATGAATTGAAATCGTGGTGACGAGTAAGCTGGTATGAAGTGGTGATAAAAGGTTGAGTTAATATTTTTTTCAGAGCAGAAAAATGGTCTATTTGGATGTGTCTTATAATTAAGGACAGTCTGGAGCGAAGGGAGATTGTCATATTCCACACGAAAACATCAACTCTCAGATTACGAATATCGTATTTTTGAATAAAAAGTATTAAGCATTTTTATGTAAACTTAGACGTGAAGGTTATTCTCGGCGAATTTTCAAGTAGCCAAATCCATTATTTGTGCAAATTTTCTGAACGAATTTTCTTTGTTTCTCAGAGAAAAAAGGTCAAGTGAACTATGAAAGAAAAGTAAGGAATGTTGTTCTAATTATTCAACTCCTAATAAAAATTCCTAACTGTGTTGTTACGTTCAGTATGCTAGAATTCTTAAATTGTTACTTTTTAGAATCGGTACCTACTCGAAATTTGTGTAAAAACACGAACATAAAAAAAAAATCCATATTAATAGAATCAATATTTTTGTATAATTCCAGTGGCGTTGGAGTGGGAGGATGTAGAGGTAAAATGTACCCCTAACGAAAACTGGAGGTACAAAGTATCATTCGTACCCATCTAAAAAATATTTTTCATAAACAAAACGATTGTTTGCATATCTGGTAACATGTTCCAAAATTTTACATGTGAGCTGAAGAATAAGTAAGATCATAATTTACTTTTAACCAACTTCCAAAAAAAGGAGGTTTCTTATCAATTCGATCTGTATATAGCCCCTTTTTTAATGTTTTTTGAGAATAAATTCTCACTCTTAGAACCAGGACTGTTAAGCTAGCTGAAATCCAAGAACTGAAAGTCATTTTTTTTTTCATTTTTGGCTGTTTTTCGCTCTGCCACACCGCAATTTTATTAGTTTTTCTTTTATTATCGAATTACTCGTGTACCTATTCATAAATTTTAAGATTAAAAACATTTATTTCATGTTATTTAGTTCAAAATTTAAGAAAATACTTAAGCCAAAAGCTTGAAAGCTTCAAGCCGAAGCTGTATTTTCGTAAGAGCAAGGGAAAAGCTTATACCCAGCCTAAGACTTATTTATTTAGCTCGAAAGCCATGCTTAAAACTGTTTTTCATGAAATTTAGTTTAAATGATACCAGGATAATGATCTCATGGTGGTCCAGCGATAGATTTTCTTAGTATTAGTCCAAGTCTAATAGAAATTTGATGCTTATTTTTTCGATAGTTTTCGATGTAAATGGAAAAAATGAAATTGCTGAAACAGTGGTTTTTCTACAATTTTGAGGAAATCGCTGGAGGGATCGAGTCGAAATTTTCACTACAGATTTGCCTTATATATGCACAAATATGACAGACGTTTTATTTGGTAGTTTTCTATGAAAGTGGAAAAGAATTTTAGTCCACAGTTTTGAGAAAACTACTGAAGAGGGCTGAAATTTTCACGATGGATTGTCATTAAGTAAGAGCGAGTTTGCTACAGAAGTTGAAGTATTTTTTTCATATTTACGGAGCAAATGGTTATGAGCGTCGCTTTTGCATTGCGTTAATTTAGTTTTTTTTTTTTTTTTTCATTTTTTCATTTTCTATTAATGTCATTGAAAAATGACAAACTGTGTTCTGTGTTTTCCAGCGAAATATTACTACGCTTGAGTTTTTAAAATAATTCCATTGGTTGAGAGGGAAGGTTATAATTCCCCATCCCCGTTTTGTCACTGCTGCAAAGATATTTCAAATGTCTTGGTGTTTTGATTTTTCAACTTGTACCCCCCCCCCCAAAAAAAAAGGAGAACTGTTCCTACGTCGCCGCATAATTCTAATTAAAACGAATAATTTTCAAGCTTTAGGTTACTATTAAAATGACATTCGCGTCCCTAATAAATCACGATTCCACCTCAATGTTTTGTTTTGCTGATGATTCTGTCCAAATTTTATGAATAGTTACGTTTCATAATAAGCATGGCATACTTTATACTACCACATAATATGGCCAAAATTTATTTTTATTCTTTATTTTCAAGGTAAACAACGTGCCCCGATTATTCATCACATCTTGGCCAAATAAAACATACTTGTGAAATCTGTACATTATCACTAAATTGTAAAGATTATTTTGCAAATTTTAATTTTTTTGTTTTATGTTCTGGGTATGTACCACTGATTTCAAACGAAGAAAGTGAATGATTAATGGTTTGGATCTTGAAAACCCAGGAGACAATTTGCGGATTAAAGGAGACATTACGAGTATCGAAAATAACTACACCAGCCGACCTAATAATGTTTTAAAGAGGAATACGTTTCATTCTCCACTCGAAGTTAATTTTGAATTTGTTGTGGGCATGTAAATTTATGACATAATGGAGGAAGCCTACTGAATTTTTCATATGTATAGGTGGAACTACACAAGATAGCATGCGTACACACAAAAATACGTTATTCAAATCGAAATTTATTCATTCTGCCTCCATATTTGCATCATTATTCCCACGAAAGTAGAGCTGAAATTAAAAAGTTAACGAGAAAAAAAACCCCAATTTTTTCCCCCATTCGTCGGAAAATTGTTAGAAAATTTTCATCGCTTCGAGCCATGTGTAAAATCTATTCAACGTATTTTCATCATTTGCAAGTCACTTATTCGCTGGTAAACAGAGAAAATAATTTCCCATTATATTTTTATTTCACTTTTCCTCCTTAATTTTCTTCCTTTTACTCTACCCTTCTTTTTGAAGATCCACATCTCTATTCCTCCTTCACCCCTCTAGTAAATTTGCTTTTTACTGTTACCAGCAGCAAAACGTAAAGAGATAACCCTTCAAATGCAATCGAGACGACCTTTTAGGCAAGATTAATTTGTTATTTTTTCCTACTCTTGTTGTCAGGTGTATATATATATATGTATATATAGATAATCACGAGATAAATTTTCAGACGAATGAAATTTTTTAATTTATTTTACAACGATGATTCTCCAGTTTAACGTCGACCAAACGAACTCCAACAGAAAAATAGCTTCGCGGAGTTAGTTATGCTTAATTTTTTTCTCCCAACCCCTTGAACTGACCAAAAAAAAAAAAAAAAAAACTAACTCCCTGTAGCAAATTCATGTTAAATCTATCATTAATCTTACATTATACGCAGGTATCTTTTAATAAATAAGATACCGATACCGAATATCGGAGAAACAAAAAAAAAAAAACATGAATACCTTATTACGAGTGAATTAACAAATTCCTACATATTTTCGGATTCCACAACCCCTCCACACCTCTCGCAGACAAGTGGGCAAAAATGACACCGAAACAATGATAAATGATGCTGTATAAAATTAGTTTCCGTTTTTATTATAGAATAAATTCGTTCGCATAAGCGCACAAATAGAATTATGTTATGTCTTTTTATTTTCGACTTTTTTTTTTTTTGACTTTTTCTATCCAAAAATCAAGACACGCTCGTGCATAAAAGTCCGAACCCGTTTGATAAATTGCTGTATTTCGGTATTCACGAACGAATGCGTATACGTAGTGGAGGTTCCTCATGGTAGATCATTTTTGTCTTCATTTTTTACTTTTTTCTGTTCCTTTTCATTTTCAAATAATTTAAATTGCAAATGATTAGCTATTTTTTCGAACGTTATAAATTTATTACGGTGCTAAAATCGTCGGTTTGTTGTTGTGTGAGCGAAAGATACAGCATAATAAATAAAATATTCGAAACCAGGAAGCGGGCACGAATGCAGTCGAAGGGAGTTTTTTGAGGGCGAAGGGGGGTGGTGGAAATTTTCGCCGTATTTTTTTTGTTATTTTATATTTAAAATTACGAATTTATGTACGAATTGGAAGACCTTTGCATCGTTTTTCGCTGCTCTCATCCAAAAGACTTGATATAGTGGCGCAATTAATTTGTTTTAACGTATTCGTAGCAATTGGGAATCATAAAATAATTAATTCATAATAATTATAATGCCCCGACGTTGAGTAAGTTTTTACGAATTTTGAATTCAATATTTGGCTGCAGAGAAAAGGTCAAAACAACAATTTTTTATCATTTTTTTCACTAATAAATAGATTTATGTATTGATAGCTTTTAATTAACATTTCTTGTAAAATTGACAACAAAATCGTAAAATATTACAAACTTTGGTGAATTCTGGTGAAATTCATGATTCTTTTGTTTCTCCCAATGTGTTTGGTTCAATTTAGAGTAGGCCTGGTGTCGTGACAATTTTTTGTCGATAAAAACCTGCACTTTAGATGATTAGAGGATTTGAGTTTACCCAGAAGAATAAAATATGGTACTTCACACGGATTTTACTCACCGACAAGACCAAAATATTGAAATATTTTTGAGTTTAAATTCGATTCAATTTATGCTAGTAAAATTTGAAAATTAACCTTTTCCCCCAAATATTTCAGTGAAATGAAGAAATGCGAAATTTTCTTTAAAAAGGACCAAAAATAATGCTTTCTTACGATAGTCATGCCCTCCCTGAAATTTAAGTTACGTATGTGAAAAATAGGGATGCGCTACAGACCTGCAACATTCCGTATACTCATTGCAAGAGCAATTTATTAACTCGTGCAATTACCTCACTCACCTACGGCTCATGCTTGCAAACACTACACTCGTTGAGAAATTTTTCTTTCCTCTCACTAACTAGTTTCTCATGCTTTTTGGTGAAATACTTTCATTTTTCTCGACGTTTTATGCAATTTTACATGAAATTCGACATACTCGAATGATTGTCAGATAATCACATAACATTTCTGTTAACAAGAATTGGAGAAATATGAGATTATCATTTTTGAAAGTTCATAACTGTAACGTATATTTTCGTCTATTTTTAAATATGACGAACATATTCGGCTACACAGTCTCGAATACCAAAAATGCAGATATTCATCAAAAAACAAAACATCCGATAGTTCTTTATAAACAACCACAAAATTACCCGTATTATTGCCTTCATATTCATGACCTAATTATGCCTATCCTTCGATTATATTGCGAGTCAGCACATCCCTATAATAACATGTCCCTACCTCACTTAGCCTATCCATCACATACACTTACATACACAGTGCTACCAGTTAGCTTTCTAATAGACAGTCTTTGTCTAAAGGGTTTAATCCCAATGTTCAATTTAGTTTATAGCGTTTGAAATATTATTTAATGTACCTGTGTCGTACAAATTATTATTTTATTAAAAGTTTTAAATCAATCTTTGTGCTAGAAATATTATTATAGTCACTCAAATATGTTAAGGTCGACAATAGACGTGGATGATAAATTAACTCTTTGAATTATTATAGAGATATTAATGCTTTTCCAGTGTTAAATATTTCGTTTATGGTGTAACACTGAAAGTGGTTCTAAATGGTACTATTCCCACCTCTTTTGGCTGTTACAATAACTTCTTTAAAAATCCCTCAAATTCACTTTAGAAAACTTGGCAATCAGCCTGAATTCATTCGAAATTTATTTTAAAATCTGGTATTTTTGCATTAGGTACGGTACTTTTTTAATATATCGCCAACTTGTGGAAAAACTACATCTGAGAACTTCGCTTTCTTGTTTTTGCCGTTTGAATTATTCTCCTTAGCTCAAAGAATCGACCTGAAGCTATGTCAACATTCTGGAATGTTCACTTTTAAAATATTCTGTTCAAATGGAAAATTCAGTAACGAATGAGACTGCTTCTTTTGTCTAATTTTTGTATCAGTATTATTTTCTCGTCAGTGAGATCAAAACCTAGTGGAGTGAAACTTGCTAATTTTGAATTCCAAACATCATACTGCCGATTAAAAATTCATACCCTATTTCGGTTACAAAAAGAGAATTCATCTTAGATGTTTTGATGTATCTATCAAAAACTCTTTCGTCCACCAACCATTTGTTTTTTCCTTAAAAATTAAGGAAAGGGTTGTTCGAGTTTGACCATATACTAAGGTTTATAAACTAATTTTCGTTCAAAAAGGACATCATCTTCCTTTAGCTTAGTCAATAGGTGGAAGGGGATAAAATGTCAAAAAGTTACTAAATAGGTACTTAGAGTAAAAATTGACAAAAAAAAAAATTTTGCCTTAATGTTATTATACAACTAATTTTCCTTAAAAAGTTTAGTATTGCACTTTTATCGCTTACGTTCGCAAATATTTCTTTATTATGGCCGAAAATGAGTAAAAGATGTTGAAACGATTCTTCATACTCAATTATTAGAAGATATTCGATTTTCTCTGACATCTTTTAAAAATAAAAAAAACTTTGGTCCCACTTTTGTCCCATCAATGAGAGGCAAAAGAAATATATGAGGTTAGTATAGTTGTGCTTGAGACTATGTTCGTCGATGGAATTTTTTCTTTTCTGTTCTTGTTTGGTTTACTTTCTTTTTTTTTTTTTTGACTATTTTTTTATTGTATACGTCCAAGTTCATCGTCAAATAAACGGTTCTACTTGATGCTTTTTTCCTCTATCATTTTATCTTTTCTTTTACCAGAAAAGAAAACAAATAGTAAAACCAATTTTTCGTTTTGGGTAACCCCCCCCCCAAAAAAAAAAGAAAAAGAAAGGGAATTAGGTTTAAAAACATTTTATTGGTCGTTAAGCTGTGGTTTCGTACATACGACCACATAAAATTCTCGCCCTATTTTCACATCTTCCCTTCCGCAATACAAAATAAACCTATCGAAATGGAGAGGATTTCAGCATTTGCAGTAATAATCACGAGGGAAAGAGAGAATGACAAAAAAAAAAAATAAGAAAAAAAAATCACAATATAATCATGACATTCCTTGAAAATAGAAATCGTCGTTTTCTCCACTCGCATAAAAACTATAATCCATTTTTGAGTAAAAATTTAATCAGAATTCTGTAATTCGAGTTAGGTATTTGAAGTTTGTGGGACGAATATTTCGTTTACTATTTTTCATTCAAAATTTTTGACTTCGAAAAATAGTTTTTGAAAGTTATTTATTTTGAAATTTGCAAGCGAAGTTTTTGAAAGGATTTCGTTTTAACAGTAAGTTTAAAAAAAAAAAAATTTCAAAATTGAAGGAGTCGAGTATTATGACTTGGAGGTAATTATCGAATATTTTATAGCTTTTCAAGACAGGCTTGTACAAGAATTACATGATCCTTATAGAAATATTATACCTTCATTTTTAATTTAAAATTTTTTTTGAAAATAAGCCGTATCATTTGAATTAGATAATAACTGCATTTTATTATACCAACCGTGGACAATTTTGTCGTCAATGTAAAAATGTATACAAAATCCTAAGCGACATTTTTTTTTTTTCTATTTTGCTACACAAAAGTTGTCCAAACGTTTCCGACGACTTACGCAAGATAAATAGGTATTTAAAATATTCAATCGTGCATAGCTTTTTCCTCTGGAAATGAAACCCATATTGAAGTCAGTAAATATAAAAGTTATTATAAATAAGTAGGCCTATTTTCCTCTTTTAAACATATTTTTTCGCTGCAATATCGAGAAATAGACTAACCCAAAAGACATTGCAGTATCGTACTTTTTTTTGTTATAAGTACAAATTTATTAAAAATAAAAAAAAAAAAAAAAAGGACAAAGGTTGACGTTAAAAATTCAAAATAACAAATCAAACGGAGTAACGACGTTTTATATTTTCAATGAAATACTAGTAAGTAGTATTTATTTGTTGAAGATGTGGGAGGGGGTTAAAGCAGTAACATAATCGCACAAAACTAAAAAATTCCTTTTAAACATCTCACAAATGCTGGGTACGGCCAACAAAAAAGCGTATTTGAACCACTTTTTTCCTTATTGTATGAAGGTAGTTAGATACCTATGTATTCTTAATTTAAAAATTAAAATTAAAACTAAAAATAATACGAGGAACTGAGGGCAAAAAATTAGTATAATCATTAACTACTTATTATAAATTAATAATTGTAAACTAGATGTCTTATTACTTTATTTTTACTTTATTTATTTTTGTTTTTTCAAAGGAAAATATTTAAACTTTCCAATCTTCATATCACAGATATTAGAAATAAGAATCCTACGAATGTTACCTTTTTTTTTTTTGTGTTTAATCGTATGATTCTTTCACAAAATGAGTGCAATGTAAAATGAATCGTCACTTAGTGCAATTTATTTCGGGTAGAGAATTAGTAAATTTTATTCTTTGAACACTTTTTTGAAATGAATTTCACGACGAAATCGAGTAGGCATATAAATTATATTTTAACTGAAATCATATTTATAAGTCTGGATGGTGCAGTGTTATACCGTACAGATGATTTTTTTTTTAGATTTGATCATTTTTTTTTCCATCCTTTTAAGCATATATATATATATATATATTTCTTTAAAAAGTTTTTTGTTTGAAGTTTTATCAGTTTTGAGATGTTCAACAAGACTGGGATAAGTCACATTTTTGAGCTTTTCATATTTTGACTGATTCTAGTGGTACTTTTCACACCGCATCGAATGGTAACACTGAAATTTTCAAATTTGGTCCGCAATATTGTAAAAAAAGCATTTGAAAATAAGTATTTCGTAAATGTGGGATAAGTCAGTGATACATTACAAACAACGTGCTGATATCAGCCTGAAATGTGTTGTTTACAATGGAAACATGGTTGTATGAATAGAAACAATGTTCCTTCCTAATTCCTTCGTTTTTAGATGCAATTACATTAATTACAAACTTTCTTGATTTATCTTGTTTTTTGTTTTTTCGATCAAATTTCATACTTTTGTTTCACAAATATGGGATAAGTCGTGCCTCTCGGCAACATTTTGTCCTATAGCTCCCCTTCTGGTGTAGATTTATTATCATCCTTATCAGTACAGCTATGTGAAGAGTTACTTTTAACATTTTCCAAAATTGGTGTTACCATTTCCCATAAGACACATGAAAAGACTATGAAACTTCGTTTTTACTTTCCTGAAAAACTGGTTTTTCTGACTTATCCCATTCTTGAAAAACACCATTCTAAATATTAGGTACTCTGCATTTTAATTGAAATTTACCAGGTTTTGAAATCGAAAATGGCTAACAAATGAGATCAAAATTGTAGGTAATTCGATTTTTGTCCTACATAGGGATACCAATTTACTACTCCAGTAGCCAAAACTGAAAAAAAAAAAATACATAGTGTATAAATGAGTAATTTAATGGGAAAATTAAGTTAAATTGATAACATGTAAGGTTGTTATTCATGCCCAATCAATTTTGCACTAAAGAAAAGAGTTCAAAATTTTGTTATTTTTCAATGAATCATCAATTAAATACCCTTCAACTGATTTTTTCTATCAAAAGTTCGTTATCTACATTTAATTAAGTCTAAATTCAGATTCAGATAACAGTAAACTGATTCTAGCATCAGATCATGCATCGGGATCATGATTATTTTTCTACTTAAGTTTTACTATCTTTTTGGGTTTTGACATTGAAAAAATTTAAGATTTCGAAAATTGGTATTTTTCTCATGCACTGATCATTTATTTAAAAAAGAAAATTGATCAAATGACACTAAAAATTGCGTAAAAACGATCCATTCTACGCTTCACTCATTTTTTCTAGTCTGATGTAAACCCTAAAAGAGAGAGAGAGAGAGAGAAAGAGAGAGAGAGAGAAAGAGAAAAACGAGAGAGACACTTTGAAAGGGAGGAGAGAAATGAAAGGAATGAAAAAAAAAAGAAGAAAAACAATGTTTCCTACCCAACATAAATTATCTAAACAGTATTATATATATATATACAAAAAACAAGACAAGACAAGAATAAAATAAAACAAAACACTATCAAATAGCTGACTCAGAGTTAAGACTAGAAATCTGTAAAAAGGAATGACTGTATTATATGAAAGAGAGAGAAAGAAAGAGAGATAGAAAGAGATAGAGAAAGAAACAAGAAAAGATAGAAGAGACAGAGACAGAGATAGAATAATCACAAAAAAACAGAAAAAACCAACAAAAATGCGTTTAGTCTTTGTTTGACTAGAGAAGACTAGAGAGACAGAAACACACACATAGTTAAGAAAAAAAGAAGAAGAGAAAGAGATAGGTATTACATAAAATATAAAGACATGGACAGAAATGTATGTAATAATAATAATAATAATAAAAAAAAAAGAGTAAAGACCTGACAATAATTACTTAAAAACAAAAACAAAAATTCCTCAAAAAAACCAAAAAACTTAGGGAGCGGGTATCGACGAAAAGGTTCTCAGGGTTGGGCAGGTACGCGGTAAGTGAAATTTTCGACTGAAAGAAAGAAAACAGGACGACCGGCGGGCGGGTCGGGGGAGAATAGGGGGTCGGGTTCTATCGTAGGTGCGTTATTGTGGGAACCTGATTCGGTGGTATGGCAGTGTTGGTGCAGTCGGCGTCGCCGACGCACGCCGACTCCAGATGCTTGTTGAGGTACGACTTGAGGGCGAACGTTTTATGGCAGCGGGTGCATTCAAAGTTCTTGTCCGTCGAGTGGGTCTGCATGTGCGCGCGCAGATTGCTGCGGTCGGCGAACGCTTTGCCGCAGTGCGCGCATCCGTACGGCTTCTCACCGGTATGCGACCGCAGGTGGCCCTGCAGCAGCCACGGCCTGGAGAACAGCTTGCCGCAGATGCCGCACGCGTGGTTCAGCTTGTGGGTCAACAGGTGCATGGCCAACGCCGGCATACTGACGTAGGCCTTGCCACAGGTGACGCACTTTTTGGCCGATTGCGAGTCGAGGCTGCGGTGCGTTTGCTTGTGCCTGGACAAATTGGAGGAGGTGGCGTACTGCTTGCCGCATTCGCTGCACGTGTACTTGGGCCGCTGGTCGCAGCCGCTGGCGACGGGCGCGGCCGCTAGGCTAGCCGCCTTTTTCTTGGAGCGGCCGTCGCTCACGAAAAACGCTTCGTAGGTGTAGGCGATGGTTTTGGTGGGGGCGGGTTTGCCTGGTAGGGGCGGTGGTGGTGGTGGTGGTGGTGGTGGCAGCGATGGTGGCGGCGGTGTCGGGCAGATGGACAATTCCGATGGCGAGGAGGGTGGCTGGTGGTGGTGGTGCTGGTGCTGGTGCTGGTGGTGGTTATGCTGATTGTGATGCTGATGGTGCTGCTGGTGTGGCTGGTGTGGCTGGTGCGATTGGGATGGCAATGGTGACGATGATGACGACGACGATGACGACGAAGACGATGACGACGATGGTGATAATGATGATGATGATGATGATGACGACGATGATGGCGGTGGAGCTGGTGCGGGTGGCGAAGCGCTTAGGTCGAGAATGGCGTGGGCTGCGGTCAGGTCTTCGGCCGGTCTCCAGCGGACGGAGGGCCGATCGTCCAGCGAGTACGGTCGGTAGATGTCCTTCTTTTTGGGTGGCAGCGAGAGGGCGGCTCCGGTGCTGGTGAAACACATGGCCAGCGATCGGGTGCGGGTGTTTGGCGGCCGCGACGACTCGCTGGCCGTTTGCAGGGTGGCGTACGACGGTGAAGTGCTGGTTGCCGATTCACCGGGTAGATAGGCCGAATAATGGCTGATGTCGGCGGTCGACGTGTAACCTGTGGGCAAATGAAAAATGAGAAGATTAATAGAGATTTTTTAATGCGGTGCTGAAGAGGGTGGGATGGCTATTTTTGGACTGATAAGGGTGGTCGATCCCAACGACGCTTTATTTGGTTTGGTAACAGCCTTCGAAATCTCTATCAAACGTTACTTCCTTGTTGTTTCAAACAAAATGAGATTCTGGTGCGACGGAAAATAGAAATTATACTTGAAAAGGTCGTTAGATGGGACTGTATGTAATTTAAAAGCCTCGTAATTCCTACGAAATAGAGTGAAGCACAATTTACGATATTTAACTTCTTTTATTTCATTGGCAGCAACTATAGGTTCAAAAAATATCGATATGTATCGATATGGAGAGAAAATACCGATATTTAACGAAATTAATCCTCAATATACCCGATAAACGATGATACTTTGGATTAAATATCGATATTTTGGGTATCGATAATTTGGGTATCGATATTTTCCCTGATATATCAATGCGTATTAATACGAAAAAATATCAATATATTTTCACAGCACTATGAGTAACTTGCTTTCACATTGATATTGGCATAGTATTGCATCAACTGTAGGAAAATTCCGCAAAAACACCTAAAAAACCTGATAGCTGTACGTAAAATGAATTTTTTCGATCATGTAGTTCCACGTAGATGTTTCCTAGATCATATGACAGTTCTTTGCAAAAGGTATTTATTGAAACCTGACAATTTCCAAATCTTCGCGACCCTCTCCTTTCAACCCTCTCCCTCTGGCAACAATACCATTTCCACCAAGAAGCATGTACTATTCTTCAGGTCAAGCTTTTTTTCAGAGCTAAGGGATATAAATTTTTTTCAAAAATTATAATTTTAACTACTTGTCAACATCACTCTCTTTCAGTTTTTATTTTGTGCCTACTTAAATCTAAACTGCGATTATGACGATATCATCATAACTGGATGAGGTGAGAATGGCAATCAAGTACAAGAATACCACGCCATATTGATTTTGAATCATTATAATAGCATGCATGTGACACAGGGAGTGCGACAAATTATTTTGGATGTAAAAATTGGAATAAATTTGTTGCGAATTCAAAAAGTTTGTCATTTATGCCAGTGCAGGGTACCGTTAAATGGGAAATTCTGAACATATCATTCAGACAAATATTCTTGTTTTTCTATTTTTTGGGACTTTTCAAAATTGATTACGATTGAGCCCTTTTTTCATTTGCACCAAAAATTTTGTCTAAAAATGCTTTTCAAACTTCTCAATTCATATCATACACAGACAGTACTCCATCCTACCAGCCTAAAAAAATTTAAAATGAAAATCATTGGACACTTCCGATTACAAACTTTATTAAAAATTCACAAATTTTGAGGAAAAAATATTATTTCAGACTGTTTTTTTTTTTCACAATCTTTTTCAGAAAATCAAAATATTAACCCATAGGAATCAAATTTATTAAAAATAAAAAAGGTTAACCACAGTATTCCATCGTATTTAGACAGACTACTTCATCGTATAGTATCTAAATATGACGAAACAACAGCAACAGCAAATATTTCCCTGATGAAATATTTGCCGTTACTTCTTCTACCCTACATATCAAATAATATGTTGACGATGTAAAGTCAGCAAATTTGTTGGCCCAATACGGTAAATGAACAGTTGTGTATATTTTGGGTAAGTAGACGTTTTCCAAATTATTAGAAGTGACATGGTAAAGTGTTTCCAACCAGCACTTCACTTGTGTTTTAATTTGGTTTATGAGCAGCCAAGCTCCAAGTTAGGGATTCCACCTTTGCAGAGGCGATGAACATTAGGTTAGCTGTAATGGTGTAAGTATAATGATAAGATGATTCGTGTACAATATGAGAATAAGTATTAGTATTTGTACATGACTAAATAACATACAGTTACGAATAAATTGTATCAATCATTTCCAGATATGTTGAGTGTCTTGGTGACTTCCATATTTGCACTAATAAATCAAATTATTTAATACCATTTCATATTTATTTCGTTAAGTCTCTGTGCGGACATAGAAAAATAACCCACAGAACTCTGAAATTATTGAAAAAGAACAGAATTTTCGCTTTTAAATGGAAGTTTTACAACGAATTTCATAGACAGAGCTATGAGGTTTGTTGAATTTGATTAACAAAGCCTTGGAGTATCGTTTCGCAGAATGAACGAAAAACGATCTATGTGCCACTTGGGCTCTTTTGGTGTAATACGAGTGCCTACCTCAATTTTCGTTTAAAAAAAAAAATTCAGTCTAAGCACTATGAAATGTACTTCATAAATGTTACATAAAAATGCGAAGTATGTTAAGAAAAACTGGAAATATTATTCATCTACAAAAAATAATAGTAAAACAATTGATAAAATTGTAATTTTTACCATTTGTGAAAGAATTTAGAGAACTTTTAAGGCAAAGGAAGAAACTCTCGAGTCGTTGTTTTCTCTCATTTCGTAGCACTGTCTTTATTTACATCCATAAAAAATGTGACCCAACACAAAGGGGTCAGCAATTCTTTTATTTTAGTAAATTTGAAAAATTTCTTCCTAAAGTTTATATTTATATTTTTCGGTCCTCGGTTGTACCAAAGGACTCACTCAAAAATTTTTTTTCTTCATGTTTTAGAAAAATCCTTCGGGATTTGGACGAAAATTTAAAATCTCGACCATAATTTAAAGCTATTTTCTACCATTATTGCAAACTTAAAATTAAATTTTCTTATCAATTTGAAGTTGTGATATTTTTCAAAATTGTTGAATCGGTAGTTCAGTCGAATTGACTTTTATTTTGTATATCGGAAAGTTGGTAACCAGAGAAGTTCATTTCGAAGAAATCCTTATAGTTTATTGAAAATTCAGTATAATATTTCAGAATCGTTAATCTCAAACTTACGAAATTCGTTTTTTTTTTTTTTTCGTTTTTTGTCTCACTCGTGGAATCGTACGGTAATAAGGACGGAGACACTGGTAAGTAGGACCAGGACATTGTTGCATATGGTGGAGTTAAGGGTTGTTGAGTGTTGTTCCCACTTATAACGTTCAATCTGTACGTATTTCAGGTATGAAGGCTGTAATCAATTGAAAAATTGTAAAATTTATGCTTCCGAGTTAAGAACGCAGTAGCAGTTGGATTACAATTCGAAACATTTTGAGCGTCGATTTAAATTATATTCTGCTTTGTCAGGCAGTTTTTCACTGAAAAACCTTTACTTTATTAAAATATAGAATTAAACTTCACGTTTATTGACAACTTGTTGCTCTTAGGCTATGAACATTTCAAAACATCGAGCAGCTTAAATTTTCATCGCATCTCGCATAATTTTCAAGTGCTTGAATTTTGTTCGTGAAAGAGTGTAATGTCACTAAAAAATTGCTCGGCGCAGTCGAAAAGAGGAACAAAAAAAAACCTAACACTCGAAAGTGAATGATAATAGTAATGTAAATGGAAAGTATGTTTGCATCTTGTCACCGTTTGCTATACGAAATTCAACAAGCAACGGTGAGTGTGAGATAAAAAAAACACGCAAAAAAACAACAACAAAAACAACAGAATAATCCTCTTCTTTATATTCGTCAAGCTAAAGCGACGGAAATTGAACGCGAATGATATATAGGTACGTTTACATTATATCCACTTTAAAAGAAGAAAAAAAAAAAAATAGTTCCTGAAAATTCGTCCTCATGATTACCTATACTTATTTTTCTTCAATGTCTACGTTCAAACGATGGAGAGTGATGAAAAAAAAAAAAGAAAAAGAAAAAGGGGATAGAAAAAAAAAAGAACAGAAGAGAAAATCAAAACGTAAACGCGAAACACTTGTTGCATTTTCGTACCTGAATAATGAAAATACTCGCAGAATAAAATTTATTTCCTCCCTTTTCGAAAACGATTATCCAAATGGTTGAAATGCTGATGGTAAATTTTACGATTTTTTCCCTCACAGCTTGTTTTTCTTTCCCCATGCTGTCTCATTCTTTTTTTTTTTTTTTTATATTTTTTTTGCCCACTATTTCCAGTGTTATAGCACTCTTGTTTTATAGACCCGAACGTGTGTTATTGGTTGTTGGTTTTTTTTCTTTTCACCTTTTTTTACTTATTTTCTCGCTTTCTTTGTTTCGTGTAAACTGCCCGTATTTGTAGGCTTTTCACTTTTACACGTTAACATTAATTGATTGTTGTAAAGTAATCGCACACGAGGAGCACAATAAAATATACCTATACATACACATAGCTTGACCGAAAAATGTGTATTGTTTGTTTTGTTGGGAGTGTGAGGTGGGAAGCGGGCAGGAGGGGAGGGAGCGAATTTTTTCCTTATTGGCGTGGAAAGTGTTTTGTGGCACGAATGGCATATCAAGTGGTTTTCTACGCCATCGACTAATACGAGTGCACGTGAGAAATTTTCCAGGATGAGTTTACACGACGGTACGCTTTTAATCTCTTGGCCAAAGGATGAGAGAATCATCCTTTGCTAATCCAACGGCCAATTACAACTGGGTATTGTTTTGAAATCCCGTATTTGTAGTCAAAATTGAATGATCGACATCTTTGTTGGGAATAGCGACGAGCAAAAGCATAAACAAGACGGAGACTATGCGGTAGTTATGGTCATGCATGTTATTGCTCTTGAAAGGGAAGTAGGATTTCATCCCCACAACTATCTAGTCGTGGATTCTATCATTGTAACGGTTTCTATACTAATACTTTGGATGAATTCGACTCAAAGTAGCCCATAGTTTTGTAACTACTGTAAAATGGGATAATTTTTAAAGAGTTTTTCTAGTTTTTTTGATATAGTGGGACGAGTTTTACACTCCAAAAAGAAATTTTTGCGGATTATAGTTGTACTTTTGAAGATTTTTTAAATTCATTTTGACAGGTGTTTCTATCTTAAAATTTGAGGTCTGAAGAAGTACTTTGGTTTCAAAACAACGTCGGTTAAGGTAACTAACTTTCAAACAGCTATTTGTTTTTAACAGAAATTGTTATGTCACCCATCTCAATTAATTGTCTATATACGAAATTTTAATGAAATTGGTTGAAAAACCTATGAGAAAATTGAGAAAAAGGAAAAAAAAAAGGCAAAATTTTGATCGAAATTTTGAAAAGTATTTCTGGTATCACCTTTTTGGCACGTAAGAACGAACCATATTCCTGTAATGAATACCAAACATCAGCATTAGTGCTGAGAAGCAATGGCGCATCAAGGGGGAGTGATTTGGTTCATAGATCAGCCTCTTGACTTCTTTTCTTGTTATTTACAAAGGATAGTGGGAATTAGAAAAAATATATCTATATAAAAAATTATCATAATTATTTAAGAATAGTTTTGATCACCTTCCTTCATAACATACTGGATGTAAAGTTCAAATCAACTATTTTATTTCCATATTTCATGATTTTCAAAATCAACCCTTAATGTAAATGTAGGATTATTTAAAGAACAAAAAATTTTTGCAATACATGTCCCTAATGATATTTTTATATCATTTACTTCAAATTAATACATCTACTCCAAATTTGTATTTTCCTATATCATTCACCACATTTTCGTACATTTATTCTTCCTTTTATTCACGTCATTTCAGTTTAGTTCAAACTTGTCTTTCAAGTCTTGATTTGTCTGATTACATCACTATTTCCTTTTATAAACTGTTTTTGTCCGTATTCATGGTGTCAACTTTTCTCTGAATATATTTCAATACTTTACACTTATTCTAATTCCTACCAATTTCTTGTACACTTGCATTTTATATCACATCTATCACATTTCATTAGTTTTACCCAAATTATGTTTTTCCTTAACATCCAATCAAACTCATATCTCCAAGACACCTAATTAAAATCACTCAAACTATCACCCTTAGTTATTAATCTAATATTCTGTACTATTCATTCTTAATACTTCTCCTGTAGAATACAATACACTCTTATATTTTCATACAAACTGTAAAACAGTTTGTAATTATTTCAATACTATACATTTACAAAAAGCATAATACTGTTGTGTTTCATTTTGTAACAATTATACCGTTACAATGTCCCGCAATATGGGCGATAAAGTTTCTATTTTCAAGACACAAAACATACAATTTCCAATCAAAGAGCAAAAATTTTTTATAGAGAGCTAAAGTCAATAGGGGGAGTAAAGCAACAAAAATGTTTGGTTCCTCCTTCCAACCAATCAGAAGCCTTTCCTAATCGCATACGCGCATGTATTGTAAAAAATACTGTTTAATGCAACTCCAGGGCAATGTGAGAAACTTTGACTCATGCAATTATAACACGAGCCGCAACTGTAACTCATCGAGAATTGCTCACTTTACACTCTTGTAGCAAAATAGTATATTATTTTGCACTATGAATTATAAATTTATGTTATAGTTACCTAGTACGCTCATTTACCCTGTAATACTAATCAATTTTAAGCTTTCTTGGTTCAAATGCTTCTCAGTCACTCTTAATATAATTTTCTGAACCATCAATTCTCATCATTTGAATGCTTGAACCCACAGCTACCTGGATTCAGCATCACAGGTCTTGTAAATATTATTTTTCTACCCCCAAAATCCGTTTTATATTTTTCAGATCAGTTTTCAAATTTCCTCCATGGTTTCAAAGTTACCTCAGTTAAGCAAGTAATTAGGTTCAAAGCCTGGTGCATTCTTTCTCCTAGAATTAAAGTTTTTTTTTAGCAGTGTTTTGTACCTTATAAGCACTTCGTAAAGTCTTCTAAAATTAATTTTCTTCGCTGTATATTCCGCGGAAAAGTGACTGAACAAAACTTCAGCTCAGCGATGTATCAGATTCCCTCCTGTCAGCCAGCCAACTCGGTTGTCATAAAATTGAATAATAAACGAGAGACGCTATAAAAGACATTAATGAAGACGAAAGGTTATAGGCTGTGCGACACATACGGCCACATACGCTACAGTATGATATGTATATTCGCTTTATCTCTTTATAATGAAAGACTTAACGTTTTAAAATCCTACCTCTGTGCAAAACGACTAAGGATATACCAGAGCGTATCGATTTCCGTACCAACCGCCAATAACAACCTGCTTTCGAGGAAGCCAAAAAAAAGAAAGATAAAAAGAAAAGGGTTAATCGCAGCAAAAAAAAAAAAAAAAAAAAACAAATAAAAAACAACACCTAAGGCGGTTGAAAAGACGTAATGAGAAGTGCCTAATGAAGACGATGAAATTCGTCTCCTCCAAGTTATACAATTCCGCACAAACTTTCTTCTTCAATAAAAAATAAAAACAAAGGGAGCCAGCATGAGCGAACCGAACGCATAAAGTATAAAAGAGGCTTATATAATATACCTATATATTGTACAGAGTATAGCGTCAATAATAGATTGAGGTATATATGTGGGGCGAAGGGAGCGGGTATTGCTTGATGGAGGAAGTTATCAAAATGAATTCGCAGCAGGTGGAGCAGAGGTAGGCGACAAGCAATCTTTCAGTACCTACTCTTATTGAAAGAAGAAAAAAAAAATTGGAAAATGAAAAGACGAAGTGAACGTATTTTTGATGTCAAAAATTAAAAGGTGAAAGCGAATACGGTTCGGTGAAGGCGCGCCTCAGCGAACGAATCAAACTTTCAACGACGCACAGTATAAGGGACGAGGGTTAAAAGGGGAGAAAAGGTGCCCTCCAGGCTTTGGTGTTTATGTTGAAAAAGGCACGCCGGTTACACGATTGCTGCACAACTTTTAATAGCGAGAGAAATTTTTGGAAATAAGAGAGAGAGAGAGAGAGAAAAATCACGGAACGGGGTGAAGGGGTGGGAAAAAGTCGAAACTACCTGTTGGAGAAATATGAAGGGGTAGAGGGTAGAGTTTAACAATAATTTTACATCCTGTGCGCGAAATGAAAAAGAAAGTTTTTGTTATGTCGTCATGTTTTATGTAATTTTATTAACAGTTTTTGGTAATTTTTGCTGTTTCTTTTTTTTTTTTAATTTAAAAAATTTTTTTTGGTTTTTTTGGTTTTTTTTTGGTTTTTTTGTTTTTTTTTTTTGCTTTTTTTGCTTTTTTTTCCTCCATTAATTGACGAATAAACATTTAATTGCGGTGAAAGAGAACACTCAATAGAAAGAAAGGGTTAAAAATTCTTTTTTTACAAAATTATGTTGTTAAGTGTCGAAAAATACAGCTGAAATTTGATAGGTACTTTGACAATACTGGAGTAATATGTACAAGGAAACTGATGAGGGTGTTTGCTAATCAGTAGGCCTGTAAAAAATATGAATTTATTTTCAAAAAATAAGCATTAAGTATCCTGAAATAAGCGATAATATACGCTTATTTTTTTCCAAATATGTATGTAAATATGCATGTGGGGACTCACTGGTATGAGGTATAGGGACTCGGACCCCTCAAAGACAGTCGCTGTCCCAAAGGGCTGGCAAATAATCATCCTTGCGACGTTAAACAAACACAAATTATGTTCGATCGTAATTACCTGCATGTACTTGCATGTAATGTACGAGTACCAAATTGTGACATATCTCAACAATCCGATGATGTCACAATCTGTACACAAACTGGCCCATCATCTCTTATCACTACAAGAGATGATGCAACTGGGCCACTCTTACTTACGTACGTATTCCTTACATATGTGTGTATGTGTGCGTGTAATTAAGCCAGTATAAAAACTTTCCAAATTGGCTCTAAAATTGCCAGTGTTTGCCTTGGTTTTGGCTTACCCATATGTTAAATATGAAGTGGCTGAACATGCTTAAATTTTGTTGAATTTACCTTCTGGTGAGAATACTTTCTCACAACAAGGTATTCCACAATGCATTTATAAATTTAAAAAAATTGAATGAAGAAATGTCAGAAATAGACTTAATTTCTAAAAATTGTGTATTTTTATCGGTTTTTGTGATTTTGTATTAGATGGGGGTTGTCAGAGGGGACCACTGATGATGTGTGTATCCAACCCCTTAAAACGGAGCTATTTGCCCTTGTAAAAAAGATAATGCCTTAAATTCATTGGGAGTTAATGTTGTAAATGCAAAACATCGAGCAGTATTATTTTCAGTTTGCTGCTACAATAAAGCATAAAATATAAAAAAATTTTTACACATCACCCTTTTTTTCATAAAAATAAGTCTAAATACTTGTTTATTCAGAAATATTCGAATATATGCAATTTTTTGGAACAACAATATGTGGTGAAATAGGTTTAAGGTGAAATATGAAAATATATGCCTATATAACAAAATAGGTAATCTATAATTTGAGTTTTCAGATTTTGTAATTAGGCTTCGAAGGACTTGAAATGGTAAGTAGAATATTCAGATTTTGGTTCTGATACATGGAAAAAAGTATGTTTTCACATAATTTTTATAGCCCTACTAATCATTGATTTAGAATAATATGATTTCTTACGGTTAGAGTGCTATGTGTGCCTCACCTTATAACCAGGATATATGTCTAACTGCCAAAAGAGTAGCCACATAATTTGCTTCGTAACTTAGTTGGTGTCGATAACGAGCTGTAAATTGAACAGATTCAAGCTTCAATTATTTCAAATAAATTACCGATGGTAGAAATCGGTGCATCATTCAATAATGAGATACCTGCAGCCTAATAATTATCCCTTCATCGGAACGAGACAATCATAACACAGAAAAAAAAAAATGATTTGAACATTTAGTATCAACTTTTTATGTATGTACCTAAAAAAACTGTGTATTTAAATGACTGACCAAATTTAAATTTTATTCGATTAACATCTTGTAAATACATCTAAAAGTGTAATTAGCACATAGTTATTTTGTTTTTACCCTTTTAGGACCATTGGTGTGGCTTGAGTATATTTTTGAGAGGAAAAGTTGACAAACTTTTTACTGTTAACAGCCTAACATTATATCGCAGATTACTTTTTGAGAGAATTCGAGCTCGTCAAAAAACTAAAGGGGTTCACCCCAATTTCTTATGTTCCTTCATCAGTGTTCAGGGGCTGAAATTAGATTGTGACTAGTGACATTTTTTTTCGAAACTTTCAAAGCAATATTTTAGTTGTGACACTTCGTGCTGTCCAAGTCTATGAGAAAGGAGGTGATTTAATGATTTAATGATTTTTTGTTCACGAAAGACGAATCTGAAAATAGTACAGCATACGTTACTGTAGTGTAGGCAGGAGTTCTGAAAGGGACGGTGTATGAAAAACAAAATCAGAAAAAACTGATCAAAACAGTGAAATAATGGAGAAGACTCATCTTCGCTTCGGCGCTGTAGGGGGTTGTTTGAACCCAGGGCCCACAACTTCTTATCCACAACCGTGAGATAAACTGTTTTCATTTGCGGTCAAAACAGTCACAAATAATGTTAGAAAAATGACCCTCTTTTTTCATAAGCAGCCTAAAACAGTAAATTAGACGAAAATACTGACACAATAGAAAAAATGACTATCATCCAGAGAAAGGCGCATTTTTGTTTCTCCAAAATAACGATGTGTTCAGTTTTGTTCTAATAGTGCTCCAGTATGCGATTGAATAATTCATGGTATTTACATTGTTGACCATTGCATCCTGGTTATCCACTTCCCCCACTTTGACATTAAAATATGTCGTTTAATTGCCAGATGAAATTGCCACGTAGCTCAAACCCAATAATTAAAAAATATATATATATATATTAAATAAGTACCTAATAGTGTCATGTAACTGTTTTCATACATGTCTTACAATGAAATAATGTATTTTGAAATGATTATGTTTTATTTTTACAAATAAATTATTACATTCAACCATCATTAGCATAGGCTTACCCAGAGTAAAGCTTACACCAACTTTGCCTGAAAATTAGTTAAATTTAATGAAAAGTCTTCCCACTAAATGTTTCTTCTTGTCGATCAATATAGGATTCGTAAATTTCAGTAAATGTAAACTTTTCGAATCTGTTTTATCGTTCTTGAAAAGGAACCTAAAAAGAGGCAAGTTCAAAGATTGAATTTTTGAAAACTGATACATAATACTACGAAACAGATGAACATTACAGACCTAAATTAATTCCACATTGGCGAAAGATTAGATAATGAAAAGAATAAAAATACAATATTTCCATCAGGTTAAAAAGAAAGCCACCCCATTTCCACCATAAATAATCGATTCGGTAACGGTGTATCGAGTAAAATGCGTAACTGGTACCAAAACGACTGCACAAAAATCGTCGACTCATACAACGCAATTAAACCCTCACGGCACAAACCACCATTACGTATTACTAAACAATATCGAATTCTTCACCCTCAATTTGTCTTCAAATTAGGCTACACTGTCTACATTTTTCAACCAAATTACAAAATGAGTCAGATATGAGGGGGTAATATGTGCTACTGTACCGATAAATTGAAAATATTAAAATACAGTCACTCGAAATCCGTCGAGATGTACAGTAGAATCCGCTCATTAAACTCATTTTCGGACCAAATCCTGAGTGAGTCCAAATTAGGTGAAAAAATGTTTTTTAAATACCAGTAAAATTTTTAATAAAATTTTATACGAAAATATTCTACAAGTTATGATATAGTTGCCACAGAATATGCATGTAGGTACAAAATTATAATATTTTATGGAATAATTACTTAAACGAGACCACTATAATATTTTTTGTTTTAGTATAGTATGGCTTGAGAAAATTTATCAATTGTGACTGTTTTGGGACTGTTCAGCTAACTGATTCCAGGTTTTTTCAAGCTTCAATAAAAAATTTGAGTAGATAGATGAAGCGAATTTTTAGGTGCAGTAATAATCAAACTTTTGATAGGTAAACATCTTAGCACTCAGTGTAGTACCCTAGTAGGGGCTAAAATGAGAATTACAATCGTAACTTGTATGTTTTGCAATATTGTAACTGTTGGCCAGTATCTGTGTGGTTGTGTACATGTGTAACATGCATGCTCACCACCACACTATTATATTTACACATTGAAGAATGTGGGCCTTATTTTTACCTCTTTACCTATTTCTCTTTATTTTTATTTTCTTTTATTATTATTATTTTGTTTTTTGTTTAGAAATGAAGGCAAAACTTGGACCACCATATTTCTTTTTTTGTCACTTCGTTTTTGTATGCCAATTCTTCAAAATGGCTATTTTTTCTTTCTTCTAAATTACGATAGTAGTATAAAAATGTCTTTTATCGTATGTCAGGTGTCAGGGTCACGCACTGAACAATGGTCTTCCTAGAGTGTATGTCGGGTCTAAAACAATAGCAATATAACAAAGAAGTAGTGGTCGACAATAGAAGAATACGACAATGGTATTCTAAGAGTGTATGTCAGGTTCAGACCCGACATATGGTCCAAATAGGCCTAATATGGTCAAATATAGGCTTTCCCTCGAAATTGACCGGTGATATATGGAAAATGGGCGTTTTTTAGGGCGTGGCCCTGAACCTGACATACGATAAAAGACATTTTCATACTACTTACGATTTAAATTTTTTTTTTTTATATGATGAAGTCAATATTAGTAATCATCTTTTTCTCTTGAAAGTTATCTTTTTTACTGTGGTTCAAGTTTGCTTTTTCTGCAATATTAAAGTATGTCGGTACCTTTTTTTTCTACCTTTGGAACTAACACACAGTTTTAAAAAAAATACATTTACATACAGCGGATCCATCCTTAGAGAATGTGAGTCCAGTAGGTGGTTCTGTATTTCAAATTGAGTTATATGAAAACAAGAGGGAATCGAGTGCTAAAAACTCATCTCATATACATGTTAAATACCTCATAAGACTTGGAACATTTTGCAATTTACCTGATTTATTGATGAAAGAAATACAAACAACTTTCTGGTGTAGAATATAATATTAATTTAATCCAAAGATAAACTGAGCAAATGAGAGTTGATTTTCAAATAAATGAAACTCCAGCATCACTCCCAAAATGAGTGTATGATGGAGGTTCCAACTCTGGTTTATAAAAATCAGGAACTACAGGTATAGACCACATCACCAAAGCTAATTCTAAAGCAACTTCGTTTTAAGAACGGACGTATAGTTCAATTTTTAGTTAGAAAAAAGAAGCCATGCTATTTCAGCATGTAAGGAGGCAGAAGTACCTAAAATGAGAAACTAAAGAGGCTAGTTAAAGAAGAGAAAAAGATGGTGATTGAGAGTTACCGTTGCTAGCCGGGAATAGGCAGCTCTATCATAGATTTTGAGCGCTGGAAAAATAAAAATAAATCTAAATAATATAAAAAAGAGTAAATTTAAGGCCCATACGCTACAGTTACCTATATTATTTCAATATAGGCTTATGAAAGGATTTTTTTTCTCCCCACTTATGAAAACTAGTATTCCTACAAATGGGTAATCAGATACCTGACCTAATCCAAGAAAATTAATTTTCTACGTTGATGACTTATGACACTTAACCATGTTCACAATTAATAAGAAGTGATATTAATTTACTATAAAATTTGGAGGACAATAAAAGTATTATATTTAGTAAACATTTGGCTGCGTGGACATTAGTTCTTTATTTTAATTAAGTTTTCCTTCAGGTTCTGAGAGTTCTTAGGCACACATCTCTCATACAAATTATTATTTTTAAAAACAGCTAGAAGAGAGGGTATCATAGCACAGACGCTTTAGATAGCACCTTGAAAATGTTATTAAACGTTCAACGAACCCAAACAACTGGAACCCTCCTAATCGTCAGTAAATGTGCCAATTTTCGACACTTGCTCTCTCTTATAAAATAAATAAAATTTTACGAGTTTTACTTTCAGTTTTCTTCGTGCACGTGTTAGTAGCTTGACGAGAAAACTATATGATTTCCACAACAGTATTTTACAAAAAATATTCTAATATTTCGTACTCACCTACCACCTAAACACGTATAAGTGTTAACAAACGAGTATTAAAAATTTTTATTTCACCTTTTGCATCTGTTTTTTTTTTTTTTATCCACTTACTTTTTTTTTAACGTATCTAATAAGGGGTGGTATTTCAGCCCCAATTTAAATACGACTCATAAAAAAAAAAAAGAGTGAATAAAGAGTGAGACATTGAAATAAAAAAAAAAAAATAAGCACCTCTTCTTCTCTATTAATGCACAAAACCATTTTAAACAGTCTGGAACCTATCAAAAGAGTGCTGTAACTATTTTATTTGTGTTCCCATTGTACGTGAGATGACGCTGGAAAAGGGACGCGCAGAATAAACGTTTTGTATTCCACAAGGCTTTTTGGTTAAAAAAGGGCTTGCAACAGATGTCCGCGTTTAATTAGAAGGACCCCCAGACCCTTCTTTTTTCTTTTTTGCTGAACCACGAGTGGAACGTTACGTTTTATGCCCATAGAAACACGGACGAAAACACACAAACACACAAACACACACACACACATACACAAATACATAAACATATTTGCAAGTGGTGAACAAGAATAGAATACAATGTTTCATGGAAAGGGGTGGATTGGAGGGAAAAGAATTTTCCAAAATCCTTCGGTTTTTATCGTTTACGAGTTCGATTTATGTCGTCTGCTCGAAATAGATACGTAGGAATATTGAAACTCCTAGACGTTTGGAGGCATTTTTGGAATTTGAAAGGACGCGATAGTTGAGGCCGTCGTGTACCCCTAGGAATTGAAATGAAATCTGTTTCAGCCGAGAAAAATCGTCCGATTAGACACGGGTGCAATAAATGAAAAATATTTAGAGGTTGCCCTCCTGCGAATAAGCTCTAAAACATAGATGATCCACATACGCTCTCATTCTTGTTTCTACGTATAAATAGTTTTTATCGTTCGCGCATGTGCCCAATTTCATTTTAATTAAATTTTTTTACTCATTATAATGCTATTCAAATTGTACTGTCATCAACTTATTGGCCAAGTTCGTCTATTTTAGCCGAACGTTAGGATGCAATATTAAATATGTTATAATATATTTTTGTGGGTTCAGTTTTTTGAAAGGTTGTGACTTTGATCAGTTTAAAAATTGGTTAGATTTTTTCTGAGATATAGCTGCTTAGCTAAATTTTTACACTTTCCAAAGGTGAAAAACTCTAATTTGAAGAAAAAAAAAATTGTTTTCACATTATATGCGAGCTGAAATTTTACATAGGCTACGTGCATTAATAATTGACTTTGAACGCGTAAACAAATTTTTTGTGTTCTTTCGTTTTTACTGCCGTTGGGATACTTTCCCGATATTTAAGACGTAAGTGTTTTTTTCCACTTTTAAACCATTCTTCTTTAGAAATTTTCGTTTTGTTTTATTTTTTCTTTCATTTTTCTGCGATTATGGTTGGTATTTTGCTGGTTTGTTTAATTTTTGCCTAATGTTGTTACGTTGAACTTGGATTAATTTATAGAAATTGGGTTTGTTTCATTATTTTGATAAATTGGGAGAAGACATCTGATAAAGCTAAAAATTTAGGGCTTCCTCTTTTTCTGCATTCTTACCTATCTTTCTGCGTTTGTAGAATAAACGTAAGATAATAGGTACTCTTCCCTTGCTACGAGGAAAAAAAATTTGACACAAAATTCACAAACATAAGTTGGATCATATAAGAGGACTTGAACTATTTATTTATTATCTTTATTTGGAAACACGAAATGACTCAGAGAAAAGTATTTGTTTTTCGAGTTGTGTAAATAAGTAACATAAGTTTACTACCTATACAATTTTATTTGTCATTGTAGTTTCAAATAATGAACAGTGTAACTAATGATACGACGTTGAAATTCATCAGAAAAGAACAGACTTGTGCTTTGTCACACAAGTAGATAATTTTAAATTTTTTGCTTCTATTAGTAAGTCTCTAATGCTTATGTACCTGGTAATTCTTTATCGTAGCAAAAAGCGTTCAAATATCAAATTTCATAAGTACAGTAAATGAGAAACATGTATTTTCTTTTAGACGAAATTATAAAAATATAATTGAGGAATTTAATAAACGTTAAACACCGCACTAATTAACTAACGTTTTTACAGGCACACATAATGATACCCAACACAAATAAATTTCGTGCTTATAACATTAATCGTTCTGCAATCAATACACGTACCACAACATTATCATTTTTATGGGCGAATCTTACTGTAGGTAGTCGTAATAAATCAAACCACCCTTAACGAAGCCACGAAGAATAAAAAAATCCCATAAAAAGAATATAATTTTCCCAGTTACGTGGGGTGAAAATTTCCTGAATGTCAAAGTTTTCATATAGTAGTTGTTTATAATGGTAGTGATGACGTCATTCACTGTTGCATCAAATAAAATTTGACATTTACCTTCTAACCTTTCGATTTGCTTCGTTTTTTTGTTTATTTTTTGTTTATATCAATCGCGCCTATAATAATTATATTCTTCACATCAGTATAACTGATAGATAATTACTAAAGTAATAACAAAAATAGAGAATAAGAAAAATTTGTAATTTTTAAATTCGAAATTTCGTAAGGGGAAAAACATTTTTCTTACACATAGCCAACACGTCTGTACAAAACATCAAAAGTAGAACAGTATTACCTTACAATTTTCAACTGGGTGCAAACATTTTCAAAGTCAACATTGGCTAACTGAGATTTAAAAACTACAATCATAGTTAAACCCCCTTTATACTGTGACAGAGAGCTTACCAAAACATGTGGGACCATTGATCAAAATTTGAGGGAATTTATATTAGTAGCAAGGTACGTTTAAATAAAAGTGAAAAAGAAAACTTAAAACGTATGATGCAATAATGAAGCGAAAAACAACCTTTCATAATAAATTGCCAATAGTCTCATAATAGATATTTTGAAAAGTACCCAATGGTTAGATTAGCTATTCAGTGAAATATCTTTCCTTTTCGTTTCCAGATGAATAGGTAGAGTTTTAATTTTTGAATTTAACATTCCACGTACCTAAGTACTCTCAGTTCCAAACTTAGTTGGAATTTTGAACAGTTCAATAGCATTTATATCGCATGCTATAACATTTTTGAAATAATAGAGTAGAATGCACCAAATTGTTTACCTGGCCTCTGAAATTTTGTAGAACCCACCAACACCATCAAACGCATACTTTTAACTGCAAGAATGATCGATTCATATTAAATGTTCAGAATAAACAGCATTTTATGAAACAGAACAAAAATCACTAATCATGGCGAGAATCGAGTTTATTTTGGAAAACCTCACCAAACGTCCATAAAAAAGGCTACAAACTGATTCTATCGAAAAATAATTTTTTGTGTCCCATAAGATTCAGCACTCATCACCATTGAGTAGTTAGTTATAGCCTCTTAAAATACAATCAGAAACTTTTCAATCTACCAAAATCGTACCCTCATTGACTATGAATAGATCTCCACAGCCAGACCCAGATGGCAACTCGAACAAAGAGTCGTTACCTCCGTAACTCATTAATAATTTCGATTACCTTCTCAATTGGTTGATGGAGACAATAAATGTCGCTTTATACTATTCCTCTTACAAATAACTCAATTGAGTTTGGATCTAAATTTTCCACACAGCTTGAGGGCTGAAATCTATAGTTTTTTTTTTTTTTTTTTTTTGTTTTTGTTTTTAAACACATACCGAAAATTGCCCTTAAGACAGCGGGATATCAGAACCACCCCACTGAAAAATCGTACGAGGGTTGTTAAATAACAATATTTTAGGCGTACCTCACTTGTTCCAACGTGCTCATTACGAATCGACAGGTCTGTATAAAATCAAATAATAGCAACGTCGGGTTGACAATGAATGCAATGAATGCAGGATATTTTGTTAATTTTTTCGAATACTTATTGTGGAATGTGGTTGAAGGTGTTGAAAGCAGAATCGGTTTTGAATTCAAAATTCTGAGGGTAATGTGAAAGAAGGAAACTGATGCTCTATTGTATTTCAAGCAACTATTTGGATTCGGTTCTCAGGGTCTTAGTCGTAAAGAACAGAAGAATTACATTTTTCATCGATTCACCATATCAGGTGTACCAACCTTGAAACATCTGAAAACCCACAGTCTTACTACGTCACCATACCATTTATTGACTTCAAATATTATATATTTATAAGTAGTAGGAATCGGATCTTGAATTTTAAGGCTGTTTAATTCTAAAACCTACCAAAACAAAATCACTTACCAACAATCTGTCCACGATACCCATTTTACATAAGATGGGATACTCAATTCAACAATTTTAAATTGGATACGTAATGGTGACGTGTATATTTCGAAATATCAACGATGTTCCACCTTAATTTTTTTTCTCTAGAATATTCACAATTATTTGTTACTTTAGTGAACAGTCAGTCTCATTTTTCCTTCTTAATGTACAAGTATCCATTTCCTGTGAACACTTCAGTGTTCACAGATTACACAGTTTAGTTCGACATTTTAAGTCATTTTGTTTCCCAGTTTAAGAACTAAGTTCATCATTATAAAATCAAATATGTACATCCAGTAATAGAAACCATCTTGTTCCATTTTATGGTTGGAAAGCTGGTAGTATTTTCAATGACTCGTCAATAATTGGGATTGTTGGTTCACCGTTTGTATGGATGACTTGATGAAGAAGATTATATAATAAATGATTCAACACACATGACTCTATATTATTTCTATTCAAACTCGACAATTGTATGTACTATCATTCCTGTGATAATGAGTTGGCCTAATTCCTCCTCCCTCACTTATAAAAACATTAGCCTGTGTCGCTGGAGGCTATTTGGCTTGTTCTTGTAGGCTGGCAGTGTGTACCATTTCTGTTGGCTTGTTATCCTCTCAACTTATTAGTCTTTGATTCGAAATTTCTACTATATTGACAAAACTCTTTCAACATTTTGTTTTTGTCTTCATTCGCAATGTTGGGTTTCGCCTTTGGATTCCACAACCTTACTGAGGGACTAAGGGCTGAATGAAAGAACGATATTCAAGCATTAGACAACATTTCTTTAGGTCCAGCTCTGTGCAGTTATCGCTAAAAACTTATATCTAGAAAAATGTAAGTCCAGGTACTATAATTGAGAAGTTGACTGGTCATGTAAAAATAACTTAAAATACCAGAAAAATCCCCAACAACCAAACAGTCCTAAAAAATTTAAGAATTTCCGATGCAATAAAAAATTTGATAATTTTTGATGCAATTTAAAATTTCTAGATCTGCGACAGAATCCGTAAGATTTACGTCCACTGAAACACTCACCGATTCCACGTTTGAAAGTCGGGTCTTCTCAAAAACCACCGTCGTTCAGAACCAGTGCAGCCAACTTACGCGAATATTTCCCAAATATGTATGTATTCGAAGATTTTCTGTTTGAGCCACATTTCTTCTCTCCTCCCCATATACCAGTCTACGAATAAATGTTGGTACACCCATCAGGAATGGTAAACGACCAAAAAATACGTTTCGTATTATTCGAAAGGTCTAATGCATACGTAATCACGAATCTTGCCCAGCCTAATCGGCCGAGGAGGAGGGCGCGTACTACGTGTCGGTGGAAATTGTATACGTCCTTTCGCATTGAGTAAACTAATTTTGCGGCTTTTTCTCGACACACTTCCGGACGAGAAAGTTCATTCGGGCCGATCTTATTTGTCGCAGCTGTATTTGGTGCGAACCATGGTGATTTGTGTTGGCTGAAAAATACATTACGGTCGAAATACGAGCGTTGGTTTACCCTGCACCCCCAACCGCGGCCGCGTTCACCGCTGCTCGTTTCTAATACGAATCTCCTTGGCCCAGAAATTAATGTCGCAATAAAGTAAGACGGTGGGTGCGGCAGCGGCGGCGGCGGCGGCCCGATAGCGACATTCGGCGTGTTCGCCGCACGAGATGACCTACGAACCGGCAATCGTTAAAATGGTTGCTCGATTTATGCCCCAATCGGGTCAAATCATACTCTTATTTCCATTGTGAAGGGGGATAGAATGCAATTACGCTGACACTGAGGAAGGCGTGGAGGGATTATAACCCAAAAACGGTAGAGTTTTTGCAGAATAAAAGTCACAGAAATTCCTATTTTGTTTTTGCAAACTAATTATTGGATTTTGGCTACGTAACCACTTGACTACGCTTCTGGAAAAATTGGATGGTGAGGTAGGGGAAGGGGGTAATCGCTGATCGAGAAATAATTTATAGATATAAGGTAGTTAAGATTATTCACAAATTTTCATTCCAGATTTTCAATTTTTGACGATAACGTGGATCATAATAATTTATTATGAGTGTTTGTTCGGATCAGGAAACATTTTTGAATTGCTGTATTAGGCTCCTTGTTTGCAGCCGCTGGAGATTTCATTAGGTTCTGTTTGATCCAAAATGAAATCATTATTTGAGAATAGTAATCAGATAATTTATGACGTGCATAAAATCATCGTTGTAAGCTAATAAATTTAAATATTAATCATGAATTACGACGTAGATAACATCAAAATGAGCTAATTGAAGTTGTAGAAATCAATAAATCACATTAACACTGTAGGGATTTACCCCTATGAATACAGGGCTCGGTCCTGGTTGACAGACGAGTTTGGCTCGTTGCCAGACGCACACAATTGTCCATTGGACATCAAATACACGTCTAATCATCTGTATGAATCCATACAGACGATAACCGCCAAGTAACGGCGATCCTACACTCTTTAGTGTTAGTGATGTCGATTTTTCAAAATTTTTCGATCGATTTTAATCGATCTGATTGAAAATTGATTGTTAAAAAATTGAAAATCGATTTATCGATCTTAAATTTTGTTTAATATATAAGAAAAGCATAAAGGAACCAAATTAGAGAGGAATGCCTAGAGGAAAACGATTAAGATAATTTAATTTAGTATGGTGATAATAGGTTATTAGAAAATAAAATCGAGAAATTCTCATGAAAAAAATCAAAAATAAATTTTGCCAAAATTTTCTGATGGATCAAAAGTGATTAAAATTATAAAAATTAAAAAAAATTAATTTTTCCAAAGCCCGATTTTATCGATGATAGATTGATGAAAAAAACATCGAAACCACTTTTAGTATAGAGAAAATAGAGGCGCTACCTATGTATTTAGAAATTTGTAAAAATACAGTAGTGAGGGCAGCCACAGCCAACATAACCACAAACACCAACTTAGTTCAGTTACCTCATTGGTCCCTTATGTGACTAGGTATTAAATAGGATTGCTGACTACACCAGTGAAATGATTACAGTGGAACACTGTGAATAAAATAGTTCTACTTTTTTCTTGAAGAGTTCATTAATTACTAATACCACCAGAACTTTGGGTTACTTCCATAAAATAAATGGTGTATTCGACAATAAATAATAGGATTATTTGATTTAACTACTGTTATGTATCTTGCCCTGAATAAAAGAGACTTAATGAAATGAAGTGAGAACAATTATAATTATCTTGTTTATTTCCTTAATTGAAGGTCACACAGATTCTCTACAAGGTGTTAATTATTCACAGGTAATGATTGTTATAAAACACAATAAGGGAATCACAACACTATTAGATTCACATCAGTTTAAACATGAAACATATATACATAATATTCTACACATAATAACTAAAACCTAAGTTTCATCTTCTCTTCTAGGATGGAATCTTTAACTATTAGAACTTGACTGCTTATAGATCTTTTGTGTGATGAAAGTTTGATATACTAGTCTTAAACATAGATAGAAAAGCAAGTGGAGTGCTGGTTGAAAATGAAAAACCAGGTCACTTCAATTTGTTGGTAAAAACATTTACCTTACTAAATGTACCCAACAGTACATGTTCAGTATTGGGTAAATAAATTTGCTGACTCTGCTTTTGTCGACAAATTCACTTGGCGCCAATATGTAGGGCATAGAGGTATGAAAAAATATTCCAAGTGTGGAACGTTTGACCGTTGTTCCGTCATATTTAGATTGACAATGACTCTCTAAGTATGACGAAACAAAGACAAAATATTAGTTTTTTTTTAAATTTATTTTTCTTAATAGAAAATTCAAATAAAAATTATCATTTTATATGCTGACCATTAGTAAAAGTATCATATTTATATGATTTACAAAAGCTTTAAATTGACCATTTAATTGGAAAATGATAATACAGATCAATATAGGAAGTATAGAGAGGTTGCATGTTCGAAGTAACAGGAAGTATGAATTAGGTGGCTTTTACAGACAGAGGTGTCTGAACAGAGAATGTAGAATGAAGATCATCAGTATACCGAAATACTTACACTGTTTTGTCCCACCCAATATACATTAACTTTTTTTTCTTTTTTCCAATTCAATCTTAATAGATAATTTTCCATCCATCATCTCTCATTCACTTATTATACTCTGTTCGACTTATTATATTTTTATTTAAGATTTTTTTCGACGATTAATTTATACTACAATTCAACCCAGATAAGATTTTCCTATTTTTTTCCTTCTAAATTTGATTCGTCTTTCTGTTTGATTATTGAAAGGCAAGTCAGTCCATTCAAGATCACATCACTTCCAGAAAAATAGAAGATTAAATCTTTTTGCTTTTTGTTCAATTCATTTATGGGAATCTCATCTTATTCTGGTCCGTTTATAATTTCGAAATATGATTTTTATTTTGTTCGTTTTGCCATTCAAGTCCATTTCACAAAATCTGAGTTTGATTGCAGTCCTTCAAAAAACATCATGCCACATCATCATCGATTGAATCTACATATGATAAACGGAATCATCGAGTGTTTGATGTTCTTATTTCTCTTATTGGCCATAAGTGATTGTATCATATTTGATTCATTTAATGGGGTTAGAAATTATATTCAGTGCCACGTGTTGAATCTATTATAGAAAGTATAGCAGTTATGTTGGTATTTCATTCATTAGAGAGTCTGTGGAGCTGTAATCGCAACTGTGTACATTTATCTTCCCTACTTTGTGATTTTTTCTTTGTCTGTGTTAGGGAGACTTCTTACTAGTTTCCATTTTTGTTTCTCTTTCAACTGTCCTACACTCTCATTTTGGTCCTTGTATACCAAGCCCTGCCTGTAATGTGGATTTCTTCGGATATCACAAGACAATGTATTTGTGGGTTGAAGAAAAAAATTAACCCCAAAAACGTAAAATTAGGTAAAATATGCTAATAAGGCACTCCTGGGATGATAGTCATAAAATATTTTTCAAATATTTAGTAAAATGTAAGAATAGTAGGTGCTAAAAGTGTAAGATATGTAAGGAAAATTATGTAAAAGGAAGATAATTCATATCAATCTCAATTATATCAGATTAAATATTGCGCCAATTATTTTTTTCTGTGTAACCAAAAATTATTCAAGTTCTTGGCATTATTATCCCAAGTATAGCACGAATTACCAGCTTTATGGTACCTACCCAATAAAAATCATATTTTCAACCAATAATTCACGACCTTCTCTCGGCTTTAATAATTGAAGTTTGTATTATTTTTTTCGTTTTTGTGTTTTAATCATTGAAGATTCAGTGTACAAGTTACATAATTATGATCAAATTATCGTGTACTCAATCAGTTTCAACCATTCCACGAACTCTTTACGATTAATAAGCTTTAATGATTCCATCTACTTGGTACACTTCGAAGTAACCGAGTAGAACACAGTTTATGTGTAACAATAACACTTTTATAGAGCACTCCTCCAGGAATAAGTACCCTACAATGGACAAACCTTGACTGCAACCACTCCGTACACTGCCTAGTAACCAAAAAATTACCTACGACGTCTACGATTTTATATTATATTTTTTAAATTACTTCTTCATGAACACTTTGTATGCCTACAATCGGCTGGAGAAATTAGACCTCCTAAAAAATTGAAAGTTTCAAATTTTTTCCTTTTTTTTCTTTTTCTTTATTTTAATCGCTCGTAATTTTGACTGAAATTTTATTCTCGAAAATAGTCATCAAATAGTAAAACCCAATCGAAGCCTCGCTGTTTTTCTATAAATATTTATAAAATGTGTTGAATTAGCGAGCAAGGTGAATAATTGTCAATGGGTGGGAAATAAAGCAGACATTGAGGTAGCATAAATATAACTATTAGTTCATATGGTTATGAAGATAGTAATTCTGAGGTTTTACGTGGAAGGTTTCATCCGACTTCCGGACACTTGGCTTATCCGGCAACTCAAAACTTTGTATTTTTTTTCGATTCAGTGTTTTGGTCTGAATTTGAATACCATGTGTCGAAAACATTTTGGTTCTGTCGGAAATGGTTTTCATTGCAAATGCGGCCGCACCCTTTTCGGATACTACACGAAGAAATTTGAATGCAGCCATTTGGTACATTACCTAGTAACCAAGAATATATAGTATATGCACTATATTTTTGAAAATTACTACTCCAATGATACCGTGTTCGCACCTAACCAAGTACACTGGCAGTATATCTTTTGTAGAGTAGGTACTTCGAAACGAAAAACTCTTTCGATTGCATTAATCTTTTTCATAATTTTATTACCTACGTGGTTGCTCGTAGAAACTTATAAATCTACACGAAACCAAAATGAGATTCTAATTGCCTCGATTATAGTCCTCTTCCCACTCCGGTATCTGTATCCTCATTAATCCTCCAATTTACTGCTTTCGCAAATATCAGCATTAAATCGTCAAATCCCAAGCCTATATCAACAAGAATTTTGCCTTCAGCACACACATCGATACCTCGCTAAGCTACTATTTTATATATATAATAATATAGTCTACATACCGCCGAAGGAGCAAGGGAAGGGGGTTGCAAAAAAAAAAAAAAGGAAAAAAGATCAAAAAGTACGTAGGTACTATAGTATAGTTTGTCCGCAGTAATCGTAAATCTTGGCAAACGAGAAACTGCTGCAGTTTCCAGCGCAAACACCGTAGTCTCTTTTATCCCCTTTTTTTTTCCTGGATCTTTTTTTCCTATCTCTATTTTTACCCCCTCCCTCCTCTTCGTCATCTCTTAACTCTCCAATGCAGAAATTGATGCCGTCGCAAAAATGCACACGTTTCAAAATACAGTTGCCCGCAAAATGGGAAGAAATGGAGGTGGAGAGGTTGAAACATAGTGGTTTGGAATGTGGAAGGGGATGGGGATGTTAGAGAAAGGTTGGGGGTGAGAGTTGTAAGGACGAAGAAATAACGGAATGCGGTAAATTGTCAGGATTACCTCGACCAGGCATGTTGCCGTAACGAAGGCGGTGGGAAGGAAAAGAAAGGGGTTTTTATGCGGCGGAGGGGTAGGGGGTGAGATACTGCAACGAGAGATGAGATCGCACGGCAATGTAGCGACAGAAGAGTGCGAACGAGGGAGACGGAGACGGAGGGAAGGTACGCTGAAGGGGTAGGTTGGGATGAAGATCGACGAGGGTTATGTGGGAGGGGAAGGGAGTAAAAAAAAGAGGGATGCAGGGTGGAATGAAAAACGGCACCCGTTTAATACACGAACGTTAAAGCTGTAAGAGCGCGAGGCGCCTTTTGAGAGCTGATTAAAAGCTCAGCCGCCGTCACTTCCAATTCCATATCTTCTTCCCTTCATATTGAATAATGAATCTTGGCGAATTCATCATTTTAACCCCTTTTTCCTGTGTAATTGTTGTTCGCGCCAGAAATGTTACCCTTACGTTTTTGCGAAAGTATGCGAGTGTGGATGTGTGCGCGCGAGTATGTGCTCATCTGTCGAGAAGAACAAATTGTGTTGTCATGTGTTGCAGCTCCTGTACACGACGAGGCAATGGAAGGAAAAAGGATAAAAGTTCGTACAGAAAAAAAAAAAAGAGAAAAAGAAAAAACCCCAGACAACATTGTCTGTAGCCGAAAGACAAAAAAAAAAATGAACCCACCAAAGAACAAAGGAAAGAAAAAAAAGGTTTGATATACGTTCATATGGAAATCTCTGTTTACTAATTTGAAGAGGTTAATTGAAGAGGCAAAACAAAATGGAGAAATACCGAGGGGAAGTTTTATTCATATTGATATTAGAATTTTAAGAATGAATGAGGTGACTGGTTAAGTTTTTGATCACATATTTTGTGTTATAGTTCGAATTCGTTTTCGGTAACATGCAATATTATAATTCAAATTCACTTGCAATGAAAAAAGAAAAATGAAGAAGCTTCTTAAACATAATGATATATCTACTTGACAATTAGTTTGATGCTCGATGACGAAACCTCATGATTTCTTAGAAAAGGGCCGATATTCAACATTTTTACAACTAGACGAACTCTTCTTCTTCCTTCCCTGCCTAAAAAATCTTAGTTCCTACCCATTTATATGGTTTAAGAAGAAAAATTTTCGAATCTGTAAGTGCGTTAACTAAGGCCTTGAATTTGAAAAAAAAGAATAACATTTTTTGGATCGAATTTATTATAATAATGTGCTTAGAAAAGTTTTTATCGCAGTATTTCATGTAGAATGAGTATAATAAAATGGCGTGTGGCTTGAGCTTCATAATAAATTCTGAAGAATTCACTAGACTTCGAAAACTAAAACTAAAAAGTTTGGTTCTTCTTTGAAAACTCATTAGGTAGTCATATTTTGAGATTTATCTAACAGCTCCGTCTTCTTCTATAGTGGATTGCTTAATAAAATAATTTTCAAAATCGGTAATAAGTGTGATAGCCAAACGGAAACCTTTAAATTAGTGTTGAAACCACGGTTACGTTATTGTCCTTAGACAAAATTCATCAACATTTTTAGGAGAATAATCGAAATCGGTAGACATGCTTGGGATTTTTAAAGTTTAATTAGACCTCAGGAGGCCTATAATTTTGGCATTTTTTGAATAACAGCTGTAAGTTCCTGTCAGCCTCACTTATACACTGATCCTTACTATAACTAATTTTCATAATGCATCGAACTAGATTTGTAGAAAAAAACCTCATAAAACGGATTTAGGTATACCATGTTGAAAGTCCAGTCGATACTGAGTCTTTCATTTTGTGGCAAATGTCTAATTTAGTGGCACTAAAATAGGTACCAATGTCATTCTATATAAAACCTAATGTAGCCTGTCTCTGGAAAATATTTTTACTATCAACGATTTATTCCAGTAGACAAAAATGTTTTTTTCATTGCATTAAAAATAACTATAGCTCTATTTTGCTCAATCATAAGCAACAGTGTACTCTCACTTCCCTTACCTAAAAAATCACTTTAATATGATCAGAATTTCATCGGTGTGAATGTATCCAGCTATTTTTTTAATAAAAAACCATCAAAGATGATCCGTAAAGGAACAATTTGATAGTACTAAAGTAATGTTTGAAGCTTGTGGAATTGATGTAGACTCTTTTGAAAAATGTCTCCACTTTGTTTTCTTTTCAACGTGGGTAATGAATTTTGAACAAACAAATTATTGGAGAACTTTATTTTACAATATTTTCGAAAATTTAAAATGGTAATATTGATTTTTTATCAGTAAAACAACATCATCCTCCTTTAAAGTAGGCCATTTTCTGCGGTTCATTTATTAAATTAATCAATTTTAATGAATTATTCCATACTAGTGATTAATTTAAAAATTCCATTAAATTAATAAAATTTATGATTAAGTATGTCTGTTACTGAGAAATATATTTTCTATATTCAGGAAGTTATCAGTGGCGGTAACATTTTATTTTGGGAAATTTTTTCCATCACTGTAGACAATTTTTATTTTTTTTGTCAATTCATATTTCAATTTTCATAACCGAGGAACTAATTCCACAACCAGAGAACATATCAAGTAGTTTAAGATCACATTAATGATTAATTTGATGAGAAAATCATATTTGATAATTAATTATAAATATTATTTCATCTCCTAACCCCAAATAGTATTTAAAACTATTTGTTTAAATAATGATTTGAAGTGATTTCTTGTCATGAAGCTTAAAATTCCTTGGTCGTAGATGACAGTTCCTTATTCACAGTCGAAAAATTACTTTAGCAAAGGTATATTAACGTTTCATTAAAAAAAAAAAAAAAATTATCTACATAGGTAGATCGGGGAAACCAGGCTACCACAGAACAAGTGTACCATGGACAAAACTGACTTCCCTTTAATTTTTAGACAAAATGGTCCAATAGCATTGTTCATCATACACCTGATAAATACTTCATTCATTTAGGCCCATATTCACAAATGTCACTTTGACCTCCCTTCACTTAAACTTTACTTGAATATGACTTTTGGCACAATTTTGTAGTTAAGAGTGTGGTAACATTTTATTTTTACATTGGAACTCTCATAACTAATACAATGTTCCCACATTTTTAAGTACAAAATTGTGCAAAAAAATTTTTAAAGTGAAATTTAAGTGAAGGAATGTTAATATGACATTTGTGAATACGGCCTTATTATTGTTATCCATTTGTTGTTCAAAAGTTATTGTAATATTTATCAAAATTATGCCAAAAGTAAAATTTTGATAACTCACAAAAAGTGTGACCAATGGGAGGAGAGAAGTTAAGCATTCAAATTTTTTGATGTGTTTCATAGAAGTTTAGTAGTCAGTAATTAATTATTCAGTGTTATCAATACTCAAAAACACTTGGATTAAATATAATTTTAATGTCTAGTAAGAATGTGAATGTAGCGTACCATGGTGTATATTCTTTGGTGTACAATGGAACATACTAAAAATACCTTTCAGTTTTTTGCGAATAATTTTCCTAATTAAAACTGCCCAAAAACATGAAAGATTGGATCTTGAAAAAGTTGCAGATACTGTGAAAGATGTCTCAAATTATCAAATTCATGAAGAAAGTGTCACATTGAAAAACAATCAATTTTCCTAATAATAATTTTGTTATTATAATTCAAATAGCAAATATTATCTGTTATCTAAATATAATTACTTTTAGATTCAGTACATTTCATATTGTATTAAATAAAATAAATTTAATTTTTTTCTGGTTTAAAAATATTTTTTTCTTATGTGATTTAACATGTACCATGGAACAAAAAAGATTACCTCCTTTAAAATGGAATTATAAAAAAACTATTACATGTTAATTATTTTTTTTAATTTTGTTTCGTAGACGAAGGTTCGTTCTTTTCAAATTTGTTGGTCCTAAATTTCCAACTCAATTCTAGCTCAAACCAGAAACAAAAAGGAAAAAAGTGTTCCATGGCACCCTGGTTTCCCCTACCTGAAAAATAATACGTCGGTTATCATATTTTTCATAGAACGACCCAGCTACATATTATTCTAGAACACAAACAACACTCTGTTACTTCCTTTAGCATTCTCGCTGCCAGACAGGGTTTCACCAAAATCAGTGTAAAAAATTTTTTGAGCCAAAGTTTGAATCTCATTCAGAAGGGTCTAGATAACATATATTTATCATTTTTTCATCATACCATCCTGTGTAAGGGAGGTTTTCACCTGTGTGCAATATAGCACACATGGCCTGAAGAGCTAAAAACATACTTCCACCCATGAGCAATCTAGGTAGTAAATACAATATTAAGAAACTGATAAGACCTATGGGAATGCCTCAACAATTGAGAAACAATCAATGTACTAAGCTGAGAAGGTACTTTTCAAATGCTACTCTGTGGCATTCTTGAAAGACGCATCTTTTGTTACTATGTTGCCAAATTTCTCTGCTATTCCAGAGTTAGATGTATTCAAGCCAGTAGAATCTGAAAATCACATTGATTTTAATGTAAACTGTGTTCTCTACAGCACACAATCAAAAATATGTTGGTACGTACCGTGTGCAATACCGCACACACGGCGTGAATAGCAATCAGATTTGTGTGCACAGGTGCACACATGGCAGCAAGAGTGTTAGTTACCAAAATTTTTCAAACAAAAACCGAGACCCTGCTCAAAAATTTTCTTCACAACGCCACTGATGAAAACGTTCCGTTCACAAATACCATAGCAACCTTCATTTCAGCAGTCGTTAAACGCTCTAAATCGACCACTTTTGACCGTATAAAACGAGGAAACGATGGCAATTCGACCGAATCGAACAGCATATTAAGGGTATTGTTGCGTACGAACGAAGATGGGTACATCCGTATAGAGCTGGAAGTGCGCCGGAATTGGTGCAAAGAGACGGATCACCGTGGTCGCACATCCCAAAGGAGGCAAACGAGACGAACGATCGTAGCAATTCGCGTCGAGCGTAGCAAAAAAAGGCCGCTGAAAACGCGCGCGTTCGTAGCGTCGAATTATCAAAGTTTTCTCCAGCACCTCGGCGGCAGCAGGTAAATTTCTCACTCGTATATAACGAATCAACAGGTGGCCGAGCATCGGCGTTCCTATTTCGTCTTCGGCTGCTGTACGATAAAACCGCACCAAAGCGCACGGGAGCCGCTCACTGCGCACATATAAAACGCCATCCTCGACGTATGTCTGCTAAATTGCGGTATTTTGTGGCAGCTAATGGTTGTGGAGTTAAAACGTCGTTTTGGGGCAAACTCTGCCGCGTTTGTGTGTTTTAGTCGACAGTCGACACGCAAATTAGCCTTTTCTCCGTTTCGTATGCATATGTAAACGATCTCTGCTGAAACGTGCGTCTCATCGCCGCTGCGAATAGACGTCTGCATTTTGCCACTGCGTGAATACCATAAATCATTTCTTAAATTTCAAGCTAGGCAGCTATTTGGGCGATGATGGAGGCTGTCGTTTGAAAATTTTCGACATTTTTGAGTCGGTGATCTATCATGGTTTGGTAATGAACGGTTCAAGGGACTATTTTCAATATCACTGCAGTATTCAGCGAACCTTTGTTTTCATTTCACCTCGTTGGGTAAACAATTAGAGGCATTTTGTGGCATCCGGTGTCCGACGTAATCGTTTTTAACTTCCAGAATGAGGTCCGATGTTAAAGTTGCAGAGGTACATAGCCTGACACTGCTGCCGAACCTTTCAACAGTGAAACCATGAACAGTTTGCGAATATATTCGAGAATTCAAGTCACAAATTATACCCTGTTGAGTATAGGTTGGGAGTTCGTTTGTTATCTCTCAGCCCATAAACAACGTCGTCTTATGCCCGCCGTTACCCCTACAAGTGGTTACTTGTTTGCATGGGAGACATTTCTCACCAATATGAAATGGTTTCTGATCACAACGCTATCCAATGAATAAATAGGCAAATCATCACCAGGCTAACTGATTTATTTAAAGATTAATCAAGATTTTTGGGGTCCAGAAACTAATCGACATTTTTATCGATGTGTGGTATCATCGATAACTTCCGGTATTTTTCAGTTCACGTAAATACCATGTAATTAACTGAATTTTAGTAAATTTACTTCAAAGAGTTTTTCTAATTTTTCAATAGGTTTTCGAAAAAAATCTACGTTCATATTATTGATTTTTTTTTCGTATGACTGTACGAATTCGCCTACGACTAACGACTTACGAATTTGAATTAGGTAGGTAAGTATTAGTTGAAAAGAAATCGACAAAATGAAATGTAAACGAATTACGAATGTCGAAAATGAAACGACATGAGTGATTATGAACATCAAGTGAAGATGGTGAGCTCAGCCTTTTCTTTTCAAACTTCTTAGAATCAATATAATGTTTGAAGATTTCCAATACCTAGTTGATATTTTTCTTGATTGTTCTTCTCCTGTTCAGCTCCAGGTCAAATAAAAATATAAAATGAGCAACATAAGAAAATCTAAAAAATAACGTAGACGAAAAAGGGTAATATCCACATATAATAAGTAACCCATTAGTTATACACCCTCCGTTTCAAATTTCCATCGCATTTCTAATAAATTTCGAAAACTAAGAAGAATGAAAATAAGTCAGAAAATTGAAAATTTGGTAATTATGCTCCTATCTCCATTTTTTAAACCTTTTTATAATTTATTGAAGATTATGGATGGTTATCGATAAGAACTAAATTCGATAGTGATGCATCCTTCAATTACTTCATTCGATGGCTGCTATGGTGTGACTAGTTATTCACCACAGCACTGAATCATTACGAAGGATAGAGGTTCCTATCAAAGATAAGCATTCATCAACTACCAAATAATGAAACGAATACCCACCGGTTAGAAAGTAGTGAACATGTCCACGTGTTATGCCACAACTGATGGAAGACTGCCTAATAGTAGTTCGCATACCTGCATCACTTCCTCCTCGTGTAAGTGCTACACAATGCGCACAAAGAGCAACTACATACGGACACTTATTGGGGCAACCCCGATAAACCCACTCAGATTACTGCAATGCTGTTTGCAGTGGGGGGGAATATGAGACCTTATGTGGCGCAGGTTGTGTGTTAAAGTCTTGTTTGAGTCACGAAATGTGGGTCTGTTGGTGCGAGGAATCAAACCAGTGACCGACAGGTTTAGAAGTGGTGAACATAATTATTGTCCATTTTATTATGTCTCCGTGGTCCTTGGCAAATAACCAGGCAAACCTGCATCAAAATATTGAGGATGTTTCGAAAAGCATCGCTAAATTTTGAATTTAGAAAATTACTTACGCAGAACCTTACCAACTAATTACGGCATTTATTTTTGTTTCTGGTCATTTATAAACAAATTATGAAGAGATGTGCCATGTTCAATAATAAGAACTATATATACGTATCAGCAAAACATACACTGATTTTGTCATTTGGGTTTATTTTCCGCAAAAATGTGTAAGTTAAATAATATTATAAGCTTTAAACACGTTAACGGCAGAATGAATGGAGTATAATTTTCTAATTATTATTATTTTTTATGGGCTTTGGCTAAGTTGTCATTTTACTCAGAAACTGGAGGATATATTTTGATATTGAGGTGAGTGATGATTGGAATTCGATGGTCAATAGTCAACAAATACAAATTTTGCAATCGCATACTGGAGCTCCATTAAAACCGAGCAGAACACATCGCCATTTGTTAGCGGTATCTCGTCTCAAACTTTCATAAAAAAATTATAAGTATAATATGTAAAAGTGTGCTGGAACCTACATTATTTACTCAAATTAATTTTTTCTCGCTGACGAGTAGGTACGTAATTTTTTAACGATGAAATGCTACTGAATATTTTATTCTGATGATTCTTTGGTTACATGCTCGAATGTCATTGAGCAGGGCCTCGGAAAGAAATTTCGGACCCAGGGTGAATATATTGAAAGGCCTTCTCTGTGCCAGATGCAGAATTTTTCTGTATAGGAAGGGGTTATAAAATGAAGAAACAATTTCGTAAGCAAAGCGAGTGAAAAAAGATTTTTGGGCGTTTTTTGTGTTTTAGAACATAATATTATGTTTTTTTTTTTTTCGAATATCTGACACCTAAAAACCCTCCAGTGGATCGACTCTGATCAGTGGCGTAGCCAGAGCACAATTTTTGAGGTTTTCAGAGAATTTTTTTAAGCAACAGCCCAATTGACGATTATTTTTTGATGGCATATAAGGTAATGAAAAAATTTCGGGGAGGTCTTGACCTCAAAACCTCTCATTTCTATGTCACTGGTCCTGATGGGGTCTGAAAACATTCACTTCTTATTTGATAATAATTTATTTCAAAATTTGGGACCTTCCCGGTCTTCTGAAAAAGTCCGATTTTGGCACCTTTGATACCCATTCCTTCTCCTTCTCTGAGGCACTGTTTGTAAGGGTTCCAGTTTATTACGAGTTGGTTACCTCAGTCATATATACCTGGCTTCATAAATCTGGTATGAGAAGCAAAGATTGAGAAATATATACCTACTTCAATTATTTGCAAAATGTCATGAATTCTCAATAATATGTAAGCACAAGCAACCTATGTTAATTAAATTACCAAATACACTGTGGGAACTATACATCTTGTACGCACGACGTCATTTCTTATAAAATACATTACAACCAAAATCATAAATACACTTTGTTTGTTTGTATGTTCTTACTTGCACATACAGGCAAGTAAGATATAATGTTCGGGCCGATGACAATATAATAGACAAAGATCTATGCGATGTCTGGGACTGGTACACAAACGTATTATATCATTTCTTATCAATTGCCATAGCAATGAATAAGAAATGACGTACTTTCTATAACACATATACATATGCAAATGTACATATGTGTGTCAGTGTGAGTGCGCCAAATCCACTATATAAACTCTCAAAACAGACTACAAAATCGCCAGTATTTGCCTTGGATTTGGCTCTTCCAAACTTATAATGTATGAAGTGGCAGAACACGCAAAGTTGTAGAAAACCTTTTATGTGTGAATATCTCTCACAACAAGGTATTGCACATACACTATACTGAAAAATGTACTCTCTACATAATTTCACGATACTGCGTTCATGTAGTCTACATTTTGATGCATAAACCTGGTAGTTGGCAGTACAATTACATGTGCAACGCCAATATGCAAAGATTTTAGTAGCATAAAAACAAATAGCAGATTTTCCATTTAAATATCCACGATTTAAACAGGAATTATAATTTAGAATTTTAAACACTTGTTTTACTCACTGCCAGCTCTTGAGCTTAACCAAGTTTAATAATAAATAAACTAACAACTTTTTGTGGGTCATTACCCGTCTTTGCTTTGCACGTTCATATATTCATTTTTTGCACAGCACCAAACCCTCACACCACTCATTCTCATCCTAAAAAATAGAATTTTGAACATTATTTTTCCATTTACGTCGAACAGTTTACACAAGTTCGAGCTGCGTACGTAATTAGAAAAACTTTATTCAATTAAATCACAACAAACTGTCGCAGTTTCGCCAGCCACCGACGGTGACGTCTGAAAATAGCTTATCGCGTTCAAATACCTAATTAGACAAAGTAGTTTCTGTTTTGTTTGGGTTTTGTTTGGGTTTTTTTTTTTTTTTTCTTACTCCACTCTTAATAATAATTCTTTTCTCTAGTATTTTTTACACTTTCCGTCTCTGTCGCCGTTTCTGTTCTTTTTTCGTTTTCACTGAAAAAAAAAAAAAAAAAAAAAAAAAAAGCTTTCGGCCAAATAATAGGAAAGCTAAAAGTTGATAAAAAGCGTTTTAGAACGTGTTCTGTTTTCTGAGTTCGACCAACGACCAACAAAAAGAAAGAAGACTAAGATTAAGAAGCACCAAAAAACAAAAAAAAAAAAAAAAGTACCAATTTTATCATCGGCATGCTCGGTATATCGTTTTCAAAAATAATTTTCGCGCCATTCTTCCTTACAAATTGGTCTTATGAGTAAAGTTTGCGCACCATCGTCGAGTCGAGGAAAATGTGCGATGACACGCAGGAGCGTCGCTAAAATCTTCGAATTCCTTTCCGCCGGACCGCTCGCCCTTCACCACAATATTGAGGAAACACCGGCACGTTCTCAGCTCTGCTTTTCATGTACGACCAAAATATAATAATATTATTCTTCGTACATCGCTCATAAACGACTCGTTCTCTCGTCCGTGCATTAAGAAAAATATTCGACCCTTTATGTCGGACCGGACAACATTTTATTACCGTACAATCAGAACGTACGATTTATGGTTGCGTCGGATCTTCTGGTTTCAGCGGATGTATACATAATGTATCATCAAAGTCGACGAAATTACCAATATTTTTAAAAACTTCGAGCTGTACGAGCGAAAAGTGGTGAACTTTTATTGAAAATTTCAACATTTTCGCATTGATTTTTTCCGGAGTGGGTGGTCTAAAACCTACATTTTCAACTTATACGTAGATTCGATTGGGCCTTATTGATAAAACGGTATTCGCTTATTAGCCCCTCCCCTTTTGGTAGATTTTAGTATCCTTATTATGTCCCACTATTTTCAGAATTTGCGATTGGTTGCCAACATAATGTTGAAAAAGTTTGCATACCTATCTGAATTGGTAATTACTTGACTATTTCATCGATGAATTGCCAATTTTTCATCGAGGATAAGCAAAGAAATTGGTGAAATATTTTCAAAATTCGCAGATACTAAACAATATTTAGGTTAGTTTTCTAAGAATTTTTCAAAATTAAAATTCAATCTGAACCGAATGGGACGGTGTTCATGAAGACTATTTACATCTTTTTATACGCTATTTCCCACGAGGAAAAAAATATCCGTATCTTCCCTTTGGAGTGATTTTTTATAAAACTGTCTATTTTATAATTTACTAGTAACAATAATAGAACGAAATAATGTTTTTTGAGTCATCACACGTTAATAATTTCATTTCATAAATGCCTGTTTGGTACTTACAAACAATTATATCTCCCTTTTAGTGCTATACATTTCTGCCCCCAGGGCGAGACTCTTTTATATGGACTTTAGAATTAAATTCCGTGAGAAAATTATTAGGTCATTTAGATTTTAGACTACGTAGACTGGTAAGGTTTTGTGAGTTTTTCATTATAATACATACATAAAATAATTAATTTTTTTGATAGTAGACTGAAATTGTATTAATTAAAATATTTTAATAAATATTTTGAAATTTTATACAGGTAAACCTTCCTGACTAATTGAAATTATGGTCACGAGATCACAATCGAATCTATACCTATATTTAGGCTATTGTTGCTTAACACTAATAATTTAATTTTGATTCAAAACAGATAATTAAATAATTTTTTCTTAAAATGTGAATGATTTTATACCACTAATTTAAATTTTAACAAAGTATACTCAACTACTGTCACTATGTATATGAATATTCAAAAGAATTCAATTGGAAATACCACATCCTATAATACAGATTGATTTTTCAATTTTTTAATTCATATTAATTTGAACAAGAATGCCAAATCATTATTATTTTAATGTCTGGAAAAATTGGTCTAAAATTCATTGGTGAAAAAGAAAAAAACGTATTTAGTTGTAGGTACCGAATTTATTTATTTAATTACATTTTTCGGTCCATAAAAAAAACAATATTTAGACTCTAACCTTTATAATAGGGAAGTTTTTAATTTTCTTTGCATTGCGAGAAAAATGTATTTTGACGAAACTTCGAGGCGAGGTTCTAAACCTCAAAGTACAAACTTTAAATTACAATTCCTGTTTTTGATGTTGCACAGCAGAAGGAGCTGGTGTTCTATAAGTCATTTTTTGAGAAAAATCATTTTTTCGTGAATCATTCGGAGTTGGGAACAGAAAAAATTTACATTGAAATGAAGTCTACATATTATTCTGATTTTTCCAAAATGCCTACAAAAATTTCATTTGAATACGCATAGCAGTTGTAGGTTCTTTGCAGAGCAAAAAACACGTGTAGTTGGAGAGTGATAATATTATAGCAGATGATCAAAATAATATTTGGAACTATTAAAAATACCATAAAGAGCCTCATAATAGGCTGTAGTTCCCTGCAGACTTCTTGCAACTTCACGTTTCCTAAACGTTGGTGAACCATTGAAAAATCAATTAGACTTATTCGATAATGAGACACTTCAAAACTGGTGCTAATTTATTTTCGTTTTCACTGATTAATGAGAAACCGAACATACTCATTTGTGAATAAGTAATTTTGAAAAAATATGGATATAGTAAGCTCATATGCACATTATTCATCGAATAAATACCTGTCTACGTCTCAGATTATTTGAGAAAGTTATTTAAAAGCAAGTATTTTTTTACCTCAGACCAATGCAAGATAAAAACAAAAATAATAAAAAAAACGAGGAAGTCATAGCTAGGGGTTGAAAGTTGAGAAACCTCTGAGAATATTTAAGTGGCATATTTCTGTAAGTTGTGTTTTCACAAAAAATATACAGTTTTTCGAAGCAAAAAGTTTTCAGGAACCAATAAATTATTCGAACATCCACTACGAGCATAAGTAAGGATTTTTCTACAATCCATCACGAAATATATTCAACTCTATAGTCTATCGGGTTGAAAATCGCAGCAATCGAACATTATTCGTCTCCCCTCCATAGATCCAGTTTCAGTTTTCCAGACGAGGACCTTTTAAAAATGAATCCATTAACCAAAGTTTCAAGTTTTTGTCATATTTTGGCGTAGGCAAAAAGGCGTTTAAATATCAACGAGAGAGTAAGAAGAAAAAAAAAGAAAAGAAAAAAAAAAGATCCAAAAAAGGTCTAACGACATGATGAATCTCCAGAGGCCAACAAGTCATCGTATTTCGCCTATTAAGTCGCTATCAAATTCGAACGACAGAGAAAAATAAAAACTTTTTTCAGTCGAAAAAAAAAAAATAAAAAAAAATAACATGAAAAAATTTAGTCATCGATCATTCGAAGAAAAATGGTAAGAGTGAAGAGGGTGGGGTCCACAACAAATGGACGTCGAACGTTAATAATTTCGACGTTTATCGAAAAAAGGGAACTGAACTTGTTGATGGGCTTTTTTTTTTTTTTTTCGGTAAGCTGAAGAAAATATTTTGAAATTCCTCGTTTCAGATAGTTATGGAGAATTTTTCAAAAAAATTCGTTCATTCTACGAATAAATTACCATTGTATAATATGGTCGTATCCTTGCCAATTTGGTCATTTGATTTTTCGCAATCATTTTTCACGTAAATTCGTAGCTTCCATTTTATCTATCCTCCACTATCAATCTTAGTAAGTTCTTTCAAACCTCACAGAGATTTTTCACATTTTCTAGCATGAATAAAATTTAGCTTACGTCTTGAGATGATATATAAAATAAGTTTTTTGCAATACATGTCGCAAAATGCGCGATTACCTTTTTTTTTTTCAAGGCCCAAAATGACCAGGGATGAAAAACTTTATAGGGAGCAACAGTCAGTAGCGGTAGAAAAACAAAAATGTTTGTCTTCTCCTTCCAACCAATCAGACACTCTCCTCAATCACGAATGATTCAAAACGATTGATTAAAACTCTAAGAGTATATTTGAAGAATAGTAATAATTATAGAGAACGTAGATATGCAATGCTTAACTTTCTTTATTAACTATGCGAACAAAAAATCTTGTTAACGAGTGGAAAAATTACAATTAACTTATGCTCCTATTTCTAGGGATAAAGTAGTTATTTTATCTTCCAAGGGAGAAAAATATAGCGTTATTAACTATTCATCGCGTATATATAATCATAAGAGCAGGTTTTCATAACAATTGTGAGCGGAGCACGAGTGCAAATGACTATAAATTATTAAAAATAAAGATGAAAATATAGTTTTTTTTTTTTTAAATTAAAAAATTTTTGTTCGCTTAGTTAATAAAGTATCGTAGTGAGAAATTATCAACTTGCCTAGTTACAGCATTCGTCGACAAATTTTTCACTTTTCTTCCATCTTGCGTAATACACCATTTTAACTGTAGCATTAGCTGCTCGAAGAACACCATAAGTTTTGAAGGTTCTTTCAAGCATTTATCCAAGAATCGAGTTTAAGACATGAAAGAGCTCAGAATTTTGACACCATCACTATGAAAAGATTTCCATAGGATAGTAATTCTCCATAAAAAAGAAATACAAAACTGAGACTGTACCTATGTGAAATTCATTAGCTGCAACTATGTCTACCAAGCATACAATTTTTCTATTTATACTGATTAACACTTATACTCATATATCTTCACACCCTAAAACTATTATCCACCTTATATAATAAGGATATAACTCTTGAGGCACACAAGATTTTGCCGCGTTTCACCTCTATCACACAATGACTATCTTTCACACCGATATTCCTGCCATGCGCCATATTCATCAATAACCTTCAATATGCGCGCCTAAATGTATCATGTCATATTACCTAATATGCAAAATTCGATCATGTTCTAGAAGAACCAATTTTTATGAATTATGCTGTCATCCAGTTGTCATTTGATCACATCACTCGCCCAAAATTACATTATCGTATTGTGTCATAATCACACTACCCTAAAATCGTCTCTCATATTCATCGACCACCAACTTAATTGTTAACTTTATTAATTCAAATATACTTGGTCTTCATTTCTATTGTAACCAGTAAATGTTAAAGGACTCGATATTCTGAGTCTGTAATGTAAGCTGAAATTATCAAATTTGTATTCCACGAAATATGTTATTTTGAAGTCATATTCAAAGTGTACAGTAATTTTGTCAATATTTTTCATCAATCATTTAAAGTCTAAAATTGCCGTCACACACGCACTCGTATTTTTTCATAACAATGTATATTCAATGATTCGGTAGACTTTGCACGAGTTTGTTACGTAATGAGATCAAAATAATTTGCTTCTGATGAAAAAACACAAAAACGACCTAGCAAAGAATTCGTCAATATCAAAATATCAATAAACCATTACCAAAAAAAAAAAAAAAAGAAGCATGGTAAAAAAAACAACATTGTTTTATATGTGACACTTCGCCATATTTCATGAAGAGCAAACTTGTATCTCTACAGGTAGCCTGGGGCCCTTAACATGTACTAACAGGAAACAACCGACCCTAAATTTCTCAAGAATATATTATGTACCTATCTCATTGTCCGAATTTCAACTATTTTTCGAAAACTTTCAATGAAATTTGCTGGTGAAGAGTATTAATAAATTTAATTTATATGCCAGAATTCACAAAAAATTACCACTTTTGAAAACAATATTTTATTGTAAAATTTATAGAAAAAACATATTTGTAAATATCGAAGTATCGTCTAAATTCGCGTAAAATCAGTAGTTTATTTTGCACAGCGTGATTTAAGGGTGCGTTCGACACTGTATTTTACCACTACACTAACCTTGAGACAAACTGACCTTCGACATGCAAATAACTTACCACGAATTTACATACCGTGCCTATGTAATATATTATTGTTCGGTCCAAGCCACACTACCTTTTCTTTTTTTTTTCTTCTGTGGATCGACCGTATATCCACAATTTGGTCGAAATTTCAAATAAACTTAAACGCTCTTCAAAAAGAGTTTACCATATTATGAGCTTTACACTAAATCACAGCACACTATCGATATCGAAGAGATGGGGAAAAAGTGCAGCAAAAAAAAAAAAAAAAAAAAGATGAAAAACTTTAACCAAGAATAGAGAAGAATACAAGAAAATGTGCTAAAGAAAAAAAAAATGTAAAGCAGAGAGCTTTTTATATAGTATGCAATGAAATTTCTCCCCAATATATGCTTTTTAACGTGACGTATGTATATCTATATAGGGACTGTATAATATGTATATACCTTACATTTTTTTTTCTTTTTTTAAGGGCTGCAAGGAGAGAACGCATTAGTCAAAGCGAGTTGAAAATTTTATGTGTTGCAAATCGTTTCGATAAAATGTCGTATTTTACGGTAGGTGAGAGGGAGTGTGTATAGGAGAGAGCAACATGCGATATAAGCAACAGTTGAAGAAAAGTACACACGTTAGGTATAGGTGAAAGAAAAAGGGGTCGAGGGTTAGGGGCTAGACGCGTGTAATATATAATAAGAAAGAAAGGAAAAAAAAAGGTAAAAAAAAATAGAAGCAAGTAGAAAAATGAAAGGAATGGTGGAAGAAGAAGAAGAAGAAAAAAAAAAGGTATGCCAGTAGCAGAAAGAGTACCTATATTCTCGAGTAAAGGTAAACGAAAACGTAAAATATAAGAGGAATGGTGAGAGGAAGTGCGGTTAGATGAGTTGGAGTGAGTTGAAAAGTGAAAGAAGTGGAGTGTGGAGAAAACGAAAGAGTGTAGAGAATCAGAAGCGGTGAGCATAAGAGGTGAATATTTTATTAGGGGGTGCAATGGTCTTTAAGATTGCTTCAGTCATGTCGACTTGAATGGATGATTCACCTGTGCAAAGTTTTCTATTATAATATTTGAAAAGACCGGAACTTATTCGAAAAAGCAAGGGATATTATACGAGAGACCTCGATTTTCTGCACGAGCTGATTGCGAAAGGTTTATATTCTTCAGACGCACAGAGTGTGCGAGAATGAGGGAGACAGTCAGCGGGGAAGAGAGAGTGAGAGAGTGACATAGAGTGGGTGAGGTAGAAAATAAATGTGGTCGTTATCGTCCTTATCAAAAGCCTTTAGAAATACGAAAATTACGCTCTTGAAATACCGAGTTTTTTCGATTCCCTAGATGTATATTTTTTTGTTATTGGTTTTTTACTTTTTTTTTTTTCTTTTAATGTTCCAAAGAAAATTCTTTTTATTCTTCCCCGTATTTTTCTTTCACTTTTCTCTTCTATTACTCAATTATTTTTTTTTCATAAATGTGAAGTATATACCTGTATATACATTTTCTAAATCGAATATCTTCCGGAATTAAATTATACAAAGCATTCGATGCAAGAGGCCATTGTGAAAACATATAAAATGGGAACTTTTTTTATAACTTTTTTTTGTTAGTTTTGTCGTGGTTTGGCAGAGACATTTTGCTGAAAATGGTCGCTGCAAAGAACTAAATAGATTATGAATTTGGTAAAGAACAATGTAGATATGTTATTTTCTTACGATTTGTCTTTGGGAAAATCGAATCCAGTCGAAAAAGTAAGTAACCTTGTTAGCAGTGACCATTCAATTGACTACCTACGCATGCATAATTGTTGTCCATCCAATATCGTTGCAAAACACTTCATACCCAACTGGTATATCTATACCGGGTTCAATTTGGCATAAATTTCAATGGTTGTGAAATTTCGAACTCCTGTTCAATCATCGTTGCACGTTAAGGCACAGGAGGTTTCTATCTTCATCTTTTGACCCAGAAATTGGACAAAATGGCAGATGCACTGGTTAATAGGATTGTGAGAATTATACACAGAATCATTTAGCATGACTGGTCATCTAAACCTACGTTTAAAATTGGATTCCTCTATACCAAATAGGAAAAAAAACAGCAAATTTGAACCCCTCAACCGTCCTCTTCCATATACACTTTACCTTACAGCGCTATCTGCGTCTATTTTTCAGATATTGGCTCAAATGAAAAAGGAAATTATCAAAAAAATCCACAAATCTGTGTTCCATGCTACCCATACTTATTTGTAGGTGATTCTAATGAGGATTGTTGTGTTTATTGATATAATTATCTTTGTTAGTAGATTTCGTGAAGAATACATAAAATTTATGGAAAATTTATTTTACTATCCTAAAAAATATAGAGAATGTCTAAATTATTTAAGCCTCTGGAATGGTGTTACAAAAAAAAAAAAAAATGAAATGTGCGAGTGTCAGTAGCCATACAAGAGCATGTTTTTTGAACTTTCTACTCAGCAACAAATATTAATCAAGATGCACTTGTAAAACAAAAAAAAAAGTAAGACAAAAGGAAAACACTTCGATTCGAAGCTATATTCAAATGTAATGTTACTCAGATAAAGTGGTCTTGGAAGCTCCATCGTACACTCCCATTCTGACTCCCATTCTGACTCCCATTCTGACTCCATTCTCTTTCAAGAAACCTAATACTAATGAGCTGGCAGGAACGTATGTCACTCATTCCAGGTTCAATTAAGCTGAGCCAACTAATGAATATTCCGAATCTAATAAAGTATGTGCCCAGATTAGCCAGAAAATGGTATCAATGAGCTGTTTTCAATCATCCTATAACTTAGAACCTATTTTTCAATATTTCTTCCTTATTTTGTGACGATTCTGTACAATTATTGTCAAATATATCATATTTCTAGAAGTGAAAAACTGCATTCAAATCAGAAGGGCCGAAGTAGGGTTTTTTCTTTCATTTATTACAGCACTACTGTAAAAGATACACATTGGTTCTTTAGAAGGTTGCGTAGCTAATTTTGCAGTATCCAAGTCCATTAGTTGATCCATAGCACCAAAATGAAAACTTCAAATGCGATATTGAGAAAAAAATTGGGTGCCACTTTGGTCCTTATATTTTAAACGCAATCAGTTACTTCCTAGAAAATGTCACAGCCATTAGGGGAATTAATACCTTTCCAAATATCGGATAATTGCGTTCTATCAAATCAGATTTTTTTTTTATTTCGGGAAACATATGCTAATTTTAACTTATATCTACATAGGCTGTAGAAATACACACATTATGTCGACTAGGAGGCAACCTTGAGTATTAAATTCGAATTTTGGATTAGTTGTGGTTGGCAGCCTTGGGTGGTGCCCCTATAGTTGACGATCTTGTTTTTGGTTTTAACTAGTGACCGTTGTTGGTAGTCATGGTCTATGACGGTGGTTCATAGGAGTGGTTTGGTGGTAAAGTTCAGTGGCTATTACTGGTATGTGCCCTACTATATGACTATACGTGTCGTCCTTAGCCCTTGTTCAGTAGGTAACCATAATTGAAAATTGCAATCAGTAGCTGAGGCTGTAAGTGGTGGTTGGTGGCAATAGTCAACGACTATGGTTGATGGCCATGATTAATGGTAATTGTCTCCAAGATTGAGGATAGCAATACTGGTCGTTTTAATGACCGCGGAGGCTACAATTGATCGTCATAATCTGTGGCTGTGATGAGTAGCTGTGATCAGTGATAGAAGTTGATGGTAGTGTTTAGTGATAGTAGTTGGTAACAATGGCCATTAGAGATACCGATAACCTTGGTCGATGACCACGGTAGAAAACAGCAATTAGTAGTTTTGGTCTGTCACTGTGATCAATGGCCATGGTGAGTGAGTGTCAATACTTATCTGTATCAAAATGTGAGCATCGATATATATCAATCGATAGTGATACTTTTTACATTAGGCGCTGAATTTCGAAGTAGAGAAAATAAAATTTTACAACTTTAATTATTTATAGAAACTATATACATGGATAGAAAAGTACACCAATGACAAGAAAAACCAGGGAAGCCAAAAAGAAACAAACCTTGCACCATGGACGATGAAAAATTTAAAATTTTTTTCATATTTCAATTTCCTCTTGTGGTTTTATGCACAATTTTTGTCATTATTTTGATTTTATCCGGTATCCAATTGATGATACTATTTTTAGGTAATCTATCGATACATGTACTTTTTACGTCACACTGTTACTTCTGATCGTTCACGAATTAACGAATAGTAACCAAAAATATTTGTCAAAGAAAATTTATTCGATTTTCAATAACAGCATCTCTAACGATCTTCACTCGAGAAACAGTTCTTTTTTCTCTCATACACACAGCCGCTATCACGAACTGATTATTCATCAAAATTTACCGCATCGATTCGCCGAAAACTAAGCTTAACTTTCGACAAAGTACGAAAGCAATGGCGAAATAAGACATTAATATCGGAGGACGACTGTTAATTTCAAGTACGGATAAAAGCACTCGGTGAAACAAGAATTACCCAAAAATTTCGAATTTCCTGTTCCGATGTGTACGAATGAAGGGTTGTAATGGTGGTTGGAATGAATGGGGGTACCAATCAAAAGTTACGCAAGGTAAGTTTTGCGGTGTACGAAAAGTTTTCGCGAAATTATCGTCCTATGAAACAAAGACACGACCCCACATTTTCAGAAGAATGCTAAAATTTTCGTTCGTCAAAAGAGCTCGTTTTTGGGTGAAAAGGTTTTAACCATTCCGGAAAAAAAAAGAAAAAAAAAGAGCTCTACAGCATTTTTTTTTCTCTTTCATTCCTCGCCAGGACGACTGGAATGCGTGATAAGCGTATTAATCGAGCCATTCCAATTACCTGACAATTCTCCTACCCTCTGTTGCCCATAAGGCCAACCTTTTCCACGTGTTTTTAGCAGTTCTTCATTTTTTTTTCCTTCAAATGCCACCCTAGTTTTTTTTTTTCTTTTTTAGGCGAGTCTTTTACAAATAGGGATGGAAATTTGGATTTTTTTTTTTTTAGCTGTACTTATGGAACAATCACGATCTTTTGACGGTTATTTGCGAACGAATTATTCTCGGATTAAGTAATTTATTTTTGCATTAGCAACAGGCGTACCTATACTGTACATAAACGCTTTTTTTACCATTAAAATAATATTGATTGCATAAAAAAAAAGGACGTGGAGTGAGGGTTAAAATTTTTTTTCGATTTTGAAGGGGGGAGAAGATTACGGTTGTCGTTAATGATGTGATTTTTTTTCTCTTTTTACTCACTGGCTCTATACTGTAATAAATTTTGCGTATGAACGTTGTAAACTTGGATTAGGGTAAGAAAAAAGAGAGTAAAGTTTACTTTAGGTACGATATTTTCATCTTTCGCACGTGGAACTAGTCTCTTATGGTGGAAGCAATAATGATTGATTGGTTTTGCCGAAAACATTGCTGAGTGCTGACACGAAGCTTCGAATGGAAGTATTTTTGAGTGGGTGATAAAATGAATCTCTTTTCAGATTAGTCTACGGCACATAAAAATCATAAATTATTGTTTATAAATTCTTGTAAATTTTACATGCAGAGCTATTTTTTGTAAATTTTACTGAAACGCTTCCGTTGAAAAATGTCGAAAAATAATATTTTTATCAGTAATTTGTGTATAAATTACATGTTTTGATGGGTAGGAGAGACCCGGGTACCGTGGAACTCTTGTACTACAAACAAAACCGACTTCTCTTTAATTTTTTGAACAAATTGGTCCCATAATATGATGTATAATGCACCTGATAACACTACATTTGTCTGATACTGTCATCAAGTTTGTTGTTTAAAAGTGAGGGGTGTAAAAACTAGGCAAAAGAGCTCATCACGGAGAACTAATTAAGAAGAAGAAAGGTCGATTCAAAAGTAGAATAAATACTTAACCCTCATTCATCTCCACACGCCTAATTAAGTGAACCTACGTAAATAAATTAAGAAGTCATTTTAGAATTATATCGAAATGTATTAAGAAAAAAAAACAAGATAAACATTTTAGTAAAAATAGGTAAATTAATACAATGTAAAGTTAACATTACCAATCGAAGAAGAGGTGGAATGCTGGCTTTTGAAAATAATTACGTCATTTTGATTTGTACCAGCGAATTCAAGATGGCTCGTATGTCGTCATTTTTTCATAAATAAGACTAACAAAAAATAATTAATTTTAAGCAAAGGAAAATCTAAAAATAAAATTTCGATATAAAGCAAGAAATACTTCTTCAATTGCGAAAAGAAATAAATGAAAATGAAAAATAAACAAAAAGGGGATGATTTGGATAACACACACTACCTACCAAAGTAATAGTAATGTTTCTCAAAATTTTGTTAGACGTAAAAATCTGATAAGTAATTTACAGAAAGTGTGACAGAACCAACATAAATTGAAATCTCAATTATGAGATTGCCTATCAAAAATGTATAATAATAACTCAGGTACCTAGTTATTTACTCAGTGTTATCAATACTCAAAAACATATATTAAATATAATGTTCATTATTAGTGTGGAATATTATCTTACATCGAGGAAGAGATTATAGATGGGAGAGCTAACTTAAATAAACACTGGCTAAAGTTTGGAGTTTACTGACTCCTTTCATACCCAGCTTTGGACACACACACAAGTACACGTATGTAGAAAAAACATATGTATTTGTGCTAATTAACTGAGTCATATTTATGGTTGCTATGACAACTGATGAATATGGCACATCCACTGATAACGACATCAACCTTAGAGTAAACTCTTGATTAGTCACGGTCTGGTAATTGTAGTATGCTTGCAAATATTTAAAAGTAATCACATACAAAAATATTTGCATTTAAATTGCAGTTCACATAATTGCCAACCTACTGGCGGCAACTGTTATCGAGAGTCGGAGCCCCTTCATCATCACTCAGAAGGATATTCCCACAATGAGTAAAAAGGTGAACCTGGTGTACTATGGACTAAATTTTCCAATGTACGAAGGAATATATTCGAAATAGCCTGTAATTGTTTTAAATAATGCTGAGAAGTAAAAATGCTCAAAAATATGAAACACTGAAGCCTGAGAAAGTTGAAGAAACTGTAAAATATCTATTAAATTAGAAGATTCTTGAGGAAAGTGTCACAATTGAAAAACACTCAGTTTTCTCAACAATAATTATATTATGACAATTCAAATGGAAGATATTGTCTGTGTTCTAAATATGGTCAGTTTCCCTGAACATTTAGAATTTTTTACATGATCTTGAAAATTGTTTCTAGATTTTGTCAAAATATTATTACCTACAACTAGAGATAATATTGAGAAATATTCTGTTGGCTGAAATTTTGAAGTAAATAGATCAAACTGACATAATTGTTGAACAGTGTAAGGTAAAGGAGGAAAAAATGCATCACCTTTTGAATACTTCAAATAGATTTGGATCACGGAGCAGAAAAGAGACCATATTTGGCGTATATGTACTTCAAGGTCTTATGCATCATTTGCTACCATTCAATCAAATGTTTATTCAAAAATAACCAATGAATAAAAAAAAAGAAAATTTCTAATTTTAGCCATCTTACTTGATGAAATGGGTAAAGATGCCACATATTGGCGGCTTAGATGGCTTGTGAAAATTCGCATGTATTTCAAAAATCAAAAATCAAGTCCAAAATAGTTAAAATTTTTGGAAAAAATCTATTAAAATTAAAGAATAAGTACATAAAATCATTTTTTCTCAGCTTTCTAAAATAGAAAAAAATCTGTGTGAATTGTTTCGCAAAGATATTATATTTAGTCCTTAAAATCACAATAGGTTTTTCTAATGTTTTCCTCTAACATTTAACTAGAAATAAAAATAAAATTACACAAGATGGTTCCTATTTTAATTATTTATTAAATTTAATCAATTAAATATCGTTCTGGAATGAGTAATTTCAATATTGGTGTGGCATCCTGTCCTCTAGGTATGTTGGCCATATTGACCGATTTGAATTTTTTGTTTCACATTTTTTAAATTAAATAATGACAGTCAAATCAGTGAAATTAAATACTACCGCAATCTACACAAAATTTGCTAATTATTTCATAAATTATTGGAGGAAATAGAACAATTCATTCCCACATTAACTAGCAACTAAATTCAAGTTAATTATTTCTAAGCACTATCATCAAACACAAAACTCACTTTAAAATAAAATGCTAGAAGGGACCAAGGTTTTTGGTCACAAAAACTTGAACAGAATGTCTGTTGACAACCGTGCACATACCAGTGATGTCATTTTTCCCTCAACAGTGCTGCCAACATGATTTTGTGAAAATGAGGCATCTCTGCCGCCTTTACCTTATGCCCTCAGTGAAAGTGTTGACTGTCAATATAGCCTAAATGCATATTTGATTGTTTATTTTATACTTAATTGATTTTCAGGACAATAATTACAGGGATTATACTGCAATAACAGGCTGGGTTTCCACTTTAGTTTGGACTCTGAAATTGTAAGAAAATTTTATATGCGTTCACAAAAAATAACAAATTCATGCAAAGTTTGTTACTTCAAAAAAATAACTAACAGATCTGCCAATAATAATTATTGTCACAGTCCTATTTCCCCTTCTTTAAAAACTTGCTATAAGTCATAAGGTTACAACAACTGTACGCAGAACCTGATACTCAACCTTCAAGTTTATTGATGAATGGGTGATAGCTTACTGGTTCCTTAAAGCACAAAAATTCAACGATGTGTTCAAAATTTCTGACTCATTCTGAAATAACTCAATAATAAATCAGACCTGTTTTCTGATTCTCAGTGCAACAAGTTTGTTTTCAAACAGGTGAGAGATGTTTCTGTTGCTTCTCATTTATTGGATTATTGCTTATCACAAATCTTCAGTGGTACTTTCAATAAACTCACCAGTTGAATTTGTTATTGTGCCTTAATTTTATGCAGGTAACATTGTAACTTCGGTGAACCTTTTATGCTCAGCAGTTTTCTTAAAACATTCAACGTTTCATACCGTTTCTATTTTTGGAATCAATTTAACTCATCAGACTTTTTCAACATCATTAAATGTTTGACAGCGTATTTATCCTTTAGACAAATTTGGAGTTTTCCTTATTAAACCTCGCCTTCTTTCTTTACTTCGGAAATCCTTCAATAAAACAATAATAAATAGGCTAATTGTTTCACGGTTATTTTAATTTTCGTTTTTTTCTTCAGGTTTTCTGAATTTGTTCTATAAAATGTTTCAAACATTTCCTTAAACACTGAAATAATTTCTCATAGTTGCTTGAGAAAATTTCCCTATGATTCTTTATATCGGAAAGATTTTCTTACAAACCCTTGTATCAATTTTAAATTCTTTTTTCTTAACATCGGAATTTTTAAGCAAGAAAAAGAAAATCATCCATAAAATAAAAGCGTAAGTTTCCACTCATCAGATCCTTTCAACGTGCTTTTAAATCTGACTAAAAATTACGAATCTTGTTGATTCAAAAAGTTTTTTTCCAAATAAATAACAAGAGAATATGGATTTAAATTTAGAAGTACGAACCCTGAAATAAAAAAAATAGATTTATTTGACTTACGATTTTCACTCGAAGAAAAAGTTTTTCCTGCTTTCACTCGCCAGTTTGTTGATCTTTTAAGCGACGTTTTTTGCATCAAAAATGATGATAAAAATAAAACAAAGGAAGTCAAAAGAAGACAAAAAAATAGAAATATATTTCAAAAAAAGGCTAAAGGTTGAATTTAAATTATTATTATTATTGTAAATATTGCGACGCTTTTGAAACATTTTAATATTTTGTTGCGCTTTTCAACTTTGGATTCTATCTTCAGTCTTTGTGTGAGTGAGAAATTTCAAGTGAGAAAAGACAATATTTCAAGAAGACAGGTATTTTTCACCTATCGTTATTGTTGAACGTCTGCTACGTTTGTGTTGATTAAGTTTCGCAATGAAATAAAATCTGGAGACTAGAGGACTTGGATTCTTCGCATAAACACAATATGCATTATATTATTGATGACACGATCGTATTTTTCTACATTCGAAATGTTTTACTCTGGCGCAAAGTACCTCAATACGTCTGTATGCTGCGAGAGTTTGTGTACAAATGACGTTCAACGTGTGCAGTATGTGCTGGGAATTCTAAATCTCATTAGATGATAAAATAGGATTTATATGTGGATGTGTTGTTGCTGGTTACTATTTTTTTTGTGTGTGTGGAGTGGAAATTCGATGAATTTGTTTTATTTACTTATCTACTACTCACCTAGCCTCACAATTTCTCAAGGAGAGACTTTTTTTTTTCTTTTTTTTTCGTTCATTCTTTTATAATTTTATAAACTGCATCGTCAAACCATAGTTTTTTCTGGAAAATATTTATGAAATATACAAAAATAACGTTAATTTGTTGTTGGAAAATATACAAAAAAATTGAACTAGTTAGGCCGACATTTGGATAGATAATTGATTTTTCAGAGTTTTCGATTAAAATTTTTCGAATGTGTTACATTTGGTGGGTTTGTTCATTTTGTTGCCCATACCAAGTACAGCCAAGAACGTTTTAACATTGTAATTTGTATAAATTATGAAGAACGTGTAAGTTCAACTTTTCATAATGTTTTATTGTTATCGATAAGAAAAACAACAGCTACGCTTTACCCCCTCCCCTTCGCTGAGATAGTGAGCGCAGTCTGTTCACAATTAACTGTTCAGTCCGTATGGCTCATTGCACAATAGAGTATTTCCACCGAATAAGCTGCATAACCTGCCGAGACGTCAATAGTAAGTTGTATTTCAGTCTATCTTATCGAAACTTTTCTTTCTTCTGAATTAGGTTGGTGATTAACAAACAGTCAGATTGATGAATCTGTTGCTAATATAATATTATGTGTCCATGAAAAATGTCTAAATTGAATAATTAACTTGTTTTCATATTACATTTGTCGGTCGGGAGGTTCAAATTTATTATCTCCAGTTGAATAGAATCCGCTACTTTCTAAGTGACAGTCGATTCGCCAGCCCTACCTGCCCACCGGCTAGGAATCAGTTTGCTGTGAGATTAAACTAACGGGCTGACTTCGGCCAATTATCATAATGTGCTCAACAATACAGTTCAAGAAATAAAAAATTAACTTTACCTAGTAGGCTTAAAAAAATATTGAAAATTGGACGTTGAATGATTACAAGTATTACATGTATGATGACGTCACAAGGTGAGTGAACATTAACCCTCTTAACGGGTAGATAATATGTTTGCATACCGTTTCATACACAGGTAGTAAACTTGTAACCAACTCACCCCGTCATTATAATAATTTTGGAATACTTTTGGTCCTGAGAAAAAATTTACATGACAGAGGGTAGTCAGTAGACTATTTGTATGTTCATGCTAATGAACATAATGTAGAGAGGAGCCAACCTCAAAAAACACTGGCTGACGGCTACTGTGGACTGTGACTTTTTTGACTCGGCTCTATACCCACGCACATATATCAGTACGTAATAAATACAAAAGTACCTGTGTTAATTGGTTTTTAATTAATGAGTCGTACCTTAATTGTAACCAATAGTCGTGATCTACTTAATTACAAATTACGTTCGAAGGGAAAGAAGTAATTTGTTTGTTAGGATTTAAAGTGTAAGGTTCAAATATTAGTAAATCTTTATGGGGTGACTGTTGTCGAGAGGTCTGAACCCCTAATCCCCTCCTAGGATGATATCCCTGCGATAATAATGATTAAGGTGAAATTTAAGCGTATAAAAGAACATATTCCACCCCCTGCCAGTAGCTTGAGTCTTGATAACACTTCTTATTGACTAAAACCTAGTTTACTTTCAAGCTGAGTTTCTAAAATATTGAGTGAACTCGTGACCAACCTTTTGTTAGTAAAGATGAACCTATTGATTTGGATTCCCACTTATACACATTCAGGCAAAACAGCTAAAAAAACAATTCATCATTGAGAGAACGCATGTAGGGGTGCAAGGAGTGAAAATGAAAAGAAGAACCACCTTAATACTTTCTGTTCGTGGTTTGGTCAGAAATTATCTTTTCAGTGCACCTCATTTATTATTTCTATGGGTTTTTGATTACATTATAAATTAATTTGGATTTAAAATGTACTTGTGACACCATTCATTACTATTACAATTTGTTCATTGAACTGAGTTTTGATGCATTTTTGACCCTCGTTCGTGAAGTCTGCTGGAACGCACGATTAGCATTTTTATTCAGTTCTCTAGGATTAGTACGTGCGAACCTGTGACAGTAGTATACACATGATATACTACCCACCTTATGCACACTGGTGCCTTAAGCCTCAGTTACTCAGCCACGATTGCTATTTGGGACTGCAAAAAGGTGTAACCATGAAGGTGGAGTTATGAAACCAGTAATAAGTTTGTTATAATGTCTCCCATAAAGTTTGATCTAAGTTTTGCTGAAAATGCTGCTAACAAACAAACCTGAAGTATTCTTCCAGTTTCAAAATTTGTCATTTTCTTATATCTTAATTCTCGATCAGGAAACTGCAGACACAGGTATCAGTCGATGGCTATCAATAGACCTATGGAAATGGGATTGATATATTACGATACCTAAGTTCAAAATTGCCAATAAGGAAATCAACGAAATATACCTAATTCCAGGCCAGCCTTTCGATCGATTGATGAACAGAAATCATAGTCATTTATATAATTCACTTATGCAAATATTTCTAATCTATATAACCTGGACATAATAAAAATTGAGTGAAAAATAGTTGAAAATGTATCTCATTACTGAGTACGTCCCTCTACTTCCTCGACATATGATTCAGACGGATGCAAAATCTACGAACGAATTGAAGATCGTAGGAAATTTTGTATTCAAAAACGTGTTATTACCTTTTTATTTATTTTTTTGCACGGTTCAAAATCTAAGGTACTTACCTAAACTTGCTTTTTTTTCATGTTTGCAAAGATGTTCCTATTGCTTCAATGCAAAGTACGAATACTAAAAATATTAAACCAAAGTACCTTTAAACCCATTAAAAACAAAACGATACTGCATATTTTTCGCGAATATTCGTTCATTTAGGAAGGTAGGTATGCATGAAAACATTTTACTCCAAATGCGAGAAAAAATTATACAAAAAATACACTAAATACAAATGCCTCAATCGTCAGATTTTTTTTTCTCATTTATTCAAAATCTGTTACATACTAACTCTCTCTTCTCCCTTACAAAATTCAATGGAAAATGCGCTAAAATTTTCGTCTTTTCTTTTCTTTTTTTTTCTTTTTTCTTTTTTTTTACCAACGAAATTCCACCTATTTCACGCATTTACACCGTACAAGTAATAAATACGAAAACCAAAGAATGGGAAAAAACTGTTAAGTAAACGCACCTTTTATTCGATGGGGTGTGCTTTCATTTATACTTCTTTTTTTCTTCTCTCCAAAGCTTTTACAGTTTTTCTCCTCAATTTTTCCCCCTTGTTTTTTTTTTTTTTTTTTTTTTTTTTTTTTTTTTTTTGGATCGTCGTTCCATTTAAAGCTTTCTATATATGTATAGACGATGAATATTATAATTGGCTCGTACCCACACACGTTTAGTTTGGAAATTTTCTTTACGCAATCGTTTCGGGCTTTTATTCGCGTGAATTTGGTGAAAAAGGAAAAACAGGCTGAGTATTTCGTAACGAGATCAAATTGAAAAGTAAATATTTTCCTATTTTACCGTATATTATCGTGTATATAGGTATACCTACCACCTACCTACCTACAAATAGGTAGTTGGGTAGTATTATTCGACCCTATTGATATTATCTGCAATTACGTAAGTCAGTCTATACTGAAACATTTGGTAGTAAGACCTCCTGCGTATATTTTGCGTGGAAAATAATGTACGATTGAGGTTTAATGGGTCGCAAAGAGGGGATGCCGGAGGAGGGTTGAATGAGCTATAAGTAATTGAGTTGGAGTGAGAGGGGAGGAGAGAGAGAGAGAAAAAGACGAAGTACTTTTGAATAATGTCAACGATCTTGGACATTTTGTATTTCGAAACACTGGCAGGTGAGTTAACTTTGTATTTTTGTTGTTTTTTTGTTTTTTTTTGACACGATAGTTTTTCGAATTTTATGATTAAGAAAGATAGTTTGCGGTTTTGAGTAGTTTTGATTGTCATTTCCTTTTTTTTTAAAAAAGGATTCTATTTGTACATTGCCAGTATTGGAAATAGTGGTGCAAAAAATATCGATACGTATCGTTAACTATCGATTTTCTTCTTGAAATATCAATATTTCCAAAATCGTTATTTTTCCTAGGTGCATCGATACGTTTATCCGTATGTTTTTTACGTCTGACCGTCAAAATTTTGAGGTTACAATGAAATTGAAACATTCCAACACAACTCTCCCTGTGTTTGTATAATTTATTTCTATGGATTTTAATGATTTCATCATTTAACAATGAACATAATTATAGTTAAATTCTCATTGTATCAACGATCATTCACTGGTGGGAAATTAGGTATGGGAAAAATATCGATATTTCGCACCGCTAACTGGAGGCTACAGTTGATTTATATTTTACCAGGACCTCAGAGGGGGAGTGAGAAAGAGTACCAAACGTACCTTAGAGGGCCTGGAAGCGTTCAAATTTTAAAATAAATAGCAACTTTAAAGTAAACGGTTAAAGAAGGTGATCCATGAGGAGGTTTTTGGATGTAAAATAACTCAACGCTAAAAAAAAATAATAAAATACATGACGTTCTAGAATACAAAAAACACTCAAGTTGAAAAATTTTCTAGTTCTTCCAATTCGTGAAATCGTTTCATCTGTTCATAACTCCCGCCCATAGGTAAATTCTTTAGCTGGCGCTGAAAGGGTTCGTCTGTTTAGTACCCCTACGCCCAAAATTTATCTCTGAGGCCCTGTATTCTACTGAATTCAGTAAGCTACTGAATGTTATATTCTGTTCCTTATAAGCTTTTATTTTACTCACTACTGCGATTTTAAAATATACCAATGCTGCAGCCAACCTTTCGCAACAAAGTCGTTTTTATTTCGCATGAAGCTAAAGCCACAAAAAATAAATAAAAGCTTATCTTTTATTTTACCATTTCAGTCATTCCTGGCCATTATGGCCCCGTAAAATAAGGTTCAAATGGAATTGATAGTTACGTTGAGCAGTGAGATCCTTTAATACATATGTATCTAACGGATAAGAATGCTGCATTTTTACACCGTGTGCTTCGACCAGGGAAGAACGTGTTTTAAACTTGTGACTATTTGTAATTTTTATCCGACTTCAATAAAAGAAGGAGGTAATCAATTTCGTCAGTATACGGATTTTTTTCATGTTTGTTCCAGCATATTTTCTCAACCTCTGCATCGATTTTGATGAACATTTTTCAAATGATAGAGAATGATTATATGTTGGTTTATTAATTTTTTTTTGAATCGATGAAGTAGTTTTGAAGTTATCTTTAAATAAAAAACTGTTATTTTTAAAGTACCTAATATTGCCGCTAACGCTAGAAACGAAGTCATTGAAAAAAGTTTTTTCGAAAAATAGAACTTACTTCACATAAAAGAATAAAAAATACACTAAAGAGTGAAAAATAATTCTTCTAAAATTTCTCCAGCAAGGTCTAAGTCTAGAGACTGCAATTATTAGTCAGCGCTCTTTTTCTCTACAATGTAGGATTTATACCTGTGGGAACCACCATACGCTGTCTAATATAAAATACATTCGCCAGTTATAGTCGGCGGTGAGATGGCCGTGCGGTTAAGTTCACCGCTTTTAGCTGGCGAATATGTAGGTCCCAGGTTCGATTCCCCGAGCCGACAAAACCTACATCTGGTGACCCTTGACGTGTGCTGGACATGCACGCACCCTAGTGGTGCATGGTGGAACTCACAACTCTCCTTCCTAACTTGAGTCGCCGATAGATGGCGCCCTATATAGTGGAAATAGAACCCGTATAGGTAGTATAAGCCTGTGTGTATAGGTATAAGAGGCGTTTCTGATTCAGCCCAACCTCCCACAGCATCTAATGTCGTTCAACTCGTGTTGAGTCTCTCTAGGGGGGGAGTGTGTGGGAACCACCATACGCTGTCTAATATAAAATACATTCGCCAGTTATAGTCGGCGGTGAGATGGCCGTGTGGTTAAGTTCACCGCTTTTAGCTGGCGAATATGTAGGTCCCAGGTTCGATTCCCCGAGCCGACAAAACCTACAATACCTATATCAATTCCTTTCAATTTTATTGCAAAACTTTTCAATTAGTGCCGACTTCAGTAATTCTAGTGCTGGAGAAATTTTAAAAAGAATTATTTTTCACTTTTTAATGCATTTTTTATTTATTTATTTATTTATTTATTTTTTCTTTTTTTCAAATTTCCTTGATTAGGTAGATACCAAACATATATTTAAACATTTTCGTGGCAACTGACTAAGAATAAATTAAAATAACCTACTTAACAAACATTGATATATTCGAGCGTCATCAAAAAACTAGGTGTAAAATAAGGTTATCTAGTCAAGAGTTGAAACTAGAGTTTCCATAAATTAAGCCTAAAACCAAAAATACCGACACAAAAAATATCATAAAAAATATTTGAAACGAAAAAACGCTTTTATTTTGCTGGTTTTTGAATTTTCTCAAAGTTTTCCTCACGTTTTTTTCTTCAAAATTCAAATTTTTTTTACGATTATTTTAAAAAAACTTGCCTTTTTTTTTCTTATTTAGCACCAATAATTCGAGGAAAAAATAGGACAACATTTCAAATTCAAATTCTAGCAATAAAATGCAAAAAATTTATTTCGACAAGAAACACAAACAGGGTAACGAATAACTGTCGCCACAAATTTTGTATCCACCCAGTATTTCGAGGCCTAAAATTTTACGAGTCTACAAAATTTGATTACGATAATTTGGTGAGTTATATCCATACTGTATTTTGGTCGTATATGGAAAAAAATAAAAATTTAAAAAAGAATATGTGAATGAAAAATTAATGATTTTTATGGGGACAAAATTCTCACATAAATTTGTAAAAATGTGACGCGGTTGAGAACAGACAAAAATGGTGAATGCCATTTTATATTTTGAAGTTGTTGGCAGATATGCTAGAAAAAATATTAATTCGAAATAATATTTTTTCCGATGAAATAAATGCTCTCTATGGATTTATCGTAGTTGAGAAGGTTTTCAGAATCGTTGAATTTAATACATTGTATTAAAAAAAGAATTTCATGCTAATGGTAATTATTGGGTCATATAATATCAATATTTAGTTTTAATTATTTCAGATTTTTTTTTTTTTTTTGAGGAAATTGTAATTTACAAAAGAATAACATTTTTCTCGAACTTATAAAGTTTAGTTCTTCTGTAATACAATTATTTAAAATTTTTGTCATATAGAGACATTCTAAAGAAGTATTTCCTCTCAATTAACCTTGGCAAAATGAATGAGTGTCAGATTGTTCTTATAAGAAATGATGTTGGTTTATAGGAGCTGTACTGCTTTGATTGAGATAAATGGTGGAAGATAGTGCTTCGAGTTTTCAATGTTCTTTGAATGAATAAAATAACTAACTGTGGGATCCATCTGTGGTATCTTCTGGCTGAGCATTTCCTCATTTTTTCCTAAAAATCGGAACACAACTGAAGAATCTTTAAAATACTTTTCATAATTATCATAAAAAAATCATTTAGTTTTAAATGTTATCGTGTGCAATTGCGATCGAACTGTTAATATTGTAGAAAGCTGAAATTTTTACAAAATCTTCACTTAACCCGTATTAACATCTTTGAGAAATTTCAGCTCTCCACAACCAGCGGTTTGATCACAATTGAACTCAAAATTGATAAAATTTTCATTAATTTTCATTTATTACCTTATTTATATCATTAGTTTTTAAAGTTTTTATTTAAAAATGTCGGATGTTTAAATAAACGAAAAATATAGCATGAAGTGACATAATACGGGAAATGATTGAGAATAAAAATACACAAAACGTATATGTTTTGAGATACCTACCTATGAGCTAATATTGTTGTTCCAGTGGGGAACAAACATTATTCCAAACGCATTGTTTTGTCGTATTTCGAAACGTAAGTGTTTTGTCTTATGAAATTCGTTATTTCATTCCTCAAAACTTATGCGTCTGATACAAAATCATTCCTACTTGTTTTTTTTTTTTTTTTTTAAACGCACAATTTTTGTTAATTGGGAATTTAGTCACAAAACCAAATAAAACCATGTTCTGGAAAAAAAAAATGGAAAGAATTCACTAACATACGATAAAATGTTACACTATAACAGAAAATCTGATCCTCATTCAGCATCATGGTCTGATCTAGTGATATGTTGGTTGGTCATTACTTATGGTTCAGTTTATCTAAAGCACCAAGGTCAAATTCATTGAAGTACTAGTTCATGACTGAAATGAGCATACATGAAAAAAGTCAAACGTAAAAGACGTAAAGAGTCTTATGATATGATTCAACGAAACAAATAGAAAGACAAATTGCTTAGAACACAGGACCCAGACATGATATTATTCACAAATCACCACAAACTCAACTGGTGGTCACTTAAATAATTTTAATCAACAAAGTATGAACAATATACTTGGATAGGTACTAAGTACAGGACAACTTTAAAGGGCTTCAAAGTCGTTGTTTCACAGAATTAATGACATTCATAAAGGATATTGTCAGAATCCATTCCGTTCATATGAATTTAGATTGATCGCACTGTTAGTCAACATGAAACTTAAAAATAATAGATTAATCATACTTTATTATTTAGTCATTTCCGTTGATTTAGGTCATTTGAATTTAATGAAAGTGGAAGTCATCCATATTTGACTCCTACTGATAACACTATCATTGGTCACCCTTTAAAGGGGTGATACGATACCTATACACGTTTATTATTACTGATGTATTAAAGCGTATAGAGAGAAAGTGCATTTTCTATGGTGTATTAATCAGTTAATTAGGGCTTGTATTATAATTGCAGTCAGGGACGCAGAAACGAGTAGGTCCGTCGTAAGGGATGTTCACCCATTTCTCAGTGGTCACTTCTGACCCTCTCTCTCAACGAACAATCATCAAAACCGCCAAAAAACCACAATTTTTATAGGTTAAGCATTTTTTGCTTTTGTTAATGAAAGGTCCGGAACCTCAGGAAACCCCCTTATATACGCCTTTATCGTAATTTATGTAGAAAAAGTTGCACACCTGGTGGGATTTTCATGTCTTTGGGCTTTTCCCCACCCTGGAACTATAAATACATTATTAAATTCAGCTCTTTAAATCTGTGTTTTATTTCATCATCATTCCGTCGCCATTTTCTCAGCATTACAACAGAACTAATTCGTTTACCAATTTATTTCCAATCACAATTCTTGATGTACCTGGTTATGATTTTAGGGAATGAATGAATTTTTTTTCATTTCATAAATTTGAATATTGGAACGGTGAGCAACACATAGCAACCAAAAATAACATTATTTCTTGATATGAAAGGCCTACCATTAGATATTCATTAATGCTAACGATTCAAAATGGCAATTTCTACGTTGTGATACTATATTCTCCAACGGGTAACATTATTTTAGCGTAAAAGTACAAAAGTTTTTATGTCTCGCAAAAAATCTGTAAAATAGTCATCAGAAGATATCCTAAAACCAAATTAACGACTAAAACATCATGAGACGGATTTGAGAAGGCTTTTAAAAAACACTATTTTCAGTCAGAATTTCGTAACAGCCAGTTAAAATTTTCATTACGAGAAAAAGTGTATTTAAAGAGCCTTTACTCGCAGCAGGTTTAAAATTACAAATTTTAATTTCATATCTCGCAGGATGTGGTGCTAATTAGGTATTTTTTTCGCCCTATTTTCCTTTTTTGGTAGGCACCAACGTATTTTTATGTAGGCTAAAATGAAAAGCTCGCTGAGAGAGTAAGTGTTTGTGGGAGAGAAAGAGAGAGAGAGAGAGAGAGAGAGCGGGAGAGTGAGTGAGAGGGAAAAAGGGTTACAGTTTTTTCCTTCATTTCGTGTCTTGCACCCTTTGGTCTCCATGCGACACGCACTAAATTTTTTTATGACACCTAAACGAGCTCTTAAGTAATTTTGGCGCGCGAAGTTCGTTACTAAAATTAACAAAAGGTCGCTCTAACTGTGAGAAATAACAGGCAAACAAGTGGTTTTTGATACTTTCATAAAGTGTGATTCATTTTTTTGGTGTTTTTTTTTTTTTTTTTTCACTTTATTCTTCCATACTTTCGCGTGTCGGATAGTTTCTGAAAATTTTACCGAATAATTAAGCAACAGAGGTATAAAAAAGCACCGAAAAAGTAATCTGCGTTTATGGAGCAAGTGAAAAAGAGGAAAAACGTAAAAGAAAGAAGTAATGAAAAGCAGTGACGGATAGACTTTGAGAGAAAGTGAGAGTGAAAGAGGGAGCGAGAAGGTGAGATGGAAAAAGAAAGTAAAAAGTAATTTAGAGAAAGATATTTTTGGCGATGAAATGTTTGCGTGACTTCGAATTTTTACTCCAGATATTTTGTTTCATGACATTTTGAATTTCTCATAATGCATTGATATAATTTTCGGGTAGTAACAGCCTTCTTAAGGGATATAATTAGTGATCCAAAGAGAATAAGTACCTACACAGCTCGCTAGATTCAGGATTCAACAGATTTTGATATTTTTATTACGAATCCAAGTAATTTACACCTAATTACTTTATCTTTTCCAAAAAAATGCTTGTGAACTTCCATTTTGCAATTTTTGTTGTCTTTAAAAGGTCCATACTAAATTTTAACTTTTGGAAATTTGAGATCATTACTACATTACTCTAATAACCTATAATTTTGTAATTTTAGAGAGTTGACTTTTTTCTTTTTCCTTTTTTTTTTTTGCTCATCAACACTTTTGACAGTTTTTATCAGGATGTTGTGTCATACTTCAATTTTGTTTCTTTAATTTTCTTCTTTTTTTGGCAGTTGGGAGAATTTTCCCATTTCCTCCCTAGATCTGCAGCTGCTGATCAGATGCCTAAAAAAAGCCTTGACAAAAATCACTAATCTAAAACAGAATGAAACATTTTTGAAAAGTTTTTTGAACAATTTAGCATTTAGTAGCGCTCAAATTTATCGGAAAAATATAATTTTTAATTTTGGTCTCACAATCTGACGCATGCAGACATCTCAAAAAATCTCAAAATTAAATAATAATAAATTAACATTTTCGAAAATCCCCATTGAAATTACCTGTCCCTGGTTTTAGATTATAGCTATTGTAAAAATTCTCTCGTAGCCTAGAATCTTAGGCTACGTGTATTTTTCTGTCTGTTTTTTTCCAAAGTTGTATTAAACTATTATTCCTTTTCAAATATATCTCCGCGGACTGGCATCTTCATTCTTTTCACATATTACATGTTCGATCATTTCATATTTTCTTCATATTTTCTTGTCACTCATCTCTCTCTGCACTTTTTCATCCTCCTTATCTCTCATTCGTTCATTGCACTCTCATCATATCGTTTTCACTCTCTTCACCCCTTGAAGATGTCGCCGTGGTTCCGTCCATAATAAATACCTACGAATATATTCTGACTCTCCTCTTCCTGTCTTCCATGGTTGCTACCTCGGTTACTGTTGCGGAGTCGGAGATCTGACCAATAGTAAATTTCTTTATACTCCCACACCAGTTTTTTCCCTCTCTTTTTCCACAGACTATCTTCCCTAAAATAATTTTACTAAATATATTTCACTCCTTTTTTTTTGTACATACTCTCGTTTTTGTGCTCTGTGCATTTGCACACCATACTTTGATGTACTTGTCTGTCTTTTACAGACCAAATTATTGTCACAAATTTTTTTATATGTATTTTAAAAAATGTATACTAGTTTTTATTATATTATTATACATTTACTTTTTTAACGATGTGTTGATTTGTTCAAACTGGCAATGGGGTAGTTTCTAGGTTTGTATGGTCTGTGGTTTTTGATTTAAGAAGCATATTGGTGAAAACTTTCACGGATTTTGAAATAGCCAAAATGTAAGGAAAATTAAAATTTATTCCATACATGGTCCAAATTTGAGTCCACGGACACCTGGCAGGCTATTCTGGGTTGGGTGGTGGTAATTCTGTGGCCACTATCCATTGTAGGTGATTTTACCAAAGTTCCTGGGCTGTGACAATGGTAGAAGAAAAATATTGTTCAGGTTTGCAGGTAGTGGTGTCCATTTGTGACCCCCCTCGCTTACCACAAATATACTTTTTTTGTTTTTAACACAGATTTCTGATTTTTGAGTGGGTACCTACTTTCGTTATGGTAAATAAAATAATTAATGAATTAATTTATTATTATGGGTAATAAATTTGACATTTTTCACCCAACCGGGATAACAAGGTAAACCCTGCAGTTGGATGAATGTTAGAATGGTTATCTTCATTGTGTGTTCACATTTTCAAGTGAATAATGAATAATTAGATAGTAGTCCAGTCAAATAAGCATCAAAGTGAGAGAAAAAAATTAGCTAAAAAACATTAACTATGTAGGTGGGTCCCCAGAGTAATATACCAAATGTTGCACCCTCTAAACCTCTTGCATAAATTTGGTTTTTCGCGGTTCTCTCCGCATGTTTCAATTTTGTGACAAAAATTGTTTCATAAAAAATAGTTTAGTATAAAATTTTTATCACAGTACTGACTAATTTTTTCTTACACACTCATTTTCTTCTCCAGAGAGTTTTGAAAACAACCACTCTTTAGTGAATATGTTCAGTAGCATTATATCGGATAGATAACTCGTAATTATCATACTTTTTTCATAATTAGTAAAAGAAATTCATATTTTCAAACCATCCAACAGACCCTTTCAATAACTCCTTAAAATCCACTTCATCTTCACAGCCCACTCTTTCTCGTAAAGCGAAACTGATGATAGGTACTGTACAAAAAACACAATGTTGGTGAAAATGTTACGTAAGTAAATAAAAATGTAAACCATAAAAATATGTACTGTGTCAGTTTTGCTTCATGAGAACGAGTGTGATAATTGATTACGGAAGAGGACTGGATGGGTGAAAAATATGCATTACATTCACTAACTATGTAAATACCTAGTAGGTTTGATAGTTAAGAGTTTTGTTATTTAGAAAGGTCTACGTTATTGTTATATTTCTCATATAATAACACTAAATATATACACTGAAGAGTGATGAGTGATTGTTTTCAAGACTCTGGGAACGGGAGAAGCGCTTTAAACAAAAAACTACATTCAGTTTTTTTGAAGGAAATTTTATAAAAATCATTTTTTATTGAACTACTTTCATCACAAAATTAAGATTCATGGAGTAAAAGGTGAAAAATCAAATTTTTGAGAATAAACAACCCCTCTCAAAAATTTCAAGAGGTCGACTAGTTGCAATTTTTAGTATGTTAATCTAGGGGACCCATCCAACGGCCCTCTACATGAAGTTAAATTTTTTGTGATAAATATGTTTTCTTTGTATGATTTGACTTGACTACTAAGTACAATTTAATATTTTATTCACGACTTTATAAATAAAAATGATTATTATTATTTTTTTGAGAACGAATTTTACATTAACATCCATTATGGATCCATAATTTACGCTTTTCATAATACCAGCAGCTAAGGCAGAACAATATTATTATATTCTCCCATTTTCAGGTTTTTTTTTAGTGTCTTGCATTAAAAGAAAATAAATGGTAAAAACATGAATAAAAATTAGCTTTTTTCGATTAATTTGCACGCTACAGTAGATACCTGTCATTAAAAGTTGGAAAAAAAAAACACGACTAAATACGTAACTAACATTCCACTACTTAATCCTGGGTTCCTACGACTTCGGATATAGGACTGTATTTATATTCAATAGATTTTGTATATGAGGCAAATTTTTGTCTGATCAACCAACTGACCAGCAGGCAAAGAGTGAAATATAAAAAGTGGCACAAAAACTAAGGCCGACTGGCTGAAACATGAATATTGATCCAAGCAGTGTGTCTAAGCTCCAATTTTAGTCTCGACCAGAAATGAGCCCACTCTATCTAATTTTATAAAACATTGAAAAGAATCAAATTTATGGAGGTAATGTTAATTCTTAATAAATATCATCGGTTTAATTATTAAGTATAATTATAGCGAATGCTTATTTCGGATTTTTTCGGCAAACAGTTTTCCAGCCGTAGTCTTTTTCGTGGTGACTTTTGTAGCCTAATCGTTGAAGATTCAGATCAGCAGCCAAACTTCTCTGCTTCTAACTTCATCATTGCTACATTTCTAATACAAAAAGAATGGTTTACTGTTGTATTTATCCGCTAATTACGAAATAAACAACAAACCAAAACGCAATCTGCTGCTACACCCACTGATTAGCTTCGTTCATGGCAACCGACCCTATCCGAAATGTCGAATACAATTTTTTAATTAATCTGCAGTTGTTCCACCCAGTAGTTCCTCATATATGTCGTCAGTCTGTAGTTATTATAAACAGTAATTAGCCTTCTCCGTAACCATCGTTGGTAGATCTACACTGAGTAGCGGAACCGTAAGATTATAAATTTGAAACTAGCTATATTATCACTTTCCGGGCTTAAAAGTGATGGCATATGTGGTTTTTTTTATTTGAGCTCCTATATTATAGGGTTGGAAAATTCAATTTTTCAGAGGATATTCGCTGTCAAAACTTGACCAACTCTTTTCGAATATTATAATCAGCAAATAATCTTCAACTTCTGGGCAGCAGAATCTAAGTATCTACTTGCATGTAAATGGTAATAAAGAAAGATGAATACCTATCTATTACAGCCAACGAAGTAAAAGAGGACAAGGAAAAGGTGCGAGTGCTTATTGATAACCACACAGTCACGCAATAAACCACACAAATGACTGCCACATAGGTGACTCTCAATAGCCACATGTGGCCTTTCAGCAACAGGAATGACAATATACCACCTGTAGAAAAAGTTATTGGAAATTCAACGGAAGTATCGATAGAATGTTTTTGTTTTTTTCTTCTGCTTCAAAGTGAAGCCAAGAAAAAGTTCAACAACCGGATGCTAAAGTGACTCTCCAGTCACCAATGAGAGTTATAAAATAGCGTTCGATGGTATAAAATAAAATTCGATCACCTCCGTATTAGGTGACATTTTTACTATTTTTTTCTTTTTCAAAGCGAATCGTTTCAATTTCAACGCAATGAAAAGGGTGAAAGGGAACATGTATAGCAGACACTTTGAGCAAGGGAAACAGACAGAGTGGGAGCTAGGAGGAGGTATGGAAATAAAGACAGAAGAATATAAAGAGAGACCAAAACACACACATAGACAGACAGACAGAATGGTGAAAAAGAAAGCCCAACAATCGCGCTTCGTATCACATTTCATCGTTATGATAGCTTTAAAATCTACTTCTTTTTTTTTCTCTCTTCCTTGGTCTGTCTTTGTTTTGCACTCTTTTGACGACATTTTCACTTTGCTAACGAGTCTTCCCCTTATTATAAAGGAATTATTCGAAAGTTCCGCCTTTTGTTTGTCGTAAATGCGTCACTTTGAAAGACATTAGGCGTAACTGTCCTGGCCGGAAAAGCATAAACATTATTTTTTTGGCAGACCTCGTTTCATTCATCGTCAAGATTGGAAAGAGAGAGAGAGAGAGAGAGAGAGAGAGAGAGAGGGTGAGAGGAAGAGAGAAACAGAGTTAGAAAGTGAGAAAGAGATAGAAAGAACGTAAGTCTAAATAAAAAAATCCTTCAGAAAAAAAAAATAATTGAGAAAAAGCAGCAAAAATTAAAAGTGTTCAAGAAATGAGGAGTAAAAACGCATTGAGTAGGTAGAAGGGGAAAAAAAAAATCAAAAAAACCAATTGATTTAATTATGTTCGACCTCCAGAAAATTATCCTCTTCATCGAACCATACAAATCATTTATCAACAAATGGCATTCCTGTTTTTCAAAAGCGAATTGAAGGTATGGGGGTAGATTAAAGAAGGTAAAGAAAGTGGGAGCGAGAAAAAAATACCTTAATTTACTTCGAAATATTTTCACGTGTAGGGTTATAGCGTGTGGGACATACTTTTGACCTTTTTTTTAAATTATATTATTGTTTTCTTTACGATTATTGTTTTTTTTTTTTTTTTTTAGGGCTCACATTGAGTACAAAGGAACCAACTGCTGGTTGTTTATTAACTTGAACCACTATCTTTTTCTGTCCTTAAACATTGTTTTTTTTTTCGTCTTTTTTGGCGCTAGTCTGATTCTTGAATATATTTCTCAGCTCACATACGTCGGTCTCTTCAAAATGACCCCAAGAGTTACAATATTACTGAAATTTTAAGGGAAACTTACCTTTCATTGAATTTCAGCATATTTTAAAGTTGTAATTTTTAGGTAAATATTTTTATTCCAGAATTTATGAAATATTATTTTTTCCTCTGATTTTCTGCACCCATTCGTTCTATTTCTTTATTTTTTACAAAAAGTTACAGCAGCTTATTGAGAAAATTTTCAAATATTTTCACTCCTAAAAAACTTGTGAAATATTTTTCGATATTTGTGTGACTTTGATAAAATTTATATGTATTTTCACAAAAAAGAACGAATTACTGATATTTTTTTAATGTATAAACATCTTAGTGCTCGGTCTATGGCCGGGAAGAATTACGATTGTAACTCGTATGAGTCACGTCGTAGTTGTGTGCATAGATACATGTTGTGCATGCTCACAACCACACTGTTATGTTTATACATTAATCCTTCATGAGTATAGCCCCAGCAGAATTCACACTTTTTTTCTCAGAGATACCAGTGTGATAAGAGGTACCTATGGCTTAATAAAATGAATATACATAAATTACTGAATTTCAGCAATATGACTACTCAACTTATAAAATGTGATGAGAAAAATAGTAATTTTCTTAATAGTTTTCTTGTTTTTTGTATTTTCATAGGTACTTATCTTGAATTCTTTTTCTAATTTACAAACTTTTTAAATTGATAAAATTAATATATTATAGACCAGCAGAAAATTTTCATGCTTCATATAGAGTTTCTAAAAGGTTTTAACATACCTCTCATCTGACAATTTTCCAAAGAAATATGTTATGCAGAAGTTTGAGTCTTTTTATTAAAACATGACAAAAATTCAGTTAGGTACCTAAAGTATTATTAAAATTTAGAAGTACATTTAGGGAGAAAAGTACCTATGTATTCAAGTAGATACATTTAGTTAAAGCAGATATATAACCTTGCCACTAACGAGATTCCAGTCACTGATGCTATATGATACACAGACATTAAGCAAGCTGGCCATCTGCACCAGGACTTTATCGGTCATTGAACCCATGGCATGTAGGTGGCAACATCTGTGCGATATTATGTTTCATCCTACAATTGTATGTTATCTCATCCCTCTATGAATGGTATTGGAAAAATGATTCTAATTGAAAAATTTATTTTCAACTTTTCTTTCTCTAACTCCCTCTCCACCTCTCTCACCCACACTCACTCTTCTTTCTCATACTCACTCTCCTGCTCTTAGTCTTGCTTCCTCTTCCACACCCACTGCCGCACCCACTGCTGCATCCCTTGCTGCACCCGCTCATACTTGCACTCTTGCTCTCACTCCCACATCCCCTATGGGTCTTGCTCTTTCTTTTTTTTATATTAATATATTCCTTTGGTTTTGCTGGGATTTGAACCAACAACCCCAAAGTTATTAATCCCGGTTTTACAAAACTGCATCAGCCCTCACACATTTTACTGACATCAAATTTTCGTTCATTATTCAGCAGTAACAGCATGCAGATGTAATATTATTCAAAGTATCAATATGTTCGTATATATAAATGTTTGCATATCGATGTGTAGTATGTATATACATGTATTATATATATATATAATATATAATTTTTTAGAGATTGGTGAGGTTGGGTTGGTTAGGATTTATAAAACAGAAGGAAAAGGGGGTTTGGGGGCAAAGACCCGATTATTTAAAAAAATAAACGTCGATGTTTTAATAGATATATTGATTACAAAATAATTGAGTGAATCATTTTCATATTATGCATCGTAAGAATCGAGATTCAAAATCCGTAAAGTCGCTATGTCTAAAATTGAATCATTTCTTCAATATTGCTCACAAAGAGATGAGATAACACTTAATAGCAGGGCAAAACGTTCACGACTCAGTCCAATAAATTTTTGATTAAAATTATTATTATTTCTCTTGAAGATTCAGTTTTTGGTTTTCAGTGAACTTTTTGAAAGAAAAACATAGTAGCTCACTGAATTTAATGGAAGGTGAAACTCAGATCCAGGAACTAAATAACTGGTGTCAAACAAAGTAAGATTACAGTTAACAATATTTGGATTAGATAATTGACCACGGATGAAAAAGTTATCTTGATCAGATCAAAGATCACAATCAAATTGATCTATGATTTAATTTGATCTTAGAAAAAATATCATGTCAGTCTCTGGTTCTTTTGTATTTTTTAAAAATAAAAAATAATTTTAGTCTGCTGTCAGTAAAGTTTTAAATTTTGGTTAAAATTTTTGCATGAGCCATGGATATTTTATTTAAAAAAATATTACAGAATGATGGGAAAATGTCAAACTGGAGAAAAAATACCAACAATTGTTTATAAAATCATAAAAGATGGGCAAAATCAAAAATTGTAAATGATTTGATCTTTTTGGAAAATTATGATCTGATCCATACCTACATGTATCAAATCACAAAACACAAAATCTGATATGATCTAGATCAAATTGAAAATCACAAAAAATATATTTATAATCTGATCTAATCTTAAAAAAAAAAATCATATTTATCTTTGGTAATAAATATGACCCTTTGAATATGAAAATGTAGACATCCTAATGTTTTTTTCCAACTAAAAATGGTTTTATAGATATAAAGATATAATTCTATATTCACCTTTTAATGAAAGAGAATCAGAAGGTAAAAGTCAATAAAAATAAATGGGAAAATAAATAAAAATTATGTGAAAAGTGGAAAATATTTTCTGTAAAATTGTAGCTTTAAAATAGAAATGTATTGAAAAAAGTAAACTTAAAATTAAAATTCAGAATTTAATAGAGCATTCGTATTCTATGGACCGATCAAAATAGAGTTATATAATTTTATTTCTCTTTAATTTCAGTTTCATATGAGGCTGTTGAAATTTATTAAGAAAATCGAAAAGAAAGCAGGCTAAATGTTATTTTTTAATTGGTAAGCATCAAATTTTTAACCCGCATAATATGATCTCATTGTATAAAAATCAATTTTATAGCAATTTTAATGGTCTAAAAGTTTAAAATCTGTTCGACAGTTCTTTAAAACCAACAGTGTTTGATTTCTGAAAGTTTTTCATTTTTTTAATTCACTTTACCCAAACATTCATCATTAAGATCTTTCAGAAGTTATAAAGCTACCACAGGTTTGAATGAATTTACTTTATTTTTATGTTACCTATATTCTAAATTACTCTCGAGTCAACAGGACAAGATTCGGCTTACTGTTTCTCGTTGCAAATAAGTTGTAGTCAAAAAAATTAAGTTTTTTCATCAACATCAGTGAATGACGAAACATTTTTGGAATTTTTCATAAATTCTAAATTAAAGTAAGGTACGTCTACTTATCAAACATAGTCATTTTTATTAGGTACCTATACAAAATATTGACTCTTTTATCTCTACGAAGGTAGAAAATTTCCAATATTTGAGACACAGCAGAGTGAAATATGAAATTCTTAGAATCGCAAGTACTGAAAAAACGAGAGTAAATAAAAGAGAAATAGCAAAATATCCTTGACGACCTTGTTCTGAAAAAAAAAAAAAAAAAAATTGATTTCAATACCTGAAACTAAGAAAAAAAAAACTCAGGACCTATAATAAGTAGGTACCTAACTAAGAAAATAAAAGAAACAAAAACCCGCCATTTTCGATAATTTGTCAAAAACTCAAGGACATACGAATAACGTGCTCGGCTACATTAATATCGTTTTTCTCATACACCGACATAGTTGCCTACAAATGATAATAAAATATATATATATATATATATATGAAGGGAGTATCCGACAAAAGAGCAAAAATAACGAAAGACTCTTTTCAAATTGTTGACAAAATTGAAATATTGAAACTAATTTATCAAAGATGATGTCGACGTACAAAAATTATTGACGAAATATTTTCTTTAAAATTTTGAAAGTTGTCCTTCTAATAGATCCACCAACACTAAAAATGCTGCTTTTGTCTTGGCAATTTTATCGTTCCAACACTTTCCAGATTTTGCTTCTTCGTTTTACTTTTTCATTTTTATTTTTCTGTTTTATCAATGTGCGTGGGGTTTTTCCTTTTCATCGAATAAAATGGCATTTAAAGGACACAAAAGAATTCTATGACACCAATACCTCCCACGTTTATTTTTTTATTTTTTTTATATTTTTTTTTATTTTTTTTTTTTTTTGCTATGATATTAATTGTTCCCAGGCGTTTATCTCAATTTCAGTAAAAATGAAAGTCTTTATTGAAACGGGGAAGACCTATAGGAAAACGTATTAGAAAAAGAGTGGCTGATTAGATAAGCTGTTGCACGGGATAATACAGTTTTTAATATCCTCTTCAAGACCAGTCAATGAAGCATCACTAAAAAGAAACGATGTTAAAAATAAACACTCCTGTTTTTCCACTATTTAGTTTTTGGATGTAAGTTGAAAATAAAATTAGCATAACCTTTAAAATACGGATTCCTCTTCGAAAAAAATTTTCCTCAAATATGAAAAAAATTTAGGCCTATATTTAGCAAGTTGGTATTGTTAGACCTAAAATTTCTTTCTCGGAAAATAATTTGTTAATTTTGGGCTTTTACTGGAGAAGTTATCATTCTTCACTACGTATTCACTAGTTATATGTATATTCAACTATTTTTCTGGTTTCAAGGGAGTAGATATGGGAGGGGGTCCCAGAAATATAGAACATTTGAATATTTTTTCAATTCGTTATCTTGAATCAAATTTGTTCGACATTTCGCTCTACATTGGTTAGTCATCTCACCCAATAGGATGGTAAAACGACATTTTTTTGAAAAAAATTGAATAAAGATGAGGTAAAAGTTGTGGAACTTAACGTGTACTGACGAATCATAGAGGACATCAGAGGGTATTGTTTGCTACCTGTATTACACTAAAATTACCGTTTGGGTTGAAAACTGAGTGCTTCATTTAAGGGTTATCATTTCGCCCCTTCATCTATTGGATTCGTTTTTGTATGCATTGTACATTTAGCCAAAAAAAAAAAAGTCATCTGCTAAAAATAGTGTGTTTTTATCGGTGATCGTGATGATGTGTGAGGAGGGGTGCAAATAAATGCAGTAGTTCTCCTCCCTCCTCCAATGAAGGAGCTACCTGCAGCATTGATTGGAAGTGATGACCTCTCCTTGAAAGCGTTTTATTTATATTTTTGTATGAAAATTTCACTAGTATTTGACTATTTTCACTTATCTGATTCATTTCAAAAAAATACTTCGCATGTTTTAAGTAGGTTTTCTTTTAAAATCTGCTTCTTCATTGTAAATTGGTCTTATCACCCTTCGAAAATTTTTTCAGTAATTTGCTGACTATGTTATTCATTTAGATTAGTGATGAAAAGGTATTTGACTTTATTAAGCGTACCACACATTGATGTTGGCTGTATAATGAATATTTTAATAAAATTGAGTTCATTCTGGAAGGGTAAGGGGTCAATGAGTTTGTAGCAGTTGAAAAAATCCTAAATTTTACTTACATATTTTCGCATTTAGTGATGAAAAACGTAGTTTACTACCAATCTTAACTTTCATCAACACTTTTCCTCACTGGGAAAGAATAACTAAAATTATTACAGTTATTCCAAATGTCACTATTTTTATGGGGTGTAACTTTGGATTAGTACTAATCATGATCAAATGTTCAGCAGCAATCGTGGTCTATTATCCTAAGAAAAATAATGAAATATTTATAATAATTTGCCTTGGAATCAGAATAACCAATGTCACTTTTTCGCCATTTTGAGATAGTAGAATCAGAGAGTTGCTGAATGTGTCCTCTAAATGATGTAAAAACAATTAATGTCTCAACCCCTCTAAAACTCTCTTAATTAGAATATTCAGACATAACCAATGTCAAGTATTGATGAAATATAGCGCAGTCTAAAACAATCAAAATTTATATCGATTGTTCGTTTGTTTTAGTTTCGAAATGAAAAAATACTATTTTCTATCATGCAGTAACATCCAATGTCAAAATCCATAAGAATTTATTTCTGCATATACTTACGTATTCCATTCATTTTGGACATTGGTTATAATTATCTGGCGGTTAGAGTTTCTTATGGGTTTCGACATGTGTAGTTACTGCATGATAGAAAATAATATTTTCTCCTTTCTAAACTAAAACAAACAAACAACCAACGTAAACACTGGCTGTTTCAGTCTGCGCTATATTCGTAAATATTTAACGTTGGTTATATCTGAAGATTCGAATTAAGGGCGTTTTAGAGGGGTTGAGACATTGATTATTCTTACATCATGCAGAAGAGACATTCAAAAACTCTCCGATTCAACTAATTCAAAACAGTGAAAAAGTGAATTTGTTTTAATTCCAGGGCACAGATATATAAATGATGAATTGAATTTTTCGTTAATTCAGTTTGATTAAATATGATGTTGACCGCAATGGAAGAAAAATGGAAGGATTTAATTTTTTGTTTTAAATCAGATTCTGTAACACTGATTCTACCAAGTGAGTATAGGAAGTTAAAATTACGTCATCGAAGAAAATAGCGTGTAGAAAAATCAGAAGTAGGTACCTTTTTTTATCGACTGTGTTAAAAAAAAAATGTAAATTTTTTTAATATTAAACTAGGTGTTTATACCTTGTGAAATTTTCAGTTAACATGAATTAGATATGCTTTCTTTGTCAAACAAAAATTGTTTAAAAGAGGGAAAAAAATCCATTTCAGTTTCACAACTAAAATATGGATATTGAATTTCAACATTATTAAATTTCAAAGTAAAACTACAGCTTTTGTACCTTTCTTTCTTCATTTCAGTTCATTTTCATACGTTATTCGATGCAATAGAAAAATAAGTAAATAAAAAAACCCATTGGAATCTTATAAACAGGTAAAATGGGTGAGCAAGTAATCGAATTTCATGCATGCCCAGTCGTTATTGGTTTATCGATTTGAATTTTTTTTTTTTTCACTTCTAAATTTCATTTGATTCATTTGTAATGGTCAGACAAATTTATTATTACGTACTTATGTGCCTACATTTAGTCAGACAATGATTATAATAAAAATATGAATTTATTGACAAAACATTGAAGATACTGTAAAAAGGTTTACCGAATTTCCATTATTTGTAGTTCGAGTTATTTAATTTTCTGAATGGATCAGTTTATTTTGTACCAATTAAGACCGGATAATGAAGACAAAAACGACTTTAATACCATTTATTTTCTCAGAATTAGAAAACTGGAGGAATATTATTTTGATATTGTCTAGAAGTCTGCTATAAGTAATGTTAGCCTTAATGTTATGCCAAAAGCAATTGAAAAGGAAAATTTTTCATTTTTGAAGAAAAAGTGATTTTAGTCACATATTGCCATCAAAAAAACGTAATTATTATTCTTGCAAGCCTATTAATTGAGAGTAGCCTATAGGCCTTTAAAAATTAATAATAAGATGGTGTTGGACAGACAGTTTTTCGTTCCTTATATTCATATAAATTTTTCACTGTTCTATGTTATAACGTCATGTGTTCCTCAGTACCATGAAATGTTATTTTAAGGAATACAAGTGACATAATTTTTAAGTGAAAAAACTTAAATAGGTCTAACTTAATTTTATTTTTTGATACAGAATCATAAATCAAAAACAAAAATTGAAACGAAAATAAACTAAGACACAACTTTTGGTAAAGGTCTTTAACTTTACAAAATTTCCCATAAAGTTTTAGAAATTCATAATTTTTTACTTTCCAGAAAAATAGAAAAAATTAATTAATTTTAACCAGATTTTCTATAATATAGATTCCTAAATTGTGAGAGCTAAAATTATGAAAATTGGTCTAAGGTAAAAGAATAAAAAAACTTATGTATTATTCAGTATTAATTTTTGTGAGAATAATAATGCTAGTAATTGTTGAAAGATACTTCAAATATATGTAAAGAAGTACTTAAATACAAGGGGGACTTACCGTTTATGTTCATAAAATTATGGTAACTATACAATAATCAGTTTGTCTGTGCTATACAAGTTTTATGAAATTAATTCAATATATGTCATATAAGCCTACCAACAGCATTGGAGAAGGAGAACACGGCTTAATTTTTTATGTATTTAAGAGGCCATGCGTAAAAGTTAACGTGGATATCTGCACTCAAACGATCAGAATGAATTGAAACAGGAATGTTTAAAATTCGGATATTCTCCCATTGTTTCACCATAAACAAAATCTTTTAATCAATGAGGGCAGAAAATACCATAGTATTGCAAATTAAGGATTATGTATGGAGAAGTGTTGCTAGGTAAATAAAACATTATGATATTATGAAAAAAGGAGTAGATTCTAAGAAGTTATTGCTGCATGTAAAACACAGGTTGGATGTATTCTACTCTTGTAACTAACTTACACACTTCCTTGACTAATTTCTGCTTATAGAACAGCATAATTTTTACTAATGGAAGATGGTAAGCCTAATGGGCAAGAATCTTCACAAAAACATGTTGATATAAGGTGAAGATGGTGAAGGTGCCGCACTTTAACAAAGTCATGTCAGCAGCACTGTTGAGGCAAAAATGACATCACTGGTATGTGCACGGTAGTCAACAGATATTCTGTTCAAATTTTTGTGACAAGAAACGATCGTTCCTTCTTGCATTTTATTTTAAAGTGAATTGTGTTTTTGATGAAAAGCTAAAAAAAATTAACTTGAATTTTTATACTAGTTAATGTGGAAATGAATTGTCCCATTTTTTTCAAAAATTTATGAAATAATTGTCAAATTTTGTGTTTACTGCAGTATCATTTGACTGTCATTATTTAATTTACAAAATGCGAAACAATACCAAATTCAAATTGGCAAATATAGCCAACATACCTAGAGGCTAAGATTCCCCACCAATATTGAAATTACTCATTGTAGAATGATATTAAATTGATTAAATTTAATGAATAATTAAAATAGGTACCATCTTATATAATTTCCTTTTTATTTCCAGTTAAATTTTAGGGAAAAATATTGAAAAAACATGTTGTGATTTTAAGGACTAAATAATATGCTTAGAAAAAACAATTCAAACAGATTTTTTTCCTATTTGAGGAAGCTAAGGAAAATTATTTTATATAGTTATTCTTTAATTTTAATAGATTTTTTCTAAAAATTTCAACAATTTTGGATTTGACTTTTTTTTTTGAAATACATGCAAATTTCCATAAACCGTCTTAGCCGCCACTATGAAGCATCTTACCCATTCCACTGGATAAGATAGCCAAAATTAGTTTTTGTTTTTTCTACTTGGTTATTTTTGAATAAATATTTGATTGAATGGTAGCAAATAATGCATAAGATCTTAAAATATATATGTGCCAAATATGGTATCTTTTCAGCTCTCCTATGCAAATCTGTTTGAAGTATTCAAAAGGTGCGGCATCTTCGCCTTCTTTACCTTATAGCCTGATCCCACAAATAGTAATATGTTGTATTTTGTAAATTTAATTTATGTTACCTAAGGGCCAGTTGTATAAAACTCAGTAACGAGTTAAACCATAATTTAGTTTAAAATTTATAGAGAAAACTGGGGTTTAACTGGTGACTGAGTTTTATGCAACTACAGGCCTCGAGTACTTCTGTTAATTTCCATTGATAAAATAGTAGTCTACCGCAGTTTAGTAAATGATCAGCATGTTTGTAAATTTATTTAAATATAACTGAGCTTTTGTTTTTTTGCGTTTTTTTGTAGGTTTTTTTTTTAAATGAAGAAGTGAATCTCTATTTCTTACGTCGAATGCCAAGACATGAAAATTCATGAACAAAACAACAAAAAATTTTGAAAAAAATTTAAAAAAAATAAAATTTAGTAAAGAGAATTAAAAATAATTTAAAAAAATTCAATAAGTTGGTAGTATGTATTTATTTATTAAATGGATAGAATCTTAAAAAAAAACTACTTTTTTCTGTGGTGTCGAAATTTTCCCAGTAATAATTTTACTCTAACCTGTTTATAAGTTTTAAAAATATTATGATCCAAAAAACTAAATTAAAAAACCTTATTTCGACCAAGGTATCTGAAAAAATGCTCCTTGTATAATTTTCGCCAACAGGTTGCCTGTTATTATAATTGTTGATCATTTCTAATTTTTATTAATACTTACTCATTTAATGAAGTTACTTAGTTAATTTAATCTATTTAATTTATAATAAATTATGTCTTATTATTTTTTTTGTGAAAAATTGAATTTCTTTTTTTTAAATTAGTCGTTGAAGTTTAAAACACACTCATAGATGAATTAGAAAAATTATAACGATACATTGTAATGAAAACTGGGTACCTGCAAGAAAAAACTTTTTACGACGGTAGGTAACCTATAGAATTATGTCGATTAATTTTGTGCTTTATTATAATTCTTCTATTTCCATTGAAAAACAAAAAGCAAAAAAAACAATAATAATCCAACAGAAAAATTTTATTAGTTTTTATCAGCATGTAATTATTTCTATATTTAATTGTGTTAATCCTCACTTCCAACCCCTCCCACCACCAAACAATACTGTCCATGAAGAAATATCTTGCGATTTAATTTTTACCAGACGCAGATTCAGGGAGGTTTGGGGGTTAAACCCCCCTAAATTAAAAAAAAAAAGTCAAGAAAGAAAGAAAGAAGGGGGAAAAAGGGAAAAGGAACTGAAACCATACTCGATAAAAAAATTGAAGCCAACAGCTGATTAGTTTGCCATATTTGCATTGAGCAGAAACAATTGTTTAGCCATAAGTAGCTCCTACTCTAGCAATCCAATGTATAAAACATATTTGAAAAATGGTAATCTTCCGAGCCCTCTAGCGCTTCTCCTGGAGGAGATAGAAATAAACTGCTCCTTACTTTTTTGTAGAAAATTTAATTTTGAACAACTTTTGTTTGAAGAATTTTTTGATATAATCAGTAATTTCTGCAGCGTTCAGCTTTAAGTAAACCTTTACTCTCCATTTAAACACATGCAGGAATCATATCTCATTTGCTTCTACCTAATGCAAATATGGCGGACTAATCAGTGTTTGCTTAGGGCCCTCCTAATGAAATTGCAAGCTTTAGTTGTCGGGATTTGACGGATATTGAAAAATACGAAGTTCTTGTAAATGTGCGGATGCCAGATAGTGCATTCAAATTTCCAAGCTCTGGCAATCGAAACTTAAAATTTCAACACTCCTGGCTTCAGTCTTTTAAATGGCTAGTGTATTCGGGGAGTGAAGATGGAGTATACTGCAGATATTGCGTCCCATTTTTTAAAGTATCTGTTGGCAAAGGAAGTCATGAGACATTAAATTCTTTCATTCATACTGCTTTCCGAAATTGGAAAAAGGCAATTCCAAGAGCATCAGAGTAAGCAGTATCATACAGGCGCTATTGAAAATGCAAAAAATTTTAAAGAAATATATGAAAACCGGAAGAATGATGTGATGATTGAAATTGATATGGGTAGAAAAATACAACAGCTTGAAAATAGCTGTAATTTAATTCCAATTGTTCGTACTTTTTTATTTTGTGGTAGGCAGGGGCTTGCATTAAGAGGTCATTGAGACGACGGCTTGTTAAACTTAAATATGCCAGAAGAAAATGATGGAAATTTTTGGGCACTTCTCCGCTTTGCAATTGAAAATGGTGATTTTGATTTACGAGAACATATTAAAACTGCCAATGCAAATGCAACCTACTTGAGCAAATTTATTCAAAATGAAATTATTGAGATTGCTGGAAAAGTAATAACATCAAAAATTACAAAACGTGTTAATGAGGTGAAATATTTTTCAATAATTGCTAATGAAACCATGGATGTGAGTGGTATTGAACAATTTTCAGTTTGTGTGCGAGACGTCGATGCAATTGGCAAAGAATATAAACTTCGAGAAGATTTCTTATACTTTGTTCCTGTTGTTGACGTTACAGGAAAGGGTCTTGCACAAACTTTACTCGCCACATTGAAATACATTGTTGTAAATCTGGCTTATATGAGGGGACAAGGCTACAATGGGGCTTGTGCTATGACTGGCTCATTGAATTGTTGTGCTACAAAAGTTAAAGAGTTATATCCTGAAGCAATTTACGTACACTGCGCCAACCATAATTTGAATTTATCTCTTTCTCATGCTTGTAAAATACCGTCTATTTGAAAATGTATTGGAACAATTAAGGAAACTGTCAACTTCTTTCATCAATAAAAAAAATCTGGTACTGTTTTAAAGGAGCAGATAAAAGCATCTTGCCCAAGTACCAAACAAATACACCTGCTAAAATTCTGCAAAACACGTTGGGTAGAGCATTTAGAGTTTCTAAGTCTATTTTATGATGTAAATGAATATATTTGTGCAGCCTTGGAAATCCTCAATGAACAAAACACAAAAACTGAAGGAGTTAAACCTCATTCATTGCTCGCATCGATAAAAGGGCCTTAATTCCTGGTTGCTTTAACAGTTTTGAAACCAATATTTGCTTTGATAAAGACTCTTAGTGTTTATCTTCAGAAGGGGGACTGCGATTTGAGCTGTTGTGTTACGTACCCAAATAATGTGTATGAAGCAGTTGAAAAGATGCGTCAAAATGCTGTAGAAAAATTTGGACTTTTATCTTTAGAGCAGCAGAAGAACTAGCACAAAAAATTGGAGTTTACATACTAGTCCCACGGAGAGTAGGACAGCAGCAAAATTGTGACAATTATGTAGAAGGTCCAGAAGAGTATTTCCCTTGTTCTATCCTTGTTCCTTTTTTGGACCACTTACTACAGCAGCTAAAATCAAGGTTTCTTGAACATCGGAAATTACTTTCATTAATCCAAAATATGCTGCCAGTAAAATGTTCCGAGTTGGATGAGGATGAAATTCGAGAAACGGTAAAAACGTTTGAAGAAAGGTGGCCAAATGATGTGGAATGTGGGGATGATTTTACAGCTGAGTTTACAATGTGGCGCAGACAATGTTTGAATCAGCACCGAGAAAAACGTCCAGTTATATTTATCGAAGCATTAAATAATTGCGATTTATTTATATACCCATCTATTGGAAAATTTTTGAAGATTGGTTCGACATTACTTACCTGTTTCTGTTGCCCCAAGTGAACGATAATTTTCTTGCCTTCGTGGGCTAAAAACCTACTTGAGAAATAAAACAGGGGAAGCGCGGTTAAATGGGTTGGCACTGTTAAACGTCCATAGAGATGATAAAGTGACTTGCCAAGAGGTAATCGACCTAATGGCAAAAATGCCTCGCCCACGTTGTAAAAATATGATAAATAATAAAAAAAATTTCAAATTTTCTGTTTTATTTATACGGAATTTTTTT